>JAUCMX010000018.1:22781355-22999405 GCA_033459395.1 Hemibagrus guttatus
TAATTTTGTTGGTGGCCTTTAATTAAATCTGACAGTCTACACTTGAATCTCATCTTGAACACTTCATTTAAAACCCATTGTGCAGAGACAAAATTACCAAAATTGTGACAATGTTCAAAAATTATTCAGGTACCCTACTTTATTGTACATATTTGATAACAAACAATTCAAGATACATGCTAGTGGCAGCCGGTTACAGTGGCTTATGTCTCTAGAGATGTACTTTCCAACCTATAAAACCTAGGTATCTTTATGTATGCTTCGTTTGCTTGCTAACACTGCTGCTTAATTACACTACACCCTACATTCCAAACACCAGGAAGTAAAGACTGGTCATTTCGCTTACAGCCCTGAACAGTTGTTTCCACTCTGCAAGTCAACCACTGTTTACATTAGACCGGCAAGTCTCCTGACACAGCATCCGCTGGGGAAGACATTAACCGCATGGTACTACTGTTCTGATCAGAAGGAGATGCTGTTTTCCCAATGACAAGTCCTGAATCATCAAAAACCTGAAGGCACTGCTGTACAAGAAACAGGTCTTCAGGAAGACAGACAAAGAGCAGATGAGGACAATGAAACTTTCTAAAGGAATGCAGATGGCTGGCTTATACAGAACAATACAAAGGATGTAAGGCCTGGCATGAAGAAAATCACTGGCCTAAAGGTGAAGCAACAGCCATTGGGTGGCAGCATGGACAGATCTAATGAGCTGAATGTGTTTTTCAACAGGTTCAGCATATCATCCTCCTCCTCAAGGTGTAGTAGCTACACATCCACACTCGTCTCTCCCATTCTCAAACTTCGCAAACTCCTCTCCCAAAACTACACCACCTCACTCTACTACCTTCATCAATTCCTCACACTCATCCTCCAACTACTGGACTAGAAGGACTACACAAAGCCTATGTAAAGGGATGGGGATGCAAAATTCTATTTGTGTACTTTTTTACTGAAATTCTATCACCTCTACCATTATTACCACTACATATGATTTGCCAAGCCATTCTGAGCAACATATAGATATAGATTTGTATCAACACTGTAATACACATAAATGTATTACAAAATTCTAAATTTGAATTCCATACAGTTCAAAATCAGATCAAGATCTAAAAAACCATGGTGTGAACACATTTTTGATTAGCTGAGTGAGGTGTAAAAATCCCAACCCTGGTGATCCTGCTAGTGTGACTTGAGAAGGTCTATGTGAGGTGTCTATTTAACATTCTGCTGAGAGGGCTGGGAAAGTCATGCAGATTCTTGAAGCATATCTTTAAAGCTCTACTTTATGAATATGAACTTCTCAACTGCCACTGTGGCATCTTTTTGAGGAGTAGGCAACTTTATTATGCAGTCTGTTGGATGTGTTGTTCGAAATGCAGGTCAAATCAAAAGCCTCACAATGGACAATATGATATATGATATGATATGCCCCTTTTCTGAAATGAAGAAATTGTATATAGTTTTTTATAGACTACAGTATTGGTTTGTTACATTGCTTTACATTCTACCAGAATGTAAATGATGGGGATCCTTCAAGCAGAATTTCTTCCCAATAATGCTCATAGGATTTTATTGTATTAGTGATGGATAACAACCATTAAAGAGTGATAAAAACACTTGCAATTAACTTACAACATTTGTTACTTTAAATTGGAGAAATAGGCACCAACTTGTTTACTCCTCACAGAAAGAAAGGATTTCAGATCAACCTCTACATTGCAGTTGGGATGGGAATTTTGAAGAACCCACGTAACTTGGCACTTGAAGCTTTGAAGCACTGCAGTAAAATCTTCACACTCAGGCTACTTTTTTATATAACTTTCCATTTATTTATTGCATCATTTACTGATCCACACTCACTGCTTCTCACATTCATATCTATTAAATACCAGCTACTACAAAATAAAGTTCACCTGAATATTACTGACCAAGAAATGTCCAGATTTACCAAAGAATTCAAGAATGTTTCTCCAAACCAAAAGAGAAGATATTCAGGTTCAAAACATACAGTTTTGGTCAGTTTTATGACTCACTGAAGGGTCTGAGTACAGCTATAGCTAAATAATGATCCTTTCCTTATTATTTATCTCTTTTTGGAACACAAAACAAAAATAGTCTTATCAACAGGACTTCAAGGCTGACTTTAGTTTAAAGCTACTTGTATGATTCTATCTCTAGCCAAAATTTGTGCTGCACCTGCAACTTGTATTCAGATGGATTGCAACGGAGGACAGAATTTTTTCTTTTACAGGTGTCGACTCTTATTACAGTGGGATCATGGAGAAAAAATGTATGACATTTCTAGAAAAGGATGCACCTGCCAGTTCAGAAACAAGAACTGATTTTGTATGCTTTCTCTTCTGTCTGTTGGTGTGGTGACTTCATGTCTACATGAGCATGGTGTAACAGACAGACTTCTCTTTCTGGATGAAGAAACCCTTGAAAACATTCTGACTGGATGCAGCTTAATTCTAGACCTGTGTTCTTTTTGATTGTGAGAGATTGAAAGCTTTGTTCATTCATGTTGTATACAGAGACAGCTAGAGTAAAAGGACAAACATCAAAACCCACCGTTAAATACGTACATAGTTAACATCAGTGAACTATATTTATTAGAAATGCCAAAAAATATATCATATATTCATAATAATCATAATAAGACTACACTTTCAGAGTTTTATTTTATTTATTCATTTATTATTTTATTTATTAATTTTTTTACCAAAAGAGAAAAAAGATTGAATATTTATAAACAGGTCTACAAAGATGTTTAAAATCTAACACTTCCATTATAAAAATGGTTTTATTGGTATTTATGACTGGACATATGAGACATATGACAAGTAATTATATTAAAAATGTTCAGTTATGTTTCTTTCTTTTCACTGTCTTCTTTTGCTGTATTATAATCCTTAATTTATTCATTTATCAAAGAGGAGTGCACATGTTAAAAAAATGCAAAGCGAGGCTCATTGGGGAAAAGTTTGAACGTGTCGACTAAGGAAAGTTCATAAGGAGGCTTGAAGGTTACAGCGAATATCCCAAACAACTGCAAGTTAAAATGATATACAAATAGCCCAGAGTGGCACAGGAAACGGTAGATGCAGGTTTCATCTTTTTCTCAGTTAACAGTGGTTTCTGTAAACAGAACTGCATTATTATGATACAAATACCAGATGCACAATTCTCTTGGGGATTCACTGCATGTATTCTACTGAATATGGCGAGTAAGAACATGAGAACTGAGCTCGCTCAACCTCTACTCAAAAAAAATCCACCATATATGAAACTGAACTCAAAGTTAGTGCCATTTTTTCAACCCATATCAAGCCAGTGTAATTACTTTGTTTACTGTTCATTTTTTGCACAGCAATTCACTCTATCAGTGGTATTGTGAAATTGCCCATGTCCAAGAGGACATCATTGGCATTTCCTCTCTTAGAGAGCTACATTCAACTGCTCCATGATGCTGAGCAGCAGTAAACAGATTCACTTAATTGTTTTAAGGAAACTTTAAGGAACATTAAGCAATATCCCTGCTTTTAGCTACATAAACAATGGGTTGGGTCCTCAGAACTAAGAGCAACATGTTAGAGTGCTAATGTAAATGATGGAGGCACCATGACGTAATATGTCATTCACAACAGACTGTAAAATATACATGAGACTCAATTCAGACACTTCCCATATTTAAGTATTTACATAAATAGGTTTTCAGTACAAAGAATATTAGGAGAGTAGCTGATAAGCCTTGTGTGTAGATGTATGAATTTCCAAATCACTCACAGCAACAAATAACGCTTCCCAAAATAACTTACAGGTTGACATGGAAACCTGCAGAACTGGTGAATGCACTGCATTAACAATTTCTGCTCATTCATAGATACTTTTAGATTAAATCATTATAAACAACTTAAACTGTTTGTAAACCTTAATTTTATTCTTTTGCCTTATTTCGCGTTAAACATAACAAACGTAATTGTAACGTAAATACATAACATGAGCATATTTTGTATATTAATATTAGTTTTAACAAATCTGCAAGAGAGCAGTGTTTTTTACATGGATCACAAATTACAGCCAACAAACCCTTGATTAAATACTGATGATTGGATTAAATATAGAAAACAATCTCCAATCATTACATCATTTCATTTCATTACATTACATCATGTTAGTTATTGTACACAGTTTTATTAAAAACCTCCAAGAATTGTTGAATAGTTCACCCTGTGACCTCATTGTGGATCAGGCAACTGAATGCTTAGAGTAAATGTTCTACTACACACTGGATAATGTAGTTCCTGTTAAACTAAAAATAATTAGTGTGATAATCATACTCACACCTTAAAAAGGTCCACTCAAAAGTTCAAACATAAGTGGCATTAAACTAAATCGGTAGATTTCCATATTTCCTGGAAAGAGGGCCTTCTTCACTAGAGAAAGGGTCTCACTGCTGCTAGATGGCTGCGGTGATAGCTTCACGACTGCAGTCTCCATCAGATGATATCTTCAACAAGACAGACTTCATCCTATAACTAGAATGAATCTCCTGGTGTCCCTAAATAGTACATGTGTGTGTATGCGTGTGTGTGTGTGTGTGTTCTTACAAACTAAAGCAAGAAGCATGTCGATGTTTAGTATTACCATAATATAATATATTTTTAGATTTTGTTATAGTATATTGGAGTGAAAGACTTAATACAAATTCATTGCACAAACATTTTCTGACTAAGTTTGTAGCAGTGCCGTATATGCCCGTGATGTTCAGCATGAACTTTCACATCCCTGAAAATTCAGCTTAAACTCTTCAATGCCTTTACACAGGTTTTATCTCTTGCACTCCTAGTCTACACTGAGGTCAAGTAAATATAATTCAGGACATTAGCTTGCTGCTATGTCAGGCTTAGTGAGCTGGTAGGCTTTAATACAGGGGTTTTAAAGCAGCTTTGAGAAAGAAAGCAAGCCTGATCTCTAGGGAGGTGATCTAATATATGTACGAAGCCTACATATCAGACTTGGCCTAGATAAGAAGATGAGTCTGGAGATAGAGTTACTCCTATTTCTCTTATTACTGAGGAGGAGGAAGAGTGTACTGAGACGCTTCTCTCTTTCACCTTATTTCTCATATAAATAATTAAAATTGGAGATGATCTTATTTACATTAACGCAGTAGAAATACCAGCGAATTATTCACCATATAAAACGGACATGACAAAGACTGCAGTAGTAGTTAAATGGGGTTCTTAAAGCTTTAAAATCAAATCACTGACACAGTTTAGTTCTTTTCAGATTATTTTCAAGTGTCCTTTATAGATCAGCATCGATGATGAGTAAAGCATCTGAAATGATAATTCAGTTTCCTTTCTGTGAAATCTGTGCCACCTAAGATGCCGAAACACACACACACACACACACACACACACACACACACACACACACACACACACACACACACACACACACACACTCTTGGCTACAGTGATAATGTGTCACAAACATCTGTTTCCTGCATCTCTAATTAGCATATCAACTCCTTTCTTTCCACAAACATGGACCCATCACTCAGACTCTCCTTTGACAGTGTTCTGAGGATGTGACCGGCAGCTGCTCATGAGACACAAACACGCAAGAGAAAATATTCAGCTCAGTGGCACTTTGTCACCATAGCCTGGTTTTTGTTGCATTTGAAATGTGGAAAGCCGTGAGAGTTTCTCTCCTGTCAGAATAGTGGGGGGATACAAGCTAGTACATGATACAGTATGTAATAGAGTTCGGCTTATTTTAGAGCAAAGCGGACATTCTGAAACATAAAGCAGGGTCAATGTCAAGGAAGCAGGTAAGAGAAGGGTCATGAGCAATGAGCAAACAAGGTACCTGAGTGTCTACACTGCAAAATCTCTGTAAATGAGAGTCATCTGTCTGTGTGTGTGTGTGTGTGTGTGTGTGTGTGTGTGTGTGTGTGTGTGTGTGTGTGTGTGTGTGTGTGGGGAGACCAGAAGCAGTGGTGGATTCTGGAGTGTATAGTCCAGGGCGACCGTGTTTGTAGGACAGAGAGTGACCTCAATTTTAACAGAAAGATGTCTTAAAGTGTCTTATATGTCTTAAAGCCTTTTTCATCCCCACACCTCGAGGTGGATGTGTTGCCAACGTTTATTGTGTGGTGTTTAACATTAGAATAAATACAAGATCAGTTATGTCTCAAGAAATCTCTTTTAATTGCTACAGGAACCAAAATTCATGCATACTTGCTTGAAACACTGACTTTCTAGAAAAAAAAATACAACAATTTAAATTTTTGATTTAGAGAATAAAAACAGCCCTTTAGGAATAGCACCTGTGTCTGTTCTGGATTCTACTGGTATTACACAGAGAGTCCTGGTCCCTGCTCACCTGCTTCATCACACCCAACATCTAATACATACTTTTAGATTCAGAATTAGTGAGATAATTACTGTTCTACTGAAAAACAAATCAGATAAGCAGAAATTCCGATGCTAGAGTCAAATAAAACACTTAAAGAGATACAGACTTAAAGAGATAAGCCATGTCTCTGAGTTTGGCCCTAATAGGTACAACATGATCCATTCCTTGATGATATCCTCTAGAGCAGCCAGCTGTGTTCACTACCAGTTCAGTTGACTTAGTACCATACTGGGCAGGGTATTAGTATGACACTTAGTAGTCCTGTATTAGTATGACACTGGAAACTACTCATCTATACATGTTATTAAATAAGTGATAGAATTAAAAATAAATTCATATTTTATCTACAAATGGACACGGCACAGATACATCCAAGAACATATAACCAAAACAAAATTAATAGCAATGTTTCTCTAACTACAGGACAGCAAACTAAACCGTAGAGGGCACAATCAGATACAAAATGAGTCAGTGTGTGGGTGGAAAAGCAACTTGGAACCATGGCTTTTTATTTGTGTGATGGGAAAATGGGAACGGTAAAGAAATCGTTCCATCATTTCGGGGCACCGACAGTAAAAGCCTATATCTCCTGTGGTGTGCAGCCAGAAAGCAGGGACATTGAGCAGAGGAGTATCAGAAGATTGTGTAGGAGGTTAAATAAGTAGGCGGGGACATGCAGGGACCTGCAGACAATTTAATATTTTTTTATACTGTGTTCAGAAGTCGACAGGGAGCACGAGTTAATGAATAAGTGTGAGGGCGATATGTTCCCATTTGATGGTGGGGGTCAGAACACATGCTGTTGCATTTCTATACATAACTAATAATTCTAATCTTTTCTATTTCTGTTGTTTCTGTACATTTTTATGTTCTGTCCAGTATTATGTCTATCCTTATAGTTTCCCTCTACGGTTAAGTGGGGAAAAGTTAGAAAAAAACTTTTACAGAATATTATATTATTATATTCTGCAATGTGACATGGGCATTGGTGGCTCAGTGGTAGGTTTTGCGCCTACCATGCGGAAGGCCTGGGTTCAATTCCCAGCTAATGCTCAAACCCCAGCCACTAGATGCAGTGCCAGTCCCAAGCCCGGAAATATGGGAGGGTTGTGTCAGGAAGGGTATCCGGCGTAAAACCTGTGCCAAGTTGTTGTGCAGACCAGTTGGTCTGCTGTGGCGACCCCGTACAGGGAGCATCAGAAAGCAACTTCTATTCTGCAATGTGACAAATATGTGTATTCTACTTCCCATGGACTAGCATTGTCTTTTTTAATGCTTTTTAATGTTAAATGCTCCAAACACCCAGATGTCTATCTGTATTTACATTTAAACCAGGTAGTGGGGAATGGTCTAAATTAGAATCTTGATTTTAAATGTCACCACAATGCTATAGGAACACTATTTCAAATCAACATTTTTCCCAGTTCAGAGAATTGCTGTAACAGTTGTAGCCACCTAATAGTGAAAGCACAAAGCGTCGAGCCAACTGCAGCATTTTAGTGACAGTGGGAACTTACAACACAATGTAGAGAATTACAATAAATGCACAAATCACCACTCTTGTGTGTAACATTTCTCATCACTGAGCTACCACTTCCCAATTCACAGCAAATCTCCAAAATAGCTGCATACATACCTGGTCACGGAGATTATCATACCCTAAAATGTATGAGTTTATTTAATAATTTGCTTGTTTGTTTTTTTTTTTATTTATTTATTTATTTGTGTAAATAATGGACTGGTCACTTATCCTATATTAATTAGCCTAGTCAATTAGCCTATACTGATAATTAACCTAGTCAATTGTTTTTACGTACTGATATTTTATTCCTGCAAATAACGATTTGCATCCTACAATTTGTTTAATCCCCTCCATGAACGAAATAGCAACTCGTTCTGGTTTTGTTCTAATTGTGGGTAATTACAGGCTGCAAACCACGGTGAAGCAATTGGACACATTCACTGATCTATAAATAGGCTACTCTGAATGAATACCTCTATTGTTTTCAATGGACATCTTAACATTATCAGTAGACCACACTAACTGACTAATAAGAAGAGAATGTCTTTTTAGAGACCACAAAGATTTCTTTAGACAAGTTTACTGGAGCTATGTGCTGAGATGGGACCAGTTTTAGAGAGATCAGCATAGTGAAACCAGTAATACCTGTCCAACTAAGATCTTAACAACATGACAACTGGTTCTTCCAGAAGGAATTAGCTGAGAGGTCAGGGATGTTCCAGCCAAATTGTTTGACATAATAAAATTAATCCAGCATTAATAAATTGATATTTTATATATATATATATATATAAAATTCATTCATTCATTGTCTGCCGCTTATCCAATCTATACTCGGGTCACGGGGGGCCTGTGCCTATCTCAGGCATCATTGGGCATCAAGGCAGGATACACCCTGGACGGAGTCCCAAAACCCATCGCAGGGCACACACACACACTCTCATTCACTCACACAATCACACACTACAGACAATTTAGAGATCCCAAATTTAAACCCGTACCATGCATGTCTTTGGACTGGGGGGGGAAACCGGAGCACCCGGAGGAAACCCCCGAGGCACAGGGAGAACATGCAAACTCCACACACACATGGCAGAGGCAGGAATCAAACCCCCAACCCTGGATATATATATATATATATACGGCTGAGATATATACACAATATATATATTGTGGCTTAGTGGTTAGCACGTTTGCCTCACACCTCCAGGGTTGGGGGTTTTTTTTTTTATATATATATATATATATATATATATATATAAAATATATATATATATATATATATATATATAGAGAGAGAGAGAGAGAGAGAGAGAGAGAGAGAGAGAGAAAAAGAGAGTACATGACTCAGAACAAGAGACTAAAGTGGCAAGCATTTTATGGTCTGAACCCTTATTGCCTTATTGACAGAGGAAGACTAGAAGCCAATGGGACATTGAGGGCATGCTGTCAGGGAGATAGTAAATCTGGTGGCAGTACTTATGGCTTATAGTTGACATATGTCCTCACTTCCTGTTTGATGACTTCACAATCAAATTTATTGGTGTTTTACTGAAGAGCTGTGTCAAATACCAAACACCTGAGAAGTATGTTTTGTTCGACATATCCTGGTCCAAAATTCAAAATGGCTGACTTCCTTTTTTTACAAATCACAAATTAATTATATACAGAACACTCAAAAAAGACAACTGTTGTTTACTGTTGAGTGATTAAACAATTTGATTAATCTGCAGTTTTATTATACTGTATATTATAGCATCCAAGAGATGTATTTAGACAAAACATCTTGCAGTTCTTGAATATGCCACCTTCCATTTGAATTCACCCATTTTTCAGATATATTGGAACATGTGACTGACAGCTGTTTCTTGTTGCCCAGGTGTGTCCTGTTGGATTGATTGTCTATATAAAGAATAGCTCTGAATATCTACTCAGGGTTTAAGTCCTGGGTTTCACCTATGAAGACTGCATTTGTTGTTAAAAAGGATAAACCAACATGAACACCAGAGAGCTGTCTATAGGAAAAACAGTGAACAGGTCTGCCAAGGAAAACATCAGCAGCTGGTGACAGAAACATTGTGAGAGCTGTGAAGAAAACCCCCCAAAACAGCAGTCAAACAACAATGATCCAAAACACACAAAGCCAACACAACAAAGTGGAAGATTTTAGAATGACCAGTCAACCAGCAGACCTTAACCCAACTGAGCATCATTTTACTTCCTGAAGAGGAGACTGGAGGGAGAAACCCCTTGGAACACACAACAACTAAAAGAAGCTGAAGTACAAACCTGGAAAAGCTTCACAAAAGAAGAATGCAGCTGTTTGGTTGTCTTGATGCAGTTATTGCAAACAAGGCATCTGCAACCTCATATTCAGTTTTTAATCTCAAACCCCAATATTACCCCAGGTGGCCAGTTCATGCCAAGATACATAGAAGAATCAAGATTCCATAGATGAACAAACTTATCAAGTTTTGTGAGGATTTCTGTTGAAGTATGAAAATGGCAAAATTGTATGAAATGTTGCTGAAAGGTATTCGTCTGAAGGCACCCATGTTTTTTAAGTAACCAAATTGAATTTAAAATCCAGTCACAGATTAGCAGAATAATTCAGAAAACCAATTTTCCCTTTACATGAGATACAACTATTTGGACTAAACACCACCCCTGTGGTGTTTAAAATTCTGAATATTAGCCTGAAATTGTCTCATTGCATCCAGCCCTTAGTCATAGGTGTTTTAGTAATTTAAGCTTCAGTATGCATGGGGAGGCCATGTGGTTTGAAAATGATTTTTGCTAATTTTTTATTTCTATTTACAATTTTACAATTTACATTTTAGAAGGAACCTACTCATTTTTAATTTGATGCCTTATTCTCTTGTTTTGTGTAATTATCTGCTTTTATCTTGTCTTATTCCTGTATAATTATTTGTTAAATCTTTAATTCTATTGTGCAGTGCTTTGGTGCCCTTCTGGTTTTAAATGTGTTTTATAAATAATGTTGGATTGGACTGACAATCATACATTAAATTATGTAATCATTCACATACTTAATCAATAATTCACCACATTTCAGCTTGACTGGACTTTTGGTTCCTGAGAAATAGATATCCCACCATAGCTCCACCCCCTGTCTAATGACCACACCCTAAAATTTGTTTCATGCAAACACCAGTTTTAATGCTTGGACCTCTCAGTATAGCAGCAAGCAGTGATTAAGGGGCCAGATATTTTCTGTCAGGTATTTGGACATGTCGTTTTGTGTGTTTCCACTAGAGGTCCTCATCGTTCCCCCTGTCACTTTCCTTCTGCAGGTCATTTGTGTCATTGCTGCCACCTGTTTCTCATTTCCCATGTGTTTCTTTGTCTGATGTTTAGTGTTGTAAGGCCAGCAACCCGTGTCTCATGTAAATTACGTTGTTGTTCTACTCTGTTGCCCTTTGTAACCTTTTGTTATTTTCCCCCTTTTTGACTTTTGAATTGAGATGTTTTGCCTTATGGAATTTATTGAATGAACTTTGTGGATAACCTGTTTCTTGTTTATTGCCTTTTTTTCTATATTTGTACTATATTTGGTTTTATTAAACACCTTGGCACTTTTACCCCGGTTAGAGCTCATGTCTGCTCTGAAGGTCATCCCCTTTCCTTCAGCTCACTAATAAGATACCTGGCTCTGGCAATTTTCTCCTGACATATGGCCTCACTTGCTGTTTGGCGACTTTGTGATGAAATTTTCTTGGGTGTTATGGATGAATTGTGTTGGATATCAAAATTCTGAGATGTAGCTTTTGTTAAGCATAGTCTGATAATGCAAGAGTTAGAATTTTGTGATGATTAGAGAGAATTTTTTCGAGACGCATAAAAAGCCAGATAAATTACTTACTTCGAGTACACGTGGTACAGAAAGTAGAATTTTTATTGACCAGTTGAAAGGTTAGGAGCAGTTCTACTAATGTTTAGTGTCCTAGGAGACTAGAGTCCCCTCAAGGTGAATTTAGGCAAAACTGCTTAGAGTCGTTAGATCCTAGTCTTTCACTCACCTACGAAGTTTGGTCTGAATACGTCACACCGTTGCGGAGATATGCCCTCACTTCCTGTTTGCCGACTTCTCCGTCAAATTCATTTGCACATTATGGGTGAAACGTCCTGCGTATCAGAAATCAGAGAAACAAGTTTTGTTCGGGTTGATTTTACAATGCCGTGACCCTAATTTTGTGATGGCTGATTTAGAAAAAGCAAAAGAAAAGTGTTTTTGAAAAGCTGGTGGAAATGCAACATGGCAGAACTTAACACCAGGATATCCAATGAACTCGACATGCCACAAAGAATCAGAGAAAAGTGTCTTTCTCTGCTGTGGCGTGGAGTTATTATTTGCTTTGTTGGCAGAGACAGTCAAACATCACTCTGCCAAATTCCATAAAAAGTATATACTATAGCACATGTGAAAGCATCATAATAAATATAGCTTAAATGGCAAATAAGGAGCCAAGCACCTTCTGGACCCACCTCTTAGCAAAAGAGGAAGCCAATGAGCAGTTTTCCAAAGATCAAATGGACAGTAATACATAAGACCATTGCTGAGATATTGCCTCACTTCCAGTTTTCAGTAGCCTTGCCAAGTTGCAAATGCACTCAGATTTGTTTGTTAACATCAGTTCATGTTGTTAAGCACATTTAGGGTGGCATAAGTATGTTAATGTTCCACTGAGGAGTGGCCTCACGTTCTGCTTTTGGCAACTTTATGATCAAATTTTTTCAACTATTACAAACCTGTTAAATATGAAAAATTACAAAAATGTGTTTTGTTCATCATAGTGTGGCAATGCATTTCACATCTAGAAGTTTCCATAAAAAGAAGGAAAAAAATATTTGTATAAGAACTGCTGAATTCCTGTTTGGCAAAACAGTCTTGGAAAGATTCACCAGCTTCCAGGGAATGAACAGAACAATGAAGAATGATTTGATGTTGAGAGTTTAAAAGTTAAAATCCAAATTTTTTTGTGTCTGTGTCTCTTCTATCATTGTGCCAAATTTGTTAAAACACATATAAAGGCAGGAGTTGCTAGGGCATTGCTAAGAGACAGAAGAATGCTTTGGTACTGCAGGTGGCAGTTACGGTGCTTCAGCTTGATCAGATTTATGATGCCCTAGTTAACCACACCCCCCTGTGGGTGACCATGACCAACCCTAGAAAATGGCCTCAGTATTTCCTAATTTTTCCTAAAAAATCCTAATACTTGTTTAAAAAATTATTTTACCATATTTTATGCAAATTAATGTAAATTGGGGTGGAGGGGTGTGGGTGAAGTGCTTCCAGGGAAAGAATCAGGGAAAATATGCTGTTTGAGTAAATTGGACTCCACCTCCTCCTACTTGTCTGATGTGTGGAGGTCATATTGTTTACAAAGATCAACATATTTTTGATCAGTTTTGAGTTTCACACTGTGCTGAGTAGTTTGACAAAAGTAGGCTTCACATATTATGTACTTAATAAAAGAAAAATCAGCATAGTGAAAATTAGTGGGCATAAAATCTCCTTAATTTTAAACCATCTGTTGTTGGTGATGTCACTGACTGTTGCTTTAGGTTTGTTCCCACTATGTTTCTGTAAGCTGCTGTTATTTTCCTGCTCACAGCAGTGATTTCTGTTTTTGCAGTGATTCTTGTATTGGCTCTGCTCAATGTTTGTGAATAGGCTCTGATTCATTAGATTACATTAGATTCAACTTTATTGTCATTGTCAAGCCAATGAAGTGCATCATCTCTCTTTTTCCTCATCTTATAGATCTCATAGACAGCTCTCTGAACTTCATGTTGGTTTATCCAACATGTTTATCAGAATTCCAGATACCATCACAACTTCCTCAGAAATTTATAGGAAATCCATCCAAGCAGTCCTGAACTACCACTGTTTTAGTAACTCCAGCTCCACCCTGGACCACACATCCTTGGTATAATTAGCAAAAATAGATTTTGCATAATACACAAATTAGCTTAAATGTTAATATAGTCAGTTTTTATAGCAGGACATCAAAAGATTTTTCATTACACACCCAAATTTCCGAAAGATTCTGGACTTACAGATCTCTAAGAACAATTATTACAACCTCATTCTACTCCATAATAATGGCTACAGACTCCTCTGAGAAACCAATTTCATGATTCCTGGGACTAGTTTGCAAAAATAGGTTTTTGCGTATTACGGAAATGATCAGAATATATATATGGCCATGGATATATACAGTCCACAAAGCAATGGCAAATAATCAGCATAAATATGAATACCTTATTTACCAAGAGATATCAGCACCATCCCAGTATCCAATTCAACTGAAAGTGCATCAGACTCTAGTGGGTCTCCAGCCAAATCTATCTCTTCAAGTTTTGTTATGATAGTTCACTGGCGACTCTGTCAAATGAGCCTGGCTGATGGTAGCTTAGGGTTTGTTGTTTTTCATCATCAAAAATCCACACACCTACTAGCACATAGATACAGAATACCAAATTACAGCTTGAATGGACTTACAGTAGCTTGTAAATGTAAACGACAATGCAATAATTCCACCAAGAGTGGTTTCATCTTTCATATCTCGAGATCCTGTGAGATTTAATGGCCATTTTACCATAATAATGTGGAGTGTCTGAGTCCGGCCAACGTGTGTTCACAGCTTTTGTTTTTAACTATTTTTTAATCCCATTATAGTCATCCAAGTTTAATAAAAAGACAATAAGAAGAGGGATTCTACATTTAATTCATTCGCTCCTTTTTGCCTGATATTCAGTTGCTGGTGAATGCTACAGAATGCAGACATCATCCACTGGTATGAATGATTTATACTGCAGCACCATTGAATTCTCTAATCTGATCATCTTGAAGGTGTGCTGTATTTTTGTACAAAAGCATGGCTCAGACAGAACATGAGCGATAGGCTTAAATTAATGTATTTGTTTTTAATACAGTATTGCTTCCAGCTCATATTCAGGAACTTGAATGGCAAATGCTGAACATAAACTAAGACCTTTTTTATGTTGTTTAACAAAATACAAATGTATAATCACAGATATGGTGAAGATTTCTGCTGGCAAACATTCGTTTGATATTCATGGATGGCATTCAGTGCAAGTGTGTGTGTGTTTGTGTGCGTGTGTGAGTGTATATGTAGCAGTGCACAAGCAAAACTACTTTAGAATGTATGAGAATGTGTGTGAGAGAAGGAGCTCTGAAGCCTGCAACGTTTTGGGTGTGTTGATTTTATTTATGACTTAATTATGTGAAAGAGTTGAATGCTTGGATGCCAGCAGCCAATCAGTAGTATAGTTTAGTATCAAATATATGTTAACCTGTTCTGGTCAGGAAGTAGCCACTGGGTATTGCTACTTCCACAGACCCTAAACACATGGCTACATGTATTATTCTGATTCTCTGCCAAAAGCTGATGGTGAACAAAGATCAATTCAGTAAGTGATGCATACAGAAATGAAACGGTCTGTAAGTGATATTCCCTCTGCTGCTCAAACAAAGGCAATGAGCCCAATCGACGTGGCTGGCCGCAGCTTTCTCATCGTGCTTTTGATGGGTTAGAATTGGTTAATTGTAACAAAACATAAATGGCCTGTTGTTCTACTTACCCTCTGGTATTCTACAGTACTGTATGTACCCTCACAGGAGTTGCCATTTGGGATGCTACTTGCGAAACGTGCTCTGACCCTGATAATTGCTGTTTGTGGCTATATTTAGGGGAAGAGTTGGACCTATCTGAGCGGAGCTCTCTTGACTTAAATAGCTTTAACTCATAAATAATTTCCTTCGTTCTCAGGACAAGATTCTGAAGCAGCTGGCTATGTTTTGTGACTTGAGGAGTATTAATTTAAGCATATGTGTATTATATATTCTTGATCTATGTTTTTAGGTAATCTAGCAGTTGGGAACTGGTCACTCTATCTGTAAAGGCTGCCTGAACACATATTTATTCAGTTTTCACCAGACCACAGCGGCCCACATTCATGCTTTATTTTAACCGAATGCCCATAATCTAAGAAGTACACTGGTAATAGACTTCAGCCTACTGCTGTGTAGGAGGATTTAGCAAAATTCAAAATCCAACCTTCATCAAAGTTTGAACTGCCACAAAATACAGTATAATAGTGAACTTAATTAGTGCATACTTCAGTATAAACTATATAGATTATGTTGTATAGATACTGTATTTGCACTACATTTACTAATCCAGTGCATGCAGGTTGGGATGCATGTTGGATATTGCTAATGTCTCATACTGTCTTCTAAGGCAGGTGTTATTTTCTCTCATTACAAGCATGCACTGGTTTCGGTAGCAGCATGAGGCCTATGCAGCCTTTCAACAACAATTTGGAAATTAAATATTTATCGAAGTATCTAAACTCAATGTCCACTTTAGTAGGAATACCTGTATACCTGCCCATCATGTAGCAGCAACACAATGTGGAAATGGGTCAAGAGCTTCAGTTTATGTTCACATCAGAATGTAGAAGAGTGTGATTTTTGTGACTAACTGAGGTGTGGTTGTTGTTAACCATCTCCGACCCCCTTGTCATCAGGGTGCTTCCACAGAACTGCCACTCCTTGTTTTTTCCGTTGTTGTTATCATTCTATGTAAACTCTAGAGAATGTTTTGTGTGTAAAATCGTAGGAGTTTCTAAAATAGAGAACTGCATGAATGTACAGGTGTTCCTAATAAAGTGGATGATGAATATGAGATCTGAATTTCAGCTCACTTTCCTTCTATTCAAATGTGTTTAAAAAAAACTTTTAGCACCACCTAGCATGTCTGAATCCACCCATTTTTCAAGAAAATACTAGAACATGTCAGAAAGTTGTTTCTGGTTGCTCAGGTGCACCCTGTTACACTGATTATTTAATTCTTTGAATGTCTACTCTTGGTATGAGTCCTAGGTTTCTCCTGTGCAGTCTGCAACAAACATGAAGTCCGGAGGGCTGTCGATGAGAGAAAAAGAAACCATCCTAAAGCAGAGAGAAATCAATCACTACACAAGCACTGGGCACTGACAATACAACAATTCGAAACGTCTTGAAAAAGGAAGAAACCACTGGTGTACTAACATCCAGACTCTGAACAGAGTCAGCCATGGAAATCAGCAGCTGTCAATGACATCACCAACAACCTCCAAAGGGCTGAAGATATTCAATCCACCATTCGAGGAAGACTGTTAGAGCAGAAATATAGAGGCTATAATATGCTATTTATAGTTTACTACATACTACAAGATACAAATCACTCATCAGCAGTGAGAAGGAGACAGCTACAGTAGAATTCCCAAAGAAATACAGAGATGAACCTCTACCAAAGTGTCTTTGTATGCTGTAGCTTTACGGTATACGCATACACACAGTATATGCAGCTTTAATGTACAGATGTAATAGCACTGCATAACAGCCTTTAACTCCGATCCACCTGCAGTTCACAGTTCATGAGTACATCCAAGTCAAAGTGGTCAGTTCAGAAGCATGTCCAAGCCTGTGTATGATATACAGCGTGTGATGCCAGACAGTATCGTTATACAGTGACTAGTTATAGAGCAGGTGATTTCTAAAGTGAGTGGTTACACACTAGGTGATTATAGTCTGAACAGTAAAACAGAAAAAGGATTGTGGCCTAATGAATAAAAGTATGTGAGTGATTAAAGAAAGGGAAACCCAACCTGCACAGGTGTGCGGGTAACACTTGTCTACTATTAATTGTTGCATTATTAATCAGTGCTTGCTTCCTAACATGCTAATGCATACACCACATCGGAATCCTTCTGAGAATGTAGTTTCTGGATTTTAATTTTAAAGTTTAAATTTCTTTTTCTAATCTTCAATAAAAAAAAGAAAGTAAAACAATTTGGATTTCAGCTCCATTATCAAACTATTAACTGTTGATGAGAATTAGGAGTTTTGTTTATCAAAGTAGAACAAGATCCAATAAGTTTGTGTGTAAGAACTAGCAGGTAAAAAGGGAAAAGGCAAAGCTGTACACAATGATAAATCCGACACATTCTAAAGGAGTCTTGCTTGTGCACTACCACACACACACACACACACAATTAGACAAAAAATTCCCTCAAGTCAAAAGATGTGTGTATTATCTGTTACACCACTTATATTTTGAAAATCTGCAGTGAAAATTCCTCACTGCTGTGTCTTCAAATGCAAAGTATCATCCAGCTCAATCTTTAGATGTGCTTTTTAGATGATTATACTGTTTATTAAAACCTGACTGCATCTTGTGAGCGCCACAGTCAGCTGGTGTTGATTATGCTGACTGGGCTGACAATAAGTGTAATTTGAGTTACTCATAACCTCATAGCCTTGTCCCTGGTGATTATACCTTAATCTCCATGGAGGTCTCTGCGTGTGAATGGTCAGCAGCAGGAGTGCAAGTGGAATTTGGATGGTGATATAATGCTGACACTGACCAGGAGGAGGTTGCATTTTCAATTAGATCTCACACCACACACAGAAAAAAAAATTGAAAAGCCTCAGGGGAGGCAAATGAAACAATGCCATAGAATGCTTTACTGATTGTGTTCACTATGTTTAATATCAAATCTGTGTTTGTGAGATCAGAATACACTAGCTACCCGACCTGATTACCAGTCCTACAAACAAGTTACAGCTACACATAATCTGATAAACATATCTTAACATAAATTAAAGGTTAGACTATCGCATATATAATTACAAGTTTGGTAAGATAACGAATTCATCACCATTAAGATCGAAGTGATTTTTAGTTTTATAATCCATCAGAAATGTATACAATTCATGTATACGTAAAGGACTGGGAGGTGTATGCACATTTACTAATGAAAACACACACAGTACAAAGTGGAATCCAGAATCTATGACAATCGAACAATAGCATGAACAAGAACAACGTAGAAAAATGAGACAAAGCATGTGAAAAGTGACAAAAGTTTGACAATGAAACACAACGTTAAATAAAGATGCTAATTAGTGAGAAACAAAGCAGGTGTGAGTAATCTGCGACTAGGTCATGTGATGTGCTAGGGCTTGGTAATATAGTTCTTGTCTGCCATTTTGTGACAAAATCATTAATCACATGACAGAACTAACCCCTTTAGAGCATGGGTCCTTTTTTACAATATACAGACATACAGTCACGAGGGGGTCCTGGACCTCCAGTCAGAACGTCTGAAATTTGCCCTGGGTCCCAGATGGGCATTGTCTCAGCAAAGTGGCACAGAGAAGCAATGATTTTCTCACCAACATGGGAAGTCAGAAACATTATAGCCTCGACAGAGTCAGGTAATGGAGCAATGGCATCCTCTATGTAGTCAGGTGGTGGAGAAAACTCTTCATGAGAGACCTTGTCAGCCTCGGGCTTGGGTATGGCTTGTCCTTGTTGTTCACAGGCTTGGAAAAGGAGGCTGCATTGGTATGGAAGTCCACCTCAGGCATGGACTTGGTTAGCAAGGCCATCCTGTCAGCGTCAAGCTACTGCTGCTGCTCTCTTATCGAATGATTTTGTGTCGAAAATTCCTGACAAAATTACAGGAAACCTGCATGTCAGGTATTGGCTGGTGAATGCAAGGGTGGAATTTTACTAACTAAAACAAACAGGACAAACAACGTGGAAACCAGGATCATTCACAAACAGAAACAAGAACAACGTGGAACATACAAGCAGATGAACCATGACAAGAGCATGACAACAAGCACACAGAAACTCTGAGGTTAAACAGAGTTACTGATTAGTGAAACACAGAACAGAAGGGAGTAATCTGTGCTAGGACTGATAGGTCATACAGTTTTTTCAGCCATTTTGTTCCCAAAACTAGCAATGACATGAAAGGTATAGAGTAAACCAAGGAGTGCAGATACTAAATTAATATCTGATCAGTTGAAGGTTATATGGATTGGTAATATTTTAATTAATGTGTTAATTATAAGGATAATAAGACAACAAAACCTTAGTGTCTGATTATTTTTACTCTACTGTCAGTAAGATATCTTGTAAGCTTAACCACAGTGTTTTGATTCATGATTCACAACTTTAAGTGGTCCAGTGAGGAACTCATGTTACAGATTCGAATCCTTTTAAAGTAATTGAGGTTCCACTGGCATTAAATTAACATTCTGAGGATGATGTTAAGATTGGGGTGCTAACTGGCCATAGTAACTGACCACTGGCTCAGTATTTGATTTTTGTTTTTACATTCAGTGAAGGTGCACATGGAAAATAATTTTACTTTCTTGTACAATTCCTGTACAACAAATTTCAATATTGGTAACTTTGGAAGATTTAGGTTGTTTTTAATCATGACTGGACTCATGTGCTGCTAATGCTGATGAGAAACCTCACTCTCTGCATGTGCATATCTTGCATAACTGCAAATTACAGACACACAAACAATTCGCAATCAGAATGAATTCATATAGATACATCATAGAAAAAAATACATTATACAAACATCTTGATCAAAGCCAGTGTTCACACATTTCATGCCAGACAACACCTGTTCAATATAAAACACAACTGGTTCTATTTTCTTCTTGTGAAATTTGATTGGAACTTACTGTTTCTGAGACAGAGTGACTGTGAGTTTGGTTCCAGCTGTCTGTCATGCTTCAGGCGCAAGCAGAAAGCTCATATTTTTACCCTCCCCAAGTTACCCGAGAGAGCTGGAACGCATTTCCAGATCATTCTACTCACTTTGACTCCTGGTCAGGAGTAGCTCTAAATATATTCATGTCCTCATGCATAAGAATAATGTTGTATCTCTAACAGTGGCCATAGATTGCAATAGGTTGTTAAAGTACATGAGAAGACAAGGAAACTGGCTAAAAAACTGTTTTCTGGACCTGGTGAAAACATTCTGCCACTGGAGAGGTCTTTGCCACAAAGACCCAGGAAGCACTAGCCTCCACCTGTCCAAAAAACGATTTTTACATTAGAACCAGCAGGGTACCTTGTCTGCTATTACACCATTCCTGGCTTTCAGAAACAGCAACAGTGGATAGACAAAATCCACAGGATACAGCACGGGCCACACTGGTGATGTCAAACCAACCCAGAACAGAAAAGTGGTCTCATGCCAAATCAGGGTGTGATCTCTACTCCAGGACACAATTTGCCAACAGTGCCAAGGCATCTCTAAAAGATATCTTAAAATATGCAGTTGACGATGGGTTTCATAAGACTAGATCGGTGATTAGTGAGCACTCAGTGTTTTATTTAGAGTTTAACCCAGAGCACTCAGTGTTTTAGAGTTTAGTTCCAATCTCAACACCAGAACCAAGCCAGTTATCTCTACTAATACACAGAATACGTAGGCCAGGTTGATGTCTGAGTCCTAATTTTATGGTGGTTTGTTTGTTCACTTGGGGTTATATGTCATGGGAGGATTGTGTTAAAAACACTGCTATCTTTGAAATGAATATGCCATGGAACTTTACAGCTGTGCATCTACTCCTTCATGCAATTCTAAGCCAATCATGTGGCAGTAGCATTACACACGCTTGTTGCATGTAGCAGGTCATGAGCTTCAGGTCATTTGCAAGCATCAGAATGTGGCAAATGTGATCTCTGGGACTTTGACCATCACATGCTGATGGCTGGACAGAAATAAAGACTATGACAACTGAAATAACTACACTTACCACTTACAACTGCAGTGAGCAGAAAAGCGTCTCAGAACACACCTCGAACCTTGAGACACATGGGATGCTAAAGAATCTGAGGCTTCAGTGGGCACAAGCTCACCAACAATGGACACTTAAAGGTTAAAAATGTTATCAACTGATCTAATGAACCTCGAGTTGTCTTTAACATACAAATGTTAGGGTAGGAATGTAGCTTCAACAGCATGAATCTATAGACCCAGACTGCCTTGTGTCATCAGCTCAGACTGCCGGTGGTGTAATGGCATAGGGAATGTTTTCCTGGCATACATTAATAAGAATCCAGCATTGTTTGCATGCTGCACCCGGTCTGAGTATTGTCACTTAGCCCATGCCTTTGTAGCATCTCATAAACTCTAGTTCCAGCATGATAATCCACCATGTCACACAGCACATGCCATCTCCAACCTGTCCACACACATGACAATGAGTTCCGTCTACTTCAGGTACCATATCTAAATCTAATACAGCATCTTTGGGATTTGATAGAATATGAGATACACAGAATGAATGTCTTGCTTAATCCATGCCATGAAGAGTTGTTACCGAGTAATAGTGTGAGTAGTATGAGTGAGTAGTGTTAAGTTCATGATTTGGGGCAGTATCTTGTACACTCAGCAGCACTAGGGGTTTGAGTGGGCTGTAATTTGAGTCAGCTTCATACATTTGCAGTATTGGCAAGAGGTTTTTGCCACAAATTACTTTCAACCTCCTTCCATGGGTATTTCTTATTAAAAAATATATTCTCAATATTTTTTGTTATACTGTGGGTTCAGAAAGAATTCAGGGTTTGCTTTTTGCTCACAGGTTAACAGTGCATGTCCAAAAAACAAATGAAAAAACAAACCATGAATTCCAGGCAATTGTCTGTAAGCCTCTGCAATCAAATTTTGTCAAGACATGCATCTGAGATACGTCTAAATATCTTTACGTTACCCGGAGCGCAGTGGGCTCCGTCACTGTGAAATGGAAGAAATTCGGAAGCACTTCCTGGTGCTGGCCATCTGGCCTATTTTAGTAGCCAATTCAACATGCATTTTATCAGGGTTTAGAGACTGGAGAACATGCCGGAAGCAATATTCAATTACCCCTTTATGATAGAGTGGCAAGACAGAAGCCTTTGCACGGGAAAACGCATATGGCAGACATTTAAAGGACTCTGAGAGAATGAGGAGAAAAATTCTGCCTTATCAAAAAATTAGCCAAGCCTCAAGTGATACGTCTGGCAAAATCCATACACTGCTCAACAACTGGCTAATACCGACCCTACTGTGAAGCATGGTGGTGGCAGCATCATGCTATAGGGGTGCTGGTCAGCAGCAATGAAAGGGAGAATGGTAAAAAATGATGAATATATGAATGCAGCTAAATACAAAGAGGTCTTTTGTGATGAAACATTTGTAGTGTTGTAAAAACTGGCTTGAATATCTATAAGTTGACTTAAAAATCGTTCAAATGCATAAACTATGCAAAAAAGCCACATGTATTTTATGTGCATGTTTCTTGCTATCAAGAGAAAATAAATGCAAAGGTTATATTACATGATCTTTAAAGCAATATTTTCCCATCTGCATAGTCTGTTCTTGTCAAAGTGCAGGTGCGCAAGCTTTATTTAGGCATGAGCAAAAGCCATCATGTCTCACCGCATGACTGAAGGATGCTCACTGAAGGGTGCCCCAATAAAGGGCAAATTCAGTTCATATTCATTTTATAATCTTTCTTGGTGTCCCTATTAAGATGTTAACACTGTAGGTGTCTGTTCACTAAAGTGTGTATTCTCCATAATCTAGATTCAGAACTGACAGTAAAGTACACTACCCACTCAAGTCTTGCATAGACTGTATGGCCAAAAGTATGTGGATACCTGACCATCACATGCATATGTGGTTATCGATATAAGAAATACCACAACGCCGGAAGCACATAATTGCATAGAATGTTTTTGTATGCTGTAGCATATGCTCTGCCTTTGTCTTGTGTAGACTTAAAACAATCTAATGAGACATAATATGACTGTCTCCCCTCTGAGCCACTTTTTCTTTATCTACCCCCAGGAACCATGTGTCTGAACAGTTGGAATGTAATTCTAGCAGTAGCTGAAGATGATTGTTCCTAAGGCCAGGGACAAGGGCACTGTCTTGCATACTGGGATTTGTTACTGTATCAGTTACAGAGTTAACCATGCAGAACAAAACACTAAGTCTAATTAAAACAGTACACTTAGGAACAATATGTTGCTAACATTTACTGCACCTCATGGCTCATAGAACCCCAAAGGCATTTATGTTGTAAATCTCAAATAACACTATATAATCTAATTTCTAACACATTTATTGCTATCTTAATGAAGTGTACAAAGTCCACCTGTTTCACAATCTCTAACACCTCTCCAACAAGAAATAAAAAACCTAGCCAACTGTATTTCAATAATACTCTCTTTCAAATAAGCTGCAATGCCCATGTTTTAATAACCCTGGCAGTTATTAAAACATCCATAAATACTCATGTACTCAGCTCTAAAATTAAGCCATTCATCTATTTCCATTCAGGTTATCTGAACGTCCCACAATGATAAAAAAGGAGCATGTTAACATATTATATCTCCACCAGGATTTTGCAGAACATATGGGGAAGAGGTTAATGATTTTGTTCCATTTGAAGCTTAATTTAAAGACTCAGAACCCAGTGAAAGCTTCTCAAGGTCCACTGTATCTAGTCAGGCCCCTTGTGCTTATTATTCTAGCTGTCTGAGGCTGTGTACATCTGTCCCTCCAGTAGCACACAACATGTGCACTAACATCAACACATTTTTTTTCAAACCCCAGCCGTTATTCATCACTAATGGTCAGTTTATTTGGCTCTGATAAATAAAGGATACAAAATGTTCACTTACATGTAAGTTGTGAAGTGATGAAATCATAGTACCGTGTTAGCAAAGGTTTGGCAACGGCTTATGATTCATGTCCCTGCTGCTAGTAACTACAAAGTAATCTATAAAAATGTAAAATAAATATTTTATAAACATGTTTATATAAAATATAAGGGTGAGTCAAATGAAAATCTTGTTTTTTTTTTATTTTGCACTGTTTATTGCAGATACTAAAGGGGTCGCAAAAGTGTTTTATTTTTAAACATAATTTCAATTTGTTAAGGACAGATTGTTGTTGTTTTTTTCAAAGAGCACTGCATAAGATAACATTTAGTAAATAAAATATATTAGAAATAGACACATTTATTTATAATTTCATAAGATTATTTAATTGTCTAATGTTGTTCTATTGCCAGATAATTTTGCTAATTACAAGAAAAAACAAAATAAAATGATCTGCATAAAGAATAAGGGGGGGGGGGGAATCAATCCTATTATAGGAAATGCTAAGTATATTTAAAAAAAATTAAGAAATAAATTAATTAATTAATAAAAACACCTGTAAATAAGCATATTGGCCAGAGACCTGTTGTGTACCACAAAAGGTAAAAAAAAAAAGTTTAATTTATGGTGTTGTCTTACCAAATCCGTCAGATCAAGCCCATCAGATCAAGCTCATCAGACCGTAGATTGATTTTGCATTAAAGCTTTTCTATCTGCACCATTAGTCGGTGCTGGCTCATGTCGGTAGTAGCAGCACTGACCTCAATCACAGATCCACACTGAATTTCATCACTCTGGGTTCTCACGGTGACCGGATTTTCTACGCATTTGTCGCTTGTGTGGTCGCTCCGGTCATCATACCGAAATCAAATCAACAAGTCAATTTTTATCAACAAGTCAATAAGTTATCATTATAGCTTGACCTAAATAGAGCTTGTTATATGATGTCGATGGCGGTCTCCCATTTTGTGGATCCCTCTGCCGCGCTCTCGATTATCGGCACCGACGCATATGAGCCCCTAATATGGAGCTAAGACGGTCATAAGAATCATGTCTCCTCCCTAACAAGCCATCCATATGGCGCACACACACACACACACACGCGCGCGCACACACACACACACACACACAGCTCGCAGTTAGAAAAAAAATCAACTGAAACGTTACCTTGATGGTTTTCAAGGGTTTCCTCCGGTATATACATTTTTTGCTCTCACTGAACATAGACGCAGCTCAGCTTTTCTATCGGTAAGGTGAAAAAAGCCAAAAAGACTGTGAAATAAAAAAGGGGCGGTAGAAAAACATCCCAAAATCGGAAAGAAAACGTAAAAATATGAAGAAAGAAGGACGAAGACACTCAAGTTGCCCCTGTCGTGGGTTTAAGTGAATATTACCTTATTCCCATTATGGAGTTAAACACAGGGAATAAATATTCGCTGGAGCCGTCTAGGAAAACGAACCAGTACATCCTTACAACATCCGGGCCCTAGCTAAGAAGAACCACGGCACGAGCCCCACTTGGGCCAATGATAATTGAAATATCCTTTTGTCTCTCTCTAATGTCTTTAAAACTGGACGCAGCATAAAAAAGAGAAAACGCCAAAGTAGGTTAAAAAAGAGAATGCTTTCCAGGCCGAAGATCACACCGTTAACGGGGTTAAACGTATACCGCTGCGATCGAGTCCCATCTGTGTTGGTCCGATAACAGGCGTAGACAGCGTGCGCGCCGCAATAAAAAACCAGGACTCTGAGATTCGTCCTTGCTCGGTTCCGAGGAAGTGAATGAGAAAGAGACGACTGCAGTCGCCGATGGCCCTCTCGCCAAACGCGCTCTCCTGCTACAGTGCAGTGATGCTTGTCTGGGGAGCGAGCCTACGAGACCGAGCTTCCTCCTTTTCTCCCACTCCTCCTATGCAGACTTCTCTGACTGCTTCCAGATGTTCCTTTGCTACAGAACAGAATAAATAGTCCAAGATTTTCCAGACATGCCAGCTCGGGGATGGGAAAGAGGGAAAAAAATCCACTACAGAGAGTATTATTATTATTATTATTATTATTATTATTATTATTATTATTATTATTATTATAGACTACTATTTTTTTCACTTGTATTATTTTTAAATGACAAACTTTTTTTATATAATTTGTTTATGTTCACTTTGTTTATGTTCAGCTGTCAATGCCAGAATCACTGACTATACCAAGGCCTGCCCTATGCATAAGAAAACAAAGTGGTTGCTTATACAGCAGGGGGCCCGGCCTGGTCATGGGAAAGTGGAAAAACGGATATTAATAGGCTAAGGGGAGGATTTGCCAAAAGGAAATAAATAAATAAAAGAACGCACACATGTGTCAGTGAATACAATTAAACACTTTTGAAACATCGTTTTGTATATGCTGTATTCTTCAGTCATGTTATGAATTTCTGTCTTTAAATATTACTCATTTTATTCATGTCGCACTCTGTCACTCAGTCAGAACCACACAATGGCTACAGGGTCCATTAACTGGATGCCAGTCCATCACAGTGCACCATGCACACTCACTCAGACACTCATTCACACCTAGGGGGCAATTTATCTTAGCCAGTCTATCATCTGACAAGTATTTGGGAGGAAACCTGAGAACCACGAGGAACATGGACAGGTGGACAACAAGCACAAAAACTCAACATGAACCTGGTGTGGATCAGTGCTGTGGCTGGAAACACCTTGTTGATGAGAGAGGTCAGTGGAAATCTTTTTCTGCCCACTGGGGTAGGCAGAAAAAGCATCTCATTACAGACCACATGCCAAAACTTGAGGAGGATGAACTACAACAGGAGAAGACCACCACCTCAGGTGCTAATAGTATCAGTTAAAACAGGGATCTGAGGATACAGTGGACAGGTTCACACAAGGCATTTTTTTCTTCATCATCTTCATCACTATAGACTAATTAGCATATAGAATGTTCTGCTGGTCAATTTAAAAATGTCTCCATAGGCTCAGTTGGGAGGGTTTGGTGGTGCAAAAAAAGGTTTGGGCAATAGGCCATTTTCTCCAATTGCTTAACACTACCAGAACAATCAGTGGATTAGACGAACTAGTAGCAAAAAACCTCCATATAAAAAATGATCAGAATTAGTTTTTCTCAGCTAAATCAGGCAACTGCATCAAGTCATGGAAAACTACCTCTGGAGTCAGGCATGTACCATCAATCTATGGAGTACAGGAATATGGAGACAACTTTGAGAGGTCTCACAGCTAAAATGGCAGATCAGATCATCCTGCTGTCTACTAAGGAACATTCCAAGGTACTGCCTGTAAAAGTTTGAAATAAAGTTGTTAGGAGGAAAAAAAGATTGACAAGGATTTCAGCAAAGTGTTGAACCTTCTCAGGAGCCGTGTGGAATCCATTATATCCAACTCTGGCCAAACTTAGTACTTTGGTAAAAAAAAAAAAAAAGGCAGTGTCCAAGAAGCCAAAAACAACAATGCAGAAGTTACAGAGTTCACTGGCTGAAATAAGAACATCAGTGCAAGCCCCAACAATACCATCAGCTCAAGAAATATCAAATCTTTTTGGAATAGTGTATTTAAATGCAAGAAAATCCTTAAGCTCAACCCTCTCCAAGTCTGAAATCTGTTTTTAGCGAGAAACTTTACATCCTTACAGAACAATGACCCAAAGCAATATTTCTGAAGATATCATTTATATCTGTAGAGAGTCATTTCCAAAATTGCAGAAAATCCCATTCTAACAGCAAAAAGAGAACTAATCCCTGGGGGTAATATTTTCTGGAGGCACTCATTGTAACTGAAGAAGGACCTAGAAAGAAATATCATGTTTCAATGTATTCAATGTTCTAAACCAGCAACAAACTTCTACTACTACACTACCTTATAAAGTCTTTAGGCTACAAATAAAATACTGGATTTTTTTCTTATTTTTCCATGATTAAGATAATTTCATGTAATTTTTCCTTGTTTATTATTCCAGGGAGCATATGTAGCTGTACTTGCTCATTCAGTATTGGTTTGAATTTGTTTGTATTTATCTGAGTCATAATGTCTTTGCCATGACTATGGTTTTTCTCTTATCTTACTGGGGAACATAGGCCACTAGAGATCTTCCAGGATCTTTTATGGTTTTTCACTAACTTTGTGAACACAAATAATGTTTTCATGTGTATCCACTCCTTTCAACTTCTGAATTTGAGTTTGTTCTCAAAGGGACTAGGTGTTCTTTGCCATTGTCTAGTAATGCTGCTTGTTGGACTCTTTGAAGTGTGACCAATCCATCTCTACTCTACTATCTTTGCTTCAATAGGTAACACCTATGTGTTGAGATGCTTTCTGGTCATCATGTTTAGTCTCTGTCTTAAGTACCTACTCATGAAGACTGTGTTTTTGCTAAAGAGGTTCTTTGTTGTCTTCCAGGTCTCAGCTCCACACAATAACACGGTCTTGACAATGGAGATTAAAAGACATAATTGGGTTTTAAGGGATCCTTTCCTCTCAGACGATTGTGGCTAAAAGTAATCAACATGGTGTAAAGTAGCATCTCTATTGCTTTTCCTATTCTTATTAATACTTTCTCTCTCTCTCTCTCTCTCTCTCTCTCTCTCTCTCTCTCTCTCTCTCTCTCACTCTCTCTCTCTCTCTCTCTCCCACTACTATCATCTACACTCCCCTGATAAGCAAACAACTCCCCTTCCTCAGTGATCATGAAGCAGTCACCAACAATATCCACTGGACACTGCATGGCTTAGAATCACATGGCCACAGACAAATGCAGGACCAGTTCACTAAGCTCTACAACAGAGCATCTGAAACAGAGCTCTCTATCAGCATGAAAACAAACTGATAAATTCTAACACCAAAGTCCAGGAGCTTGTCAGATTAAGGGACAATATCATTGAGGAGATAGAATCGTTCACATTCAACTCTCTCATCACCATGTGGCTGCTCATCAACTTGTAGTAATGATTCTGGAGCTGACCTGTTATCCAAGGTAGGCTTTTTGTGCTTCCTATGACAGTATAAGGCTTACTCCTTCTTTAAGCTGTGCTGGGTCATTTGTGTGGTCTAAGTATTAGCTCACATACTAGTTGTCTTTGATGTCCAGCATAAATCCATCTTGTTTCTGCAGTGTCAGGTATGTGTAGTTTGCTTAAAACATACATGATCTTGATCTTAATGACAGCCTTGGTCATCAGAAGCTTCCAACAGGTGGCTTTGCCACCCAGCTTAATCACTGACTGCTTTTTTTCCTCACAGTTCTTGAGATTCATGTTTATATAATCATTTATTTCCCCTATCCAAGGGCTCCAGATATTTTTGTAAAGGCATCTGGGATAATGCCTCCATTTACGGACACAGGCTGGTGGGGTTTTAACCATTCTCCATCATTTTAATATGCAGCAATAATCTTCCAGGAATGTGGTCTATCCTGTTTACTCATAACTATGGCAGAAGATTTATAGCTGTCTCCTAGCTCTACCTTGTATTTTTAAACTGTTGTTCTTCATTGCCATCCAAGACTTGTGAACATCTCGTGTTCACGTGTTCAAGTCAAGTAGCTTTACTGTCAACTATTACTGTAATTTTTTATTTTTACAGTAAATATTTACTGTAATTTTCTGAACACTTTAACAAAAAAAGCAAATCCAATGAAAGCTCTCACTCATTTACAGCTTAACTAGGAATGTTCTCTCACGATTCAAGACTAGAGATGTAATGGAGTAATATTGCAAACTTCTGTATACTGAGGATTCCAAGGAGTAGGCATCCAGAAACCAGTTAGGAAACAATAAGTTCCTATTTCCACAACCATTAAGAGTAATTAGCAGGTGTTATTAATGAAATGCCAAAGATTAATTAATCATCAAAAGGTTTGAGTGCCTCTATAAAAGCAAAACATTTGGCAGTTTGTGTTATGGAGCACTAAGGTTTGTGTCTACATCATGCCAAGAAATAAGGACATCAGCCATGACCTCAAAGGAGCAACTGTTGCTGATCTTCAATCTTAGAAAGGTTATAAGCCCATGTATAAACAATTTGAAATTTCACATTCTACATAGAGGAGGATTGTTTACATGGTGTCCCAGCAAATCCAGTCCAAGGTCAAACCATTTAACACTTAGAGATATAAAGAAAAACCAAAGCCCTATATCTTGTGTCCTACAGGCATCTTTAAATTTTTATGTTCATGACAGCACAATCAGAAAAAGAACATGTATAGCTTTCATGGAAGTGTGTTTGGGGAAAAGCCCCTTTCCTAAAGGGCAGAGGTTAAAAATGTTCTGGAAGAGTATCCTTTGGACTGTGCAAGGTATCATCATGTACAGTGCCATGTTTGATGAAACCCAAAACACAGCATACCATTTGTAAAGTATATTGGTGGAAGGATGATCATTTGGGCTTTATTTTGAAGCCACAGAACCTGGGAAACTTGCATTCATTGATACTAGTATGAACTCCACTATACCAGAATATTCTTTAAGACAAGTGTGAGGCCTTCTCCATTGAAACTTTGTCATGTAACAGTGCAACAGGACAGTGATCCCAAGCACACCATCTGGGGTTCAACTCAACATTTTGCTCAATCTTTATTTTTCTCTTATTAAAGATTATTATTTTTAAAGATTATTCTGATTGATGCAGGACACTCAAATGTAGGAAAAGACGACATAGTTCTTGGTCCAAAAAAGCTGTAGGGAATTGCTTTCCATGCAGCTCATCATAATCCCATAGCAGGATATTTAGGTCAAAAGAAAACTCTGAACTGTCTAATGGCCCATTTCTTTTGGCAGAACATTTGTGCCACTGTTGGCCAATGGTGTGCAGCATGTCATAAATATCAGCTGGTGAATCCACTGGCCTCCCTAAAAGCGCCCTCTTCCATCAATCGAGGTCCCCTTCAAAAGCATTCGGATGGACCTTATTAGGCCATTGGAACAGACTGCATGAGAGCATTGCTTTGTATTATTACAAGTGGACTATGCAATGCAAAACCAACAAGCTGCGCCACACAAAATTCCTGAAAGAAATTCTGACTAAATGCATGAGTTAGGTGGTGTGGGTATGGGGCAGTGGGGGCATGGTTGATCAGTGGTCTGTGAATGGAGGGTCAAGTCATGTGGGACTTTGATTGAATTGATTTTGATTTCTATTTTATACATTAAACTAAAATTGAGATTATAATATGAAACTGATTATCTAATAAGGCTGATTTAATGAGATTATTTTATGGGACTTATTAATTTTATTGTGAGTAAACCTAATTTTATTACTGGTATGTACCTTAAATTTCTAGTCCTTCCTGTGTAAACAGACCCATTTACCCTAAAGATTTTTTAACCCCACTCTTTTCCTCCACCGTGTTAGGAATAGTGATATCAGAGTGACACCAAACTTTGCAGTTTTCTAAGTATATAGCCAGGGTTTACACAGGAATTGTCCATATTGCCATCAGCTGATGTCAAATTGCCAAGAGCATTTACAGAGGTTGAACCTTTAGCTTCAGGAGAGCAAGAGTAGAACAGATTATCATAATTATATTATAAGTCATAAAGATTTAGTAGTTATTCATCATTAATAACTAGCCTCACACAGGATACAGAGCAGTTCCCCTATCTGCACAGCTGTTGCTACTTTTTTTTTGTTCACTCTAACTACAGTCGGAGAAAAACTGAGAGCAGATCCTTTACCTGCATAGTTTTAAGTGGTATTAAAAATGTTGTATACTTAAGTCCATTGTTTTTGTTAACTACAGCTAACAGCTGTATTTCATAATGTGTTGCTACTCAATGTGCTACACTCTGTATTATTTAACAAGATTTAACAAGACATTGTTTCTCTAGGGTTTGTATATAAACTGAGCAATTTCCCCTACACTGGGTGGATGCAGGTTGCTAAGCTTTTACTAGGTGGTTGCAATGTTATTTTAGATGGCTGCTACGGTGTTGCTAGGAGATTGCTATTTTATCCAATGTGGTTGCTAGGTGGTTGCTATATGGTTGATATGGCATTCCAGGTGGTTGTTAGGGTATTGGTAAGTCATTACTATGTTATCCCAGTTTTGTGATGGATTACTTGTGTTAACCCTATCAAATACTTGTTAAAAAAAATTTGGAAAACCCAACATCAATCACAAATTAGCATAAGGGTGCAGAATCAAAGATTTGATCTCATTCAGACTTATGTTTCCTTAGAGACGATTATCTCTAGATAACTCTTCATCCTTTTGGTTAGCACAAAACTTGGCCCACATTCTCAGAACTAAGTCCTAGAGGAGCATTAGAATGTTCATGCAAATAACATGAGTTTGAGAGGATTAATCGCCTTCTTTTACAAATGAAAGGTAACAGACATAATCTCAAAATTTTTTTAAAAATTTCTTTTAGCTTTTTTTAATTATTTAAAATGATTGATCAGAGCTAAATGCTGGTCCATTTTTCAGAATTAGCCAAGGAAACAGAGCAAAAAATAATTTTGTCTCTGGGCCTTACAGTTATCAAGATAGGGTCTAAAACAGTAAAAACGGGATGTTATACCTCCACCATTAGGCAGTTAGGCTCATCTCAACTTGTTTGGCCATTGTTATTGTGCCAAATTTCATGGACCTACGAAAAGTTATGACTCTTAATAACTCTCCTAATGGCTCTTTTCCTACAATCTGAATATTCAATTTTTGGCAATCTGTGCCAAAAGAATGGTGAAGAGGTGGACATAGGATGTTAGGCACAGCAAGATTGTCTGTAATTCATTAAATGGAATGCACTTTGAGTCACATGTGGAGGACAAAAACAACATGACATAGAACATCACAGATTACATTATTTTCTGCGTTAATTACATTTTACCAGTCAAGTACACTGTTTCCCCAACAATAAGTCCATATTCTTTGCTGTAATCAGCTGGGGAAGCTGCCAAGGCAAAGAAACTAAATAAGTTAATCAAGAAAGCTGGCTCTATTCTAGAATTCAAACTGGACAATCTGGAGTTGATGGTAGAAAGGCAGATGTTGGTCAATGTTGAGAGGATCATGGACAATTCCAAACACCAGTATGGCCATACAGGCCAAACTGCAGAAATGCGTCTCCAGGAGTCTATTGCAGCTTCACTATAACATAAAAAGGTAAAGGAAGCCATTATTACTCACTACTATATAATGAGGTTGGGGAACCAACTGGACATTGGAGTTGATAAACATTGTCCATTAACTTTGCATATCCAACTACTAAACTGCACACTGCACAACAAATTATTATATAGTGTCACTGTACATTTTTTATACACACACTAACACAACTGCTCATCACACATGTTTAACGTACAGTTTTTAACCCTGCCAACCTGTAAAATATTTCAGAATCTGTATTGCTTAGATGCATATAGAGTTTATTGTGCACTGTTAAAGGCTTAGTCCTCCATTTTGTTCTTGTGTTTTGGCCAAATATCCCCTTGGGGATTAATAAAGTACTCTCTCTCTCTCTCTCTCTCTCTCTCTCTCTCTCTCTCTCTCTCTCTCTGTCTCTCTCTCTCTCTCTCTCTCTCTCTCTCTCTCTCTCTCCCCCCAACATGGGCAGAGCCACAGACATAAGCATTTAACATAATTCTTCAACAATTAAAGAGTTAAAGAGAGAAAACACGGAACTTAAATAGGGTGACTAGAAGAAAAATACAAGCCAGCAGAGCACAGTCATCGAGGCAGAGGGAAGTGAGCCAACAACAGAAGATTTTTTGTAAAAAAAAAATTATATATTCTTATAGTGGCCTCTGGTGGTCTGGGAAGGAATTGTTCATCATGGCCCTCCTTAAGGCGTGGCTTATAAAGCGTCCAAATTTGGGACCGGCCATTCTGACAATGATGGAGAGGGCCAAGGTTGGAGTGACACTGACAACAAGACCAGAGGAAACTGTGATAACCATGGAAAGCCCTAGGGGATAGCAATGACCATGGAGAGGCCCAAGAGGGGAGAGACAAAGATAGTGAAGCAAGGAGGCAGAGCAACATCCTCAGCAGAGCAGGGGGTGGAGCAATGAGAAGTGATTTTTTTTTGCCTGGTTGACTCATGGGGAAGACTCCCTATGCACTTACACCTCATGCCCTACAAAATGCACTGGCTCCATGCACCTCAAAAACACCCTAAACACCCTAAATGCCCTACCTCTGACCTACTTTGAACCTTACCCTACTCCTCTTGCTATCCACAAAAACAACTGCCCCTGGCACCAATTACATGATTAGCTCCACTTCCCAATCAAAAGATTTAAACAAAATCCTCTCTTCTATCCCTTTCCCCCCTGAAATGGAAGGGTGCAGGTCCCACCTTCTCTAACTCCGACCCTTTACCCTCAGAACTTCCAGTAAGAACATTAAGTTAAAGGAAACAGAACACAAGCTCAAGAAAAACACAGCCCTCTGTAGGGCCTCCTTAATATGGCACAAATTCAATGATGCTACAGTGAACACATTCATTTTTGCAAACAACAGAAAAAATATAATGGACACCAGATACATCATTGACCCTCATCCCATCCTCACCACACTCTTTCCCTTTCAGACATAATGGCCCCATTTCCTCTGCCACGAGATCTGTGACTCTGGTATGTTCATTCCTGGAAGGCTCAACCTCACCACCAGTTCCTGGTTTGAACCCCATGCTCCATGGTTGATAGGGAGCTCTATTGCTTCCCCCTCTGGTTGAGCCGAGTTGGGTGCCAACTTCAGGCACTCCAGGGCTTCTGCCCAAGTCATGGGAGTCCAGCTACTGCTCCCAGGCCTAGGTTCAAGGGCTCTGCTGGAGGTGGTAATTCCTTTCGAGGCTAAACGTCTTCACCTGCATGGCTCATAACTGTCTCCAGGCTCTCAGTGAAGCTGTGTCTCTCCTTCTGCAGAATGCTAGCTGCTGCAACATTGGCATACTGTGTCATTTTCAATGGCAATTCTACTACTACCATTTTCACCAATCTGTTTGCTTCCAATGGCTTTGCCTTGCTTGGTCCCAGCTCTGCTCCACTAGCTCAACATCCCAGAGATCACCTGAAGAAAATCCTCTGCAAAGAGGACTGGCGTTATAGGTGCTGCTTGCCTGTAGGTCTCTGCCACTCTGCACTTTGCCACAGCATGGTCCTCTGCCCTGCATAGAAAGCATCTCCACCCTGTGTAGCCCATGTTTGTAAGGCTGAGCATACAACATCTCTAGCAGTACAGAGGCTGGCCAGGGAAGTCAAAGATCAGCCTTCAGCCTCAGCAGCTACCTCCACTTGTTGTTTCAGATCCTAAAGCAGCCACAGATCTTTTTTTCCTACTGACATGGATGAACAGTATCTCCCCAGGAATGCGTTAATATCTTCCGTGAATAACTTCATGCCATTGAAAACAAGGACATGAAGCAGAGACCACAAAGCACTTCTATTTCAGCTTGCCAGGAACACTAATTGAAGAAGGCAGAGCAGTCCTTGAAAGAAGCTAAAGTAAAATCCACAAAGCCAAAAAAAAACATTACCATCATGGTTTCACTGCAGAGGGCTCATGACATCATACTGCATTCATAGCCCCATGGGGGCTATATGAGTGTGTCTGTATTTCATTTGGCCTTTTCAACTTCCCCTGTGGCACTTCAAAGCTATGGAAGAAGTGATGAGATCCCTGAGAGAATGTGTTCACTACATGGATGCCTTTCTTTGTTATACCAAAATTTTTGATGAACAAACAGAAAGAGTTCTCACACTCTTTAACAGCATGGATTGATGCTGCATTTTTTCAGATATTTATGTCAGCTTGTATCAGCTGGTGTCAGGGTTGATCGAAAGGAAAGCATCAGTCACTTCTTCTTCTTCTGGCTTTTCCCTTCAGGAGTCGCCACAGCGAATCATCTCTCTCCACCTATCCCTATCTTCTGCATCCTCAACACTTGCACCCACTAGCTTCATATCCTCATTAATTCCATCCATATACCTCCTCTTTGGCCTTCCTCTTTGCCTCCTGCCTGGCAGCTCCATGTCCAACATTCTCCTACCAATATACTCACTCTCCTTCTTCTGAACATGTCCAAAGCATCTTAATCTGGCCTCCCTACCTTTGTCCCCCAAACGTCCAACATGAGCTGTCCCTCTGATGTATCCATTCCTAATCCTGTCCAATCTTGTCACTCCCAAAGAGAACCTCAACATCTTCAGCTCTGCTACCTCTAGCTCTGACTCATGTCTCTTCCTCAGTGACACTGTCTCTAAACCATACAGCATGGCCGCTCTCACCACTGTCCTGTATAATAATAATAATAATAATAATAATAATAATAATAAGAATAATAATAATAATAATAATAATAATAACATACCGAAAGTACATGTGATTTACCTACAAAAATGTTAAATAACTATTGCTGTTAAGTTATTGCCTCTTCTCATAATCCTATAGTATGGCACTTAATGAGACTGTAACAAAATGTAATATATTTTGTGCCTGGAAGCAAATATTAATGACATTTTGATAGAATGATGTTTTCTTGACCTGAAAACAGATATTTTGTGGGGGGAAAAAATAAAGCATAACTGCAAGACTACAACCATATTTCTGTGTTTAATCATTTCTCTCCTGAGTTACAAGAAACTGTCACTGCTACTCATAGGCTGGTTTCTGTAACATAATTAAAAATATGTGACTGCTAAAAACAAGGTTTGCAAAAAGAATGAGAGCAGTGAAACGCTACCGTTCTATTCCTTATGGGGGAAAAGTGAACTTTGGAGTTTGTCTCTCAAACATAAAAGCAAAAGGAAATTCTCATATTGAATCTACTTTGTTGCTATAGTATTCAACCCTGTTTACTAAGATGTTACTAGGTGGCTTTTCAGCTTGTTGCTAGGATGCTGCTGCTTGGTTGCTATGGTATTCTATGTGGTTGCTACGCTATGGTGTTGCTAGGTAGTTGCTATTTTATTTTTGGTTGTTAAGGTGTTTCAAGGTGGTTGCTATGTTATCCCAGGTAGTTGCTAAGGCATTACTATGTGGTTGCTATGATGTTCATTTTAGTTGCTATTTTATTCAAGGTAGTTCATAGGGTGTTGCTAGGTAATTACTTGGGTATTCCAGGTGGTTGCTAGGGTCTTGATGAATGGTTCTTAAGATATTTTTTTATGTTGTTGCTAAGGCATTGCTGCATATTTGTGATGATTTTCTAATTGTGTGCTATGCTGTTGCTATGTAGTTAGTATGGGATCACATTGGTTATTAGCATTCCCGGTGGTATTCACAATGGTTGCTAGGGTTCTGACAGACATTTAAGATTGGGATAAAAAGCGGTTTCTAGTGTGTTGCTAAGTCATTGCAGTGGTTTCCCAAATGGTGGTTAGGGTGTGTGGTTGCTATGGTACCAGCCATGTTGCTAGGGAGCTGTAAGTGAGCAGAACAATGGTGTTTTCTTATCGATTCATGAATGTTAATCCACTGCTGGTATACTGAATGTAAAATACTGTACTGTTTATTCATTCAACATGTTTCTTTTGAAGTCTATCGTAAACTGATTCTGCTTCTCCTGAGGTCACTGTGTGGTGGAAGAATACTGGAATGGACACTCTGATCCCTATTTGATTTTTCCCTGCATGATTGAGAAAATGTACTCATCTTGTATTAATTCAAAATGAATGATCATACACTGCAGAATGATAAATGCACACACACACACATCAGTGTGCATGAAAGAAAGATACATGAAATCTGATTTAATTCTGGTGTTACTACTGAATAAATTCAGAGCTTTTGTGTGTGTGTACAAGTGTGCATATGCCATGATATAATTATCAACTGAAAATACAATATCCTGAATATAGATACATTTATTTAGTATTTTCTATTATAAGATTACATTGAACTAAACTTATTCAGTACAAAAGGCTAAATATGAACACAGCTGAATGAACACCAGATGGATGTGGCATGGATTACAGAGGCAGATCCCATGCTGAGGTGAATAGCGACTCAAGAGTACCATTTCTATGCATGCTTTGACTTTAGCACCGCTAATATTAGCATCCTCTGATCTCTGTGTTGATGAAGCGCTTTCAAAGACAAATCAAGTACTGTCTTCATCTGCTTTTCTTTTCCCAGCACACTAGACCCTCTATATTTTGCCTACTGATCAAATAGAAACCATGTCCCATGTCTTACACATGTCTTATATCCCATCTCAACATGGGAAGGAGGAACAGTGTCAGATTGACGCACAATCATCCCAACAGACGCAAATGTACCAACAGCAAGAAGTCCTGACATCACAAGCAGAACTGAGAGTGAAATGAAAAGACGAAGATCTGTATAGACTGTACTTTTCATGAAGGTTGATCTGCAATGTCAGCTTTTCTTATGTGTTTTAGTTTTAATGTTTTAGTCAGTCATTCCTCAGTCAGATCTAGAATCAGCTTGTGCACCAGTGGAAAATATAGACATGAAGTGGCTTCAGGTAAACGAGCAGAGTGGGCAATCTGCATATGTTGCATTGGTTGGCATGCAGCATCTGCCTTGCGGAACAGAGGTCAAACATAAAATTATGGCTAAACCCAGCTTTAATTAATGTTATAGAATATCAATACAATTATCATTCCATCTATAGACCTATTCTGGTCTGTTGTTTCTTATTCATCTTTTGGTCTTAAAACCCAAACATCTTAGGTGTAGAGCAAAAACAAAAGAACTGGCCTTACCATTACAATATTTTCAGACAAAACTGTAAATATGATCAGTTATCTTTCCATCGTCATTTGCCAACATTTTACTTTTGAAAATGTTGAAATTACTGGATGAAATTACTAGTTATCTAATGATATACAGTGGAGCCTCGGCATACAAATGCCCTCCATTATGAATTTTCACCCTAATAATTGAAATTTTGCAAGAAATTTGCAGAGGCATACGAAGCATTTTCAGCATACGAATGAACTGAACCAAACGCTCTATTTATGCTCCATGTTCTATTTTTAGCCGAAGCTTGGTGGCATGACTTCCTGTGGGGACCCTTGACCCTTGGAGATTGGTAATATTGGTCATATTTTGGGTGGCTGGAACGGATTATCTGCATTTACATTATTTCTTATGAGGAAATTCGTATCACAATACAAATTGTCGCATTAAGAACTGACCTCCAGAACCAATTAAATTCACCTGCCGAGGTTCCATTGTGCATTGTATGATCTCTGCTTAGCTATTTGGCTAATGTTAGTGCTTAGAGCTACATCAGGGCACCTGGAGTAAAATGTTTTGGATGAAGGTTCCATAATCAAAAGTGATTATTGATCTGGAAAGTGTACAAGCACTTAGAATAGAGTAATTGTTCATGAACCTCTGTGTTTTCTTGTGAGTGGAATTCCAACTTGGTCCTTATTCTCTACATAGCTCATAACATATAGGAGGGTTAAAGCTGCACCACAACTATAATATGATGGGAAATGTGAAGTGAGAAAAAAGAAAATATATCAATAGCTACATACCATGGGTGAAAACTAATTAATCAACTATGCAGGACTTGCACAAGGGTATAAGTAAGGCTTATGATAGCTATTACATATCCTCATATTTATCTTATCATTGGGTACAGAGTGCTGCAAAACAGAGTTGAATTCGAATTAATAAAAGAGTAAGATAGACTATGCTTTGATATGCAGAAAACTTAATCTCTCTGATTCCTTTAAAGAAGAGTCTCATATCCACATATGAACAAAATAGTGCGTTCAGTGTTCTAAGTTTATCACACTTCACACGTTGTCCTTGGTTTGGTCAGTCAGTCCTGTGAAACTGTTGATTCTACTAAACTTCATCAATGATGGAGCACTTGTTTACGTATGTACAACCAGACCATGCCAGGATCTTCTGCTTTCCCTTAGAAATGTGCACTGATAGTATATGGAATTTTATTTTATCATAGTATACACTTACCTTTTGTCTTCTCTTCTTAGAAGATACATTTCTTAAAAAGACACAGATCTGTGGTCCATGTTGATATGAAAAATTCCATGGTGCAAATTTTAATGCTGTAAGTGATTAAATGAATAGGAGAGGGAAGAGAACTGAAGTCATTTGGAAGTGTGTGTTTGTTTGAGCTTCTGGAGACCTCCAAGGCACAGCTCCTTTTATGGTGTAGAGTTATGTATGTGTGGCTGAGGGCCTGAGTACTGAGCTCTTCACCCTGAGTGTGTCCAGGCAGCATCACACACCTAATCACACAAGCCTGATAAAATAACATACCATAGCTTAAAATCAAGCATACGTGCATGCTCAGTCCTGCTCATGAGTACCTGCAGTGAAGGGTCAAGAAAATAGCTGACTTTAAAAAGAAACTAAATTAAATGCACAAGATCTTTGTATTGAGTATATAAAGATATGTTACCATGACAGGCAGAAATGCGAGGCTTCCTGTGTTTGTGTCTGACTTTGATGTCATATGCATGTTTAACCGAGCCGTTTTCCCCGACATCCATTTCTCCATTTCTTAAATTCCATAAGTGACTCTGCAAACACTCATGCTCCATCCTTGGCCAGAAAACTGTGTTAGAAAGTGTTTATCTATGTGTCATTGGACCTGGAGTATGCACCCAAGTGTTTCTCTCTCTCCCACATTTGTGACATATACTCATAGTTTGCATAGCTGACTCATGAAACTACGCAAGATACAACTGCGTCCCATGTCACTGAAAATAAAAACACTTACATTTAAAACTATTGACTAATCTAGAAACTCCTGAGCACTAGGATGAAAAACAGAGCTTTCAGTAGCTTTTGAGGCAATATGAGAGGTAACTAACTAACTGGTGTTTAATTTGTACGCTGCTACGGTATGTCTAAACAGTGAAATGACCGCACATGGGGTCATGGATCCCTGGATTAACCAGGAGTTGAGGAGTGAGCCTACTTCATTGGCTTATCAGATAAATGCAGAAAAATTTTAAATGCAAAGATGAAAAAAAAAAAAACATGCCTGTATATATTTATTCATTTGTTTAGTTATTTTCTGTCCAACATTTAATCATAATTATATTTCCCCATTTAAAATGGTTCATTTGATCACTTTTAAAGATTATTTGATTAGTTTCCAAGTGTTAACCACAACCAATCAAAACTGAGGATGACCACATAGAGAGCAATTAGCAATTTATGACCTTTATAGAGAGCAACCTCTGTGTATTTATGAAGTGTTTATTTTATAGTGTTTATTAATACAGGTTTAAGACAAACCTGTATTAATTCCCTAGTGTCCAAATTTTACCAGGTGACCAAATCTACACAAAAGGGTATTAAAGTCTATAATTTTACAATGATTTCAGGATATCAAAGCAAGCAATTATTTAAACTTTAATATTTCATTTTAGAAATTTCTTTACTCCAAATGATGGTAGCATAGGCAGGGACTTTAACACTGCGTTAATAGAGTGTTATGATGAGAAACTCTTTGGCTTATGAAGTTAAATCGTTTTCCAGAAGGTAGACCAGATTTAAAAGTGACAAACATTTTACACACAATCATACCAGAAGGTAGAATATGGCATTTTTAATGATTTACAGAGATAGATGACATACTGAAAACTTCCAAGAACAAAAACTTCTCAATAAAATTTTGGAAAGGCCGATGGCAAATCAAACTAATCCATGGGTAATATTTACGCATGGTACTGATACAAAAAACCCCTAGATTAAGCAGTTTGGGTTTAAAACAATCCAGTTTTATGTATTAATACTGTATCAGAATAATTAGCATTTATTTACATTAGTAACGATTGGTCACTTAATCCTCTAAGAAGGACTAGCTTGGGGCAGAACACTAAATATAACTGAATTCGAGAACATTTCTGGAAAAATGACGTTCCAAAATATTACAAATGTGGAAAACATGAAGCAGTGCACTCAGAACAATGATGAAGGATTTCTCTCAGATGTGATGCTGGCACTTCAGACAGTAGGTTCCGGTTGACGAACTACCTCATCCAGTTCGGAGATAAAGTGCCGCAGATCCTCAAGACATCGCTCACGAATCTCACTGAGGTTTTCTTTCAAAGGGTTCTGCAGGTGCTTCTCTAGACCCGGATCCTTGGCCACAAGCATCTTCACCACCATCCCAAATGTCTCACAGTCCTGGCGGTACACCTGAACATCAAAAAAAAAGCCTTCAACAAGTGTTGTTGAAGCATTTGATTACACGATAACACTCGCAGACATTGTTAAGAAACTAATCTGTATCTAGAAGTACTGATAACCCACGAACAAACATGAATGTACACAGATCAGTCATAACACTGAGAGCAGTGGCAGGTGAAATGAATAAGACTGATGATCTCCTCATCATGGCACCTGTTAGTGGGTGGAATATATTAGGCAGCAAGTGAACATTTTGTCCTCAAAGTTGATGTGTTAGAAGCAGGATAAATGCACAAACGTAAGGATTTGAGCAAGTTTGATGAAGGGCCAAATTGTGATGGCTAGACCACTGGATCAGAACATCTCCAAAACTGCAGCTCTTGTGGGGTGTTCCCGGTCTGCAGTGGTCAGTATCTATCAAAAGTGGTTCAAGAAAGGAACAGTGGTGAACCGGAGACAGGGTCATGGGCGGCCGAGGCTCATTGATGCACGTGGGGACCGAAGGCTGGCCCGTGTGGTCCGATTCAACAGACGAGCTACTGTTGCTCAAATTGCTAAAAAGGTTAATGCTGGTTCTGATAGAAAGGGGTCAGAATACACAGTGTATCACACTTTGTTGCATATGGGGGGGTCCTTCTGCTAACATCTTTGTGTCAGATACCACAGCACACCTTCAGGGTCTAGTGGAGTCATGCCTGAGAACTGAACTAAACTGAGGAACATGGACGCGCGCGCACACACACACACACACACACACGCGCACACACGCACACACGCACACACGCACACACTCTGAACTGAGAATTGAACTGAACAGAACTCACACACAAGATATTGTTTACATGCACACGTCACTTCTTATATTTGTACTATAACTTTAAATATTATATCTATGTTAAATATCTCTGCTGCTATTCTCACACTCACTGTACAACACTGTTCTTTTTTTGCACACAGTGGATGTTATGTGTCTTGTTTGTCTGCACTCTCATCATTCCCTGCACTTATGTTGTATGTTTAGTTTAAAAATTCTGGACCTTAGTTTAACTTCATGTTTGTCCGCGTCACCCTGTGTTTTGTTTTTTGTTCTGTGTAGCACCTCTGGTCCAGGAGGAACGTTGTTTCATTTCACCATGTACTGCATCAGCCAGATATGGTTGAAGTGACAATAAAGCATCTTTGACTTTGAGTTTGATATTTTGACTACATGGGAATTCTGTATAGTTTTATATACTAGTTTTAAATTAATTTACCCATCATACTCAACTCATTGTTGTTTATTTATTTGAGAGAATAACAGCACTGAATCTATTCTAACAGTATCTTATAGTGGAGCGTCATTTAATATTAACATCAAACATCAGAACAAAGAAAAAAAATGTGATATCAGTGTCTGTGGCATGGTTACTGGGATTTTCACACACAAAAGTCTAGAGAGTTATTCAGAAAAAAACCCTTTAGTGGCAGTGCTGCAGGTGGAAACACCTTCTTGATGAGAGAGATGGCCAGACTGCTTCAAACTGACAGACTACATTAATTCAAATAGCCACTCTTTACAGCCATGGTGAACAGAAAAACATCTTAGAACATCTAGCTCATTAAGCCTTCAGGAATATGAAGCTACAGCAGGCACAGACTCACCCAAACTGGACAGATAACATTGAAAAAAGACCAGATGACATTTTTCTAATCTGCTACCATTCAGTTCTGTATTGGTACCTTTAGCTACCCCTGATCATCACAAAATGCAATAAAAATGCAAAACATACAGAATCAAACAGATTAAATCCAACCTTCTCTATTTCTCGGGCTTTGGCCGCAATAGCTTGAGATCGCCGCTCATGGAAGTCATCTGTAATTGTAGTGGCTTCATCTGCAGGAGCCAGAGGTTCATCTGGTTGACGTTCCACCACTGGCATGTCTTCCTGTGTAACAAACCGAGTATTCATGCAAATTCTTAACCAGAAGAATGGAATATTCAGTTTGTTGAGAACATTCACAGTATTCAAGATGCTGGCATGCCTGTATAACTTTGAAACAGAGTTTAAGGCATGTTATATAAATATAAATAAATAAATAAAAAATAGACACATGATCATTAATGTTAGGACTAATATTGGGCCATACTGTAAGTTGTGAAGACATGAAACTTCAACAATATGGCCACCACATGCCAATCAGTGTTAGAAGCCTAAAGCCCAAGCAACTCTAACTTGATGCATGACTCATAAAAGTTAAAAAATTTGTTCGATCCAAGAGGTGTGGAAAGATTGAGGCGTGTTCATTAGCAGAGAGCAAGGTAAAATTCAAATTGCTCAGGAACACATCAAGCTTAAAATCCCATCAAGCTTAAATTTGGAATATTAACCTCCACTTACATTTCAAATGATTACTTGATTTGAACTGAGCTACTGTTGGCTTTCAGTAGGTACAACAACTTGTATGGCAGCACAACTCCCTCCAGTGAACTGGCATAGTGACTGGCTGAGGCACACAGAAAACTGAAGAATGTGTCACTACCCTCTTTACTCTTTGCCAATGTCAAGGAACCCAACTGGTGTCCACAATGGTAGCCCTGAGAGAGTAATAACTTGGACAATATTTTTGGCCTTTATCTGCAAGACTCTTTAAAACTACGGCTGGCTAAAACGACAAAAAAATACCTAAACACCCCATAAACAGCTCCCTTAATAGACTCAATGCATGAATTAAGGGTAAACACAAGGTTCAATCTTGAATGTTAGTTGTCATTGAGGCAAGATGCTACTTACTTTACTTACAGAGGCTGACACAGAACTATGTGGTGATCCGTCTCGGGACACGCTGACAGATGGCCCTGGGGCTCTGTCCCTGTCTTAAAAGGTAAAAGAAAAGTACCATAAAATAAATGTGACTAATGAGCTGTATTTATTAAAATGCTCAAGGATGTAATATATTATTTTACCATTTATGTAAATAATCCACACTCACAACTCCATACATTTTAAACTTTGTATAAATATAATTCCATTTGTGTGACCAATTATTTAAGAAAGTGTTGCTATTTACAAATTACATTTCTGACACTTGGCAGACCCCTTTATCCAGAGCAACATAAGGACTAAGAATACCACCAGTGTAAAACTCTCTTGGGAGGTAATACAACAAGAAGATCAAACAGACAATTGCTAAGCCTTTACAAGTCATTTGTCAGCTGTACTGACAGCAACGGGAAGCTCATTTCAGAATATACAAGAGAGTCTTGATCAGAATAATTTATTGATCTCCTCAGGGAAATGTGTGCCTTCCTTGTACCCTGAGAGATGGTGGGACCAGTTAAGCAGTGCTGGAGGATTGGAAGGAGCATGGTGCAGTGTGGGGTGATGGGTGCTTTGAGGCAGGTGCTGGTCTGTTTTTGGGTTTGTAGGAGGGCATCAGTGTTTTAAATCTGATTTAGGCAGCTACCAGAAGCCAGTGGAGGGAACATAGCAATGGGGTGGTGTGGGACAATTGACAAATCCCTCCGATATTGTAAATGTGATACTGACACATTTAAGCAATGTGCAAGGAAAAGATCCAAAAATGATCTAAAATCCTTGATGGCAATGTTTACAACCAACTGCCTCTCTAGGTATCACAGAACAACCTCTAAGATTTCAAACAGTCTGGTTTCACTGCAAATTCCACAGCAACTGGCCTTTTAGTTGTCACAGAGAAGCTCCATGCTGCTAGATCAGACAAACTGTCTCAACCTCATTGACCTTTCATCAGTGTTTAACACAGTAAACCACAAGACTCTCTTGTCTACCCTTAAGAGTCATGGAATTTGTGGCACAGAATGGCAATGGTTTGCTTCCTATCAGGAAGTTCAGTCATATCAAGTGACATGGAGGGAATTGACATCTGCTCCATGCATCCCACAAGGCTCAGTACTTGGTTCTCTTCTGTTAATGAGTTGTGATTTCTTCCACTTTCACAACCAACAGAAACAGAACAGAGCAAGAAGTCTTCCTGGGTTTAGTAGACAGAGGGCAGAGGTTGTCCATGGTTAAGGAAAGAGAGTAGATGTAAGTGTCTGTGGCTAGGTCCAAGGTTAGGGAGGAAAGGGAGTCAGGGTCAAAAAGGGACAGTTATAAGCCAATTCTCACATTTCTAGAGCTTGCTGCCTTATTTACCTTCTATAGCATTAAGCATTATTGCAGCTAGTTGTCAAATAATGGGAACTGTAACAAGAGCTAAAAGAGGTCCATCTAACAGAAGGATACTCAAAGGAAGAAGAGTATTGACTGCAGGGTTGCCTGAGCTAGTTAAAAAAATACTTTGTAGCTACCAAAATCTTGTTTTATACCAGATAACCTTAATTAAATAAAACATGTCTGTTTCTCCATTTCTAGGGTCTAATTTGGTTATTTAGATGCCCTTTTATGTGTGTTTTTCTGTAGATAGGCTGGATTTTTATTTGAAAACTGTTAACCCCACGATATACCTGGAACACAATTAAAAGCCTGTCTGAAACTACTTAAAATGTGCTGCTAGACTGTATGCTGAATACATGATGGATGTGTTCAACTACCTATCGATTCTATAAAAATTCACTAGATAGTATGAAAAACTCTGGAAGGATTTTAGGCTACATCATTATTTATGCTGGTCTGTCCCACCTTAATTTATGGTCAGAAGTCACTGCTGAATAAATTGTGTGCTCTGTAACAAGACTACAACCAAAAATAATAGTTTTGCTTTAATTTGAGAAAGCCAGCACATGACATCTGCCAGCAGCATATAAAATACATTGAGATTAAAGTGTAGAATGAACCAAGGAATTTGGTAGAACATTTAAAGAAGAAAAATATGCAGGACATAATACACCTGAGAAGATCTAAACAAGTTACTGATAAAGGCAAAGTGTGGGTATTAAGTTATTAGACAATATTTTTCATAAATATTATTTCCCTGTTGATAATTTTTCAAGACACATGTATACATTTTTGTTACTAGTGATAATACAAGAACATATCTGAGTCTGAAAACATAAAAACGCTTTCTTTTAAATTATGTGGCTTTCCTTATTTTGTGGGAAAAGTGTATTCACATTTTTTATTGATGCATGTATTTGCATTCAAGGGTAGCCTATAACAAACTAAATAGAGAAGATAAAGCCTACTTTTTCCCATAGGAGGCTGGTACATGTGGCTCTTGCCCCGTTCTGGAGAATAGCTTCGGCTGCTAATGCTGGAACCGGAGCGGCTGTGAGGGGAAGGAGACACGTCCTGTCGAGTAGGGGAACAGTCGTGGACTGGAGGAAAGGGTGCTTTACGCCGCAGTCCTTCCCTCTCCTCCCTGTGGGAAGAGAAGCACAACCTAAACTAACAAATACAAATTCTATAGAAAGACAATAAATTGGAACATTGGAAGGGCTTTACAGCATTTCATCTTACCACATAGCATGTAAGACTCTAAATGATACCAATACCAAACTGTGTCCTTTTTAAAAAATGTATAGCCAGCATGGTAAAAAGCACATTCATGAATTAAAGCAGGTTTCCCAAATAGTTCTTTCACCAAGGTGCTAACATTCCTCATATTACACACATTAACATATATATCATAACATAACAAATATATCTATGAAGAGCAGACTGGTTCACTGTTCCACAGTATAATACATTTATAATGAGATCTCAGATCTGTATGGAGACTGGTAGATCTGCAGTTTCTCTTTCTAGAAACACAGCTACATCAACACCAAGGTATGTATAACTGAAATGAAAGGAGGAATGATATCAATCTCAAGTGGCACATTTAACATCAGCAACTATTTAATCATAGAACATAAAGCACTGCCAAAGGGCTACATGTTAAGGGAGAAATTCCGAATCTGGACGCAGCATGGACAGCCATAGAGAAATGGATTTCACTACAAGCTTGAACTCTAATGAACAAATTAAGTAGAATCATAACCTATGTTCAGAGAAGTGGTGCATCAGTGCCAGAATCTGGAGCTCAATTCAGAGAGCCATGCTGTAATCATTTCACAAAAACAAAGTCTCTAATGGGGTGACAACAAAGACTACACGTTATATTTAGCCGACATTAGGCCTTTTGTAAAAACAATGCAGGAAACTAAATTCAGCAAAGACGACAACAAGGGGCATACAAATGAAAAATAAGATGACGCATTTAACAGAATAAATACAATTAGCCTTTGTTCCAAACCTGATGGCAATGTTGTATAATGGCAGAATAGATTACAACCCTAACAGGCCTTGGATGTCTTGTCATACTTCATTATTCAATCTTTGTGGTTGGTTCTTTGTTTATGTGCCACACGCACAAACAACACACACACACAGTTCTACAGTGTTCACACAGAGACTGCTGGTTCTTCAGATCAAGCAAGGTCAGGTACGTCACCTGAAAAATGCTTCAAACACTTGAAAATGTCAAATTAAACACATAGTAAATGACCAATTTCCAATCACAAAAGTCAAATGTCATTAAAAGACAAATTGCCTAATTAAACACCTATTCTAAAATGTATTTAATGCAGCCATGTCACAGGTCAGAACGCTAAAGCTATGAAGCTATGTTTATTTTTTTATTGGAGCTGAAGATGCCAAATATCAGAATTAGTAGACTTGATTTCAGAAGTGGTGTTCAAGTTGCCAACTTGGCTGGTGTTTTTATTCTTCATCTTTTTGAGTGATGCGCTATAAGATTCTGAAAATATTAAGTGTTCTGTGAATGAAAAAAAGGTTGGCAAATGCTGCTGCATTTCTTGTGCATTAATTCGATTCAAAGAGTAGGTGAACTGGAGAAATGTTCTGAGTTCACAAACGCATCTTATGTTTCCAGACATCTTTTCAAAGTGGTGGCTAAGTGAAATATAATAAAGTCACTCGAATTACAGTTTACTGAAGAATGGGTCCAACTGCAATTTCTGGCTTACACAGGAATAAAACTGTAAAAATAAATCAATCAATTAATAAACAAAATGTAGGAAAAGAACCAAAAACTAGAAGAACTAAAGCAAAGGACTAGACTAAGGCAAAACAACACAAGATAAGAAAAACTCAATATGTAAACAATTTAATTTTATTTATTTTTTTTTTTTTGTATAGTGCTTTTGTGGAGACTGGATGTTTTTGTAAGAATGAATACATACTGCTTAGGCAAGGTGTGGCACGCTGAGACAGACTCGTACACAAACACTGAGTGGTGGAATCCAATTAAAAGCTTCTTCCACAATATCAGATTAGGGGTATAACTCCTATATTGGTGATGGTTGCTTGAACTTGAGGCTCTTGTAGTCTTCCTCAAGCTTTTCACAATACTTTGAACTAATTTTTGAACAGAACTGGCTCAGAAGTCCATAACATTTCTAGGCTGTAGGACCCTCTTAATAGTGCATACAAATAATTTAATACCTGATGCCTCCAACTCCATCATCAGGTCCTTTGTTTTGGTCCTGGGGTTCGGTCAAACCTTCCAAACCCATGCTCACATTCATCCTTGGGAGTTAATTTGTCACTCTTTCTTATATTATGCAGTGCCTGTGTATCTTTTCCATTTCTGGAATCTTCCAGATTGTTTAAAAGAGATGCAAAACTTGGCATGTTTAAAGTACTGGAATTCCAATGTAAGGAATTTTTTACAAGTTTTAAGTTTTAAAATGACCTCTGATGGACGAAACATTGAGAATAAATATCTGTAGGTGTATATAAAGGTTTAGCCTCAAATGTAGGTTAAAATATTTTGTGTATGGTCATGTGGCATGTCACTTCATGCAGTTAGGTGGAGTCAGAGTAAACTAACGTTCTCACTGCTATCAGACCATGCTACAATTAGCTTAGAACCAGACAAAGGTTCTCTTGTAATGAACCGTTTATTTCTTTTGTAACTCACAAGATGTTGGAAACATTACAGGGATAAAATAGTAACTTAACTTTAAACTTCATAATTTTTTTTTTCTCCTTCCATGTTTCTATGCTTCTGTAAAGCTGCTTTGAGACAATGTCCATTGTTAAAAGTGCTATCTAAATAAACTGAATTTAACTGAATTCCTTAGAAATTCTGGCCTATGCTGAGATAATTGCATCACACAATTCCTGCAGATCTTTCAGGTACACTTTCAAGCTATAAATCTCTTGTTCTACCACACCCCAAAGGTGTCCTACTGAACAGTGAATGTGAAGGCCACTGAAGGCATTGTCATGTTTGTGTAACCAGTTTGAGAAGACTTTTGCTTTGTGACATGGTGCATTATCATACTGGAAGTAGCCATTAGCAGATGGTAAATTGTGGCCATGAAGGGATGCACATTATGAGCAACAGAACTCAGACTGAGGCATTCATGCAATGATTGATTGGTATTATCAATTGGTATTAACAGTCCCAAAGTGCACCAAGAAAACATTCCCCACAACATTACACCACCTCCACCAGGCTGGACTGTTGAAAAGGCAGGTTGGATCCATGGATTCATGCTGTTGCTGCCAAATTTTCTCTCTACCATCTGTATGCCTCAACAGAAATTGAGATTCATCAGAACAGACTATGTTTCTGTATCGTGTGCTAGCTCCAGTTTTGGTGAGTCCCTGAAGTGCCCACTTCAGCCCCAGCTTTCAGTTCCTGGCTGACAGAAAAGGAACCAAATGTGATCTCTTGCTGTAGTAGTTCATCCTCCTCAAGTTTTGACATATTATGCATTCTGAGATGTTTGTCTGCTCACTGAAATTGTAGAGTGGTTATCTTGTACAGAGCAGCTTTTCTGTCAGCTCCAACCAGTCTGGCCATTCTCCACTGACCACTTTCATCAACAAGGCATTTCCATCTCCAGAACTGCTGCTCACTGGATGTTTTTATTTAATACACAAATCTGAGTAAAGACTGCTGTGTGTGAAAATCTGGGGAGATCAGCAGTTATAGAGACTCTCTAAGCCCATTAAGCACCAACAATCATGACATCATCAAAATCACAGCGATCACATTTATCCTCATTCTGACAGTTGAAATTAAGTTTACCTGAATCAGTAGGTGAACAGGTGTTTCTAATGAAGTGCTCTGGAGTGTATGTACACTGGGTCCAATACAACAGGCCAGTGACCCCCCCCCCCCCCAAAAAAAAGCCTTGATAAGAAAGGTCAGAAAAGAAGGGCAAGACTATTCATTTGACAAAGAGGCTAAGGTAACTCAAACAATTGGTAACTACAAGTACTCTTTACCCCTCGGTGAGCAGAAAAGTATCTCGAAACACACAAATTAAACCTTGAGGTGGATGAGCTACAACAGCCAAAGACCACTAAGCATACCCATAATTTACCCATTTTGTACATGAACATGCTTCCTTCCATGAACATTCAGTGTACTCATCCTACAGAGCACCTTTGAAATGTAGTAGAACAAAAGATCTGCAGCATGAATGTGTACCTGATATATGCAGCAATTACGTGTTGCAATTACACGTTGCAATTACGCATTACATGGATATCTGTGATACAAAGAATTAAACTTTGTAAATTCCCAAACTTATCCTTGATCAACACCCACTCCAAACACACACAGTGTAACTTCATTCATTTTAGATACTGCTCATGCCTACCCTCGGTCCAAGTTCATAATGGCCTGGATTAATGTGTCATCTCCCAGGTTGGGGCCCAATGTTGAGAGGGATCTGGGAGCAGGGTACGAGCCCTGGGTACAAGCATTGGGAGAGGAGACAACTCGACTGCGGCCTCTGTGAGATGAAAAGATAAAATAAGGTAAAATAAATAATGAATAAGGGCCTTTAATGCATCTCTATCTCCATTTTTTGGACACACACTTCCCAGTGTTGCTTTCTATTCTACACTACTCATTAGGATTCATTAGTTCATAGTTTTGGTGGGGAACTCAGACACTTTATTAGTGTCATTTATTAGTGTCATGCAATTATCAAAACAGCCAATCACGAGGCAGCAGCGCATTGCACAGAACAATAATAATTAAAAATAAATAAATAAACAAATAAATAAATAAATTAAAAAAAAACCACACAAGACCTGTTCACATCAAACATCAGACTGGGGGAAAAAGGATCTCAGTGACTCTGACTGTGGCATGGATGATTGCCTTGTTGATGAGAGAGGTCAGAGGAGAATGACCAGATGAAAGGTAAGCTACAGTAACTCCCATAACCATTACAACCATGGTGAGCAGAAAAGCATCTCAGAATGCACAACACATTAAACCTTCAGGTTGCCAACAACAGAAGACCACATTGAGTTCCACTCCTGTCAGCCAAGAACAGGAATCTGAGGCTACAGTGGACACACACTGACCAGAACTGGACAACACCTGGTCTGATGAATCTGCAATCCATCCACGGAACAAATTTGCCTATAAATAGTCTGGGACGCTGGAGGTGGTATAATGGTGTGGTGAATATTTTCTTGGCACATTTTGGGCTCCTTAATACCAGTCAATCAACATTTGATGCCACAGACAATTTGAGTAGTTGCTGACCTCATGCAAGTCTTTATGGGCACAATTTACCATCTTCTACTGGCTACATCCAGCATTATAATGCACCATGTCACAAAACCGAATTCATGTCCAGCCTGGTTCCATAAACAAGATGATGAGTTCAGTGTTCTTCAGTGGCTTTCCCAGTCACCAGATCAGTATCCAGCAGAACACTATTAGGATGTGGAGGACAAATCTGCAGTGATTATAAGTTTTGCAATCACATCAACATGGACCTGTTCTCTGGAGGAGATAAGGGTTCATACCCAGAATTACAACTGCCCCACAGGGAGCCTGCAGATACACAGGACTGCTTTAGATACTTAGTCACTTGGAGGTCTTAGCATTGGCTTTAATCCGCTGGTGCTGTGGTTGGTTTTGCACTCGGCTCACCAGCATGGAACATATACTGCCAAAAGTTTTGGGACACACCTCCAAATCATTAAATGGTCAAAAAGTGGTGTTTTTCAGTGGTTGGGATTGACCCCATAGTTCCAGTGAAAGGAACTCTTAATGCTTAATCATACCAAGACATTTTAAACAATTTTATATTCCCAACATTTTGGGAACAGTTTGGCCCCTTTCCAACATAACTGCACACCAGTGCACAAAGCAAGGTCCATAAAGACATGGATGATTGAGTTTGGTGTGGAGGAACTTGAAAGACCTCAACCCCATTGGGATGAATTAGAGCAGAGACTGTGAGCCAGGCCTTCTCGTCCAGCATCAGTGCCAGACCTCACAAATGCGCTTCTAGATGAATGGTCAATTCTCATAAACACACTCCTAAACCTTGTGGAAAGCCTTCCCAGAAGAGTTGAAGCTGTTCTAGCTGCAAAAGGCAGGACAACTCCATATTACATTCATGTGCATGTAAAGGCAGACGTCCCAGTTTTGGCTTAGCTTGCAGTCTCCGCTCTAATTCATCCCAAAGGTGTTCTGTCGGGTTGAGGTCTGGACTCCGTGCGGGCCAGTCAAGTTGCTCCACCCCAAACTTGCTCATCCCTGTCTTTATGGACCTTGTTTTGTGCAATGGTGGTTGGTGCAAGGATTCTACCACATATCATCTCAGGGAGTTTTTCCTTGCCACTGGCTTGCTAATTAGGGTTAAATATAAATATATTTTTTAAAATGCAACATTTTAATATCCTTGGAAAGATGCTTTGGAACAATGTCCTTCGTAAAAAGCACTATACAAATAAAATTAAAATTGAAAATTCTGATAAAGGACCCCATTTAGACATGCATTAGATGGCTAGCAGTGAAAAATGAAAATAATAGTTTCTTGATTCAGGAAAGATGTTTTGAAAATATCAAATAAATAAATACTTAACCTCTTGATTAAATCTGAATACAGATATACAGATAGTACAGACTTCACACTATATGAGTCAGAAACAGGAATGAACTGTAAAATTATAGAACAATATTAAATTTCCTGTTCATCACCGGAGCTCTTGAAAGTGCTAAGAAATATACTCACATCACAGAGCAGAAACACTAGTTCATGTCTATATTATATCTAGCTTGGCTTAAGTGTAGTGTGCCCACTATAATATTAACTTTGCTGAATATCTTCTGAATATCACTCTGACAACAAGCAACTGAAGAGTACAAAGAAACACAAAGATCAAACTTTCAGAAGCCCAGCCTTCTGGTGAGCACTTGTGTTCAGTCTCTACTTTACAACTGACTTCCATACCAGCTCAATAGAAATCACTAGAAAGCTATACAAATGCATCCAGAGAAGCAGAAAAGATGATGCATCACTAGCAGTAGAGGACAGGTTATCTGTAGCTCCAACAGAATTTAACTAAAAATTTAACCAGATTTACTTATTTACAAAAATACAAACAAATAAGTAAGTAAGTAAGTAAATAAATAAATAAATACCCCACCAATCACATGCCGCTCGTTCCTGTGACCAAGCACGGATACAATACTTTGAGAATACATCTTTTATACATGCACGCATTGTAAATACCTGAAGTCCACCTGGCGTCCAGAATGAGAATCATCTTTGGGCCCTCTGTAATAAGAGTAGTCATCCTGTTGAAGAGGTGGGAGGGGTGGAGACACAGCTATAATCTAATATCTATAGTGATTCTGTACACAACAGCATGATAGAAAATCTGGCGTGAATGTATTTCTCTACTGGATGTGAACTGCACAAATAAAGACTTGTACCCTTTTGTAAATACTGATTACACAGACCTTAACAAATGCTGGTTCCACCATTAAAGGTTAACTTTTATTTCTCTGTTTAATTTGGGCAAATCTCATGGTGTCTATTCATGTAAACATTTTTATCTAATCCTGATTTAAAGAATGAAGGAGATTCAGCTCTTACCCTTCGATTAGCTGGACCTCCTCTGGATTCGTTGGAGAAAGAGTAGTGGCTGTCACTATGGTAACCCTTTTTCTCATCGTTGTGGTAGTTTCTTGGACCACCATTTGGGTAAAAGCGAGGAGAGTCATAGTCAAAGTTTCGGACATAGTCATCATCAGGACGTCCAAAAGCTCTCCTTTCCCCACCACCTCCTCTTGGGTAAGGGGCCTGAAACAGACAAATTGAAAGGACTAAGATGGCTGAAATTAGGGCCATCAAACACCTACCTTCTGCATCACACAGATTATTATCCATATTTATTTCACAAACGTTGTAACTAATCAGAACAAGCCACAGTTAAAGCGGGTAAACTTTAACGGCCTCATATTTCACTACTACTCTGAAGAAAGATCAAACCACTTTAAATGAGCTGTTAAACTCCTGCTAGGTCAGCCAAATAGTTTAAGTGCTTTTGAAACTGTGTGTGTTTTAGATTTTTCTCTCGCAGTACAGTCCTAAGTACACAATTTATGCTTGTGTGTTACTATGCATGATTCTTCACTCCCACTTTTTAATTTCACTCCGGTCGAATGGACCAAATGAGGGCTGCTGCTGATCAGATGTGATGTGAACGGTGGCGTATTCTCATCACTGAAAGAACACCACAGCCTGGTGATGTGATGGAGCTACTTCACTTCTAGTCAAGACCATGGATGGCTCCATATACTGTCTATTTCTAAGAAATATATAAGCTTTCAGCATAATAGGAAGCTGAAGCACTAAAAGAAATGTTGTGGAATGAGACGAAGAGCACGGTGAACAGGGGATCCCCTTGAAGGACGACTGGAACGAATACAGATGTGATAAGTTCTGAAGAATCTGTTCTGAAGAAGAGTTCTAAAAATCTGAAGGTGACTTAAATTATTAGTTAAGGTGTGAGGACGCTTACAATAACAAAAACCTGTGATATTGATCGTGGTATGTAGACTTTATATATTGTATGTATAGCTTAAGGCAGAATTATTGACAATCATAAAACGCAGCAACTGAACTTCATAAAGCATCAGCAGAACTACAACTAGAGAAAGAATACAAGAAAATCAACTAAAACCCTCACTGAAAATATAATCTGTGCACTGCACATCAGTGATGCCTTGGGGCTGTTTTAAGGCTCAAATCATTCTTGAAATACAATAAATGATGGGTTATATTAACCCATAGCTGATTAAGTGCCACAAAATCCAGAAAGCTCTTACAGCTCTGTCGGGATGGAAGCGCTGCTCGTACATGTCTCGGATACTCCGGTCTCTCCTGAATGCCACTAGAGCAAAAATAAAATCAACAAAAACAAATAATAAAAGCATAAAATAAATCAGCGCTACAGGACCCATGCACAATAACAAATATTACAGGAGGGAAAAGGTTTTTTGGGGAAAAAAAAAAAACAAAACCACAACAAATAAATAAACATTTAGGCTTGATTGTCCAAAACTACACTATGTAGCCAAAAGTTTTTGGACTCCCCTCCTGATCACTGAATTCAGGTTTTGGGCTCGGTCCCTCAGTTCCAGTGAAAGGAACTCTTAATGCTTCAGCATACCAAGACATTTTGGACAATTTCATGCTCCCAACTTTGTGGGAAGAGTTTGGGGATGACCCCTTCCTGTTCCAACATGACTGCACACCAGTCACCAAAGCAAGCTCCATAAAGACATGGATGAGCGAGTTTGGTGTGGAGGAACTTGACAGAGTCCTGACTTGAACCTGACAGAATTAGAGCAGAGACTGCGAGCCAGGCCTTCTCGTCCAACATCAGTGCCTGACCTCACAAATGCGCTTCTAGAGGAACGGTCAAAAATTCCCATAAACACACTCCTAAACCTTGTGGAAAGCCTTCCCAGAAGAGTTGAAGCTGTTATAGCTGCAAAGGGCGGGACAACTCCATATTACATTCATGTGCGTGTAAAGGCAGACGTCCCAGTTTTGGCCCGGCTCGCAGCCTCCGCTCTAATTCACCCCAGAGGTGTTCTGTGGGGTTGAGGTCAGGACTCTGTTCAGATGAGATGCACAGAATAAGATGAGATCATTGATTAAATTTATTTGGCTGCATGTCCCATTCACTAACATGAGAAAGGCTGGGGGTTATTTATAGGGCATACAGAAAGGCTATGCACTTCTGCTGATGTGTAAACATCAGCTTTAAATCATCCTTTAAAAAAAAAAAAACAACACATTTTAAATGCATGGCATGCTTCAGTGTTTAAAATTAAAGGGGATGCAAACTTTTAGACAGTCTGGCTCTCAAAGGATGAGAGATACTTTGATCTGCATTGTGTTGAATTTATCATGCAATGTACAAAGACATAATGCATTGGGTTTTTTTCTTCCACAGAGATATTCCACCTACTCGTTGATCTCAGGAAATGATGCTCAGATGAACGATTGGAGAAGACAAAGGAACTGAAAAAGAAGCAGAAATGTGACACCATCTCAGTTTACTGTGAGTTAAACTGGAAAAGTGATATCAGGAGCTATTACACAAACTGGGGATTAATGGGAAGCACTGTGTAGCTGTTAGATGTAAATAAAATATATAAATAGTGACAGAATGTGTATGTTATATATGTATATAATACACTCGCTCGTGGACTGGTTTATCAGTTACAGACGCTAGCGCTAGCATTAATCACCTGGTAACGCTTTGTTACTGCACACTAGTATAAAACATTACACACAGCTTACCATTTACACCAGGACCAGGAGAGAGATCAAGCAAGCTGTGAGTATTTACACATCCGTCATATCAACCTTTCTACACACTTAATCACCGAAAAAATCGCTGGGTTTAACTAAAACTATCTGGATATTTGAATACAAGGGAAACTACCCCCGATATTCACTTCCGGTCGCGTGGACGCAAATATTTCAGAATAAAAGTTTGGGAATTAACCCATTAACCCTCATCTTTCAAGCTGAGGAGTGTACCGAGTAGTAAGATTGCAGTGTTAGATTTATTTGTAACATGAATGTGGCTTTTAACCCGGGTTAAACACTGTAACAACACAGCTAGCGCCTTGAGACTGCTGTCCAATCAGAGCTGGGGGATTGCGTCACCTGTGCTCGGGCATCCGTGGAGCTGAGAGGATTCTCCAGGAGACAGATCGGATTTTACAAACAGGGTCACGGTTATTATTAGGATTTCCCAGCGTGTGAGTTTAGCATTAGACTGCACACACATCCTTGTAGCTTATTAAGATCTACTCTATAGCTAGCCTTTTCATTTATACACTTCCTGAAATATCTAGCAGTAAGAAAGTGGGCATTAAAAGTACATGTATGTAGAACACAGTGAGATCTTGCCTCCTTAAACCGAGCTAAAGATCCTGTCCCCTTAAACCGAGCTAAAGATCCTGTCCCCTTAAACCGAGCTAAAGATCCTGTCCCCTTAAACCGGGCTGAAGATCCTGTCCCCTTAAACCGAGCTGAAGATCATGTCTCCTTAATCCGAGTTGAAGATCACGTCTCCTTAATCCGAGCTGAAGATCACGTCTCCTTAATCCGAGCTGAAGATCACGTCTCCTTAATCCGAGCTGAAGATCACGTCTCCTTAATCCGATCTGAAGATCACGTCTCCTTAATCCGAGCTCAAGATCACGTCTCCTTAATCCGAGCTGAAGATCACGTCTCCTTAATCCGAGCTGAAGATCACGTCTCCTTAATCCGAGCTGAAGATCACGTCTCCTTAATCCGAGCTGAAGATCACGTCTCCTTAATCCGAGCTGAAGATCACGTCTCCTTAATCCGAGCTGAAGATCACGTCTCCTTAATCCGAGCTGAAGATCACGTCTCCTTAATCCGAGCTGAAGATCACGTCTCCTTAATCCGAGCTGAAGATCACGTCTCCTTAATCCGAGCTGAAATCACGTCTCCTTAATCCGAGCTGAAGATCACGTCTCCTTAATCCGAGTTGAAGATCACGTCTCCTTAATCCGAGCTGAAAATCACGTCTCCTTAATCCGAGCTGAAAATCACGTCTCCTTAATCTGAGCTGAAGAGAATCTGAAAAGAGTAACTCATTAATCTAGATTTTTACTCTAACTATATGTCATGACTGCTCTTCTAAGAAATAACTAATTAGAATGAAATCAAGCAACATTGAAGGCGCAGTTTTTCTATCAAACTGAATTTTTGTTCTAATTTTCTGCTTCAAACCTGTACGTGTTTTCTATATAAAAGACAGCTGGAGGATTCTGATTCTTTTGGTCATATTTCTGTTACAGTGTCTATTTTACCAGTAAGAAATGTCCTCTGTTGCTGTAAAATATAGTCCTTCCTTTGTGGTAGATTTCAAACATATTTTAAACATTAAAATCAGCCCAAATATTTAGTTGACTTGTGATTTATTTAATAGTCATAAAAGCATTTTTTTTGTGTTGAACTGTTATTAAAATTGTGTAAAGTTCTTAGAAATATCTCAACTAAATTCGCACTGCACTTTTACTGTTACCACAGGTAACTCACCCACATGTTTAGTACATTACTTTCCATTCTGTAATGCTTGAATTTCTGTACTGTTTATATTTATGTCTATTTTATAATTGCACATCATGTCCCACTGCTAATACATTTGACACATTGCACTTTCACATGTCTTATTATTTCTATCCATTTTATTTGTAACTTCTTAAAGTTAGATTATTTAGATACATATTTAGTTTATCCTCCATACAACTAAGAATATTTTGATGTTGCTGCAAGTTGTATACTGTATCTAAATCTTAATAAAATCTTGAATAAGCATGGTAGTAGCATTATTTGAATCCTGCACACTCTGTTTCCTGTTTAAATTTTTTTATTTTTTTATTTTTTATTCTTTTATGAATGAACACAAATCATAAATATAATAAGTATTATTAACCTATAAATAAACCTATAAATAAACCTATTTGGTATTTGCAAAAGCACTTCATAAAAAAATCTAAATTTTCACATTTTTGTCTTGAGGATCATTCAACAGTCCATATACTGTGGAACATTCATTCATTGTCTACCACTTATCCAAACTATTCTCGGGTCACGGGGAGCCTGTGCCTATCTCAGGCATCATTGGGCATCATTGGGCATCAAGGCAGGATACACCCTGGATGGAGTGCCAACCCATCACAGGGCGCACACACACACACTCTCTCATTCACTCACGCAATCACACACACTATGGACAATTTAGAGATGCCAATCAACCTACCATGCATGTCTTTGGACCGGGGGAGGAAACCAGAGTACCTGGAGGAAACCCCTGAGGCAAGGGGAGAACATGCAAACTCCACACATACACACGGCGGAGGCGGGAATCGAACCCCCAACCCCGGAGGTGTGAGGCAAACGTGCTAACCACTAAGCCACCGTGTCCCCTCACTGTGGAACAGAAAAAATTAAATTAAATTAAATTAAATTTAATTTAATTTAATTTAATTTAATTTAATTTAATTTAATTTAATTTAATTTAATTTAATTTAATTTAATTTAATTTAATTTAATTTAATTTAATTTAATTTAATTTAATTTAATTTAATTTAATTAAACCTAGCATCCTTGTCTATAAATTGCCAAATGGGTCCCTCTGCTGGAATCCATGTTTCTTGTGTTCAGCTGCAAAATTCTTAAATATTCCTAACCTTGTCATTATGTCAGTCATGTAGACCTCACACAGAACACACTCAATCTCAAAAATATTTTATGTGGCCTATGAGGTGTAAGACATGAACAAGATTCAAAGATGGTTTATTAATTCATTTATTTATTTGCTTTCTTTCTTATTTACATATTGCTTAATGATCTGTCTGTGTAGGCTATCTATGAATTAGTTTTGTGATGCATGATCCTTTCACTGTTTTATTCACCTGCATTGGACAAAAGCCATAGTACATGGTCGATGCTGTCTATATGTACTGGCTACATACCCTGAGGCTATATATCTTTTAAAAAATTTTTTTCCAATTTGTAAAATTGCTCTCATTTTGCTGTACTCAGTATAGTGACATTAAAAGAATCTTGAATCTTACACTTGCATTTACGGTATTTGGCAGATGCTCTTATCCAGAGTGTCTTAAATTTATCTCATTTATACAACTGACCAGTTGAGGGTGGGGGTCCTTGCTCAGGGGCCCAGCTGTGGCAGTTTTGACAGATATAGGACAGAGGATAAGAACCCTCACTGAGCTTCACTTCTGTCCAGCAGTCCTTCCTTTGCGGAAGCAGTATGTTTTCCTGTTTCAATCCAAAGATCCAAAGTTTCATAAACTCCAGAGATTAGGAAAGACTCATATTGGAGCTTTTATTCTGAATCCTGAATCAGCTTTATTACCAGATTGACAATAAGGGGAATAATCTGTCTTGGTTGCCCAGTCTAAAATTGAAAGAAGCTTATCTTTCAGTGCCTTTTGTTGGGTCTGAGGTCTCTTTCATCCTGGACCAACTTGGGAGGAACCACCATTTGGTTTCTCACAATGAAGGTAACTTTTTTCTTATTATAGATATGCAAGTGATTCTGCCTCAGACAACAGAGTAGGTAAGAGTTGATTCTTGGTGGAACTGAGACTACTCAGCAAGCTTTCCCTATCTGCAATCTCCCCTTTTCATTGGCAACAAGAGGTATCAGAATTCAGCGTCTTGTCCAAAAGGGAGTTCCTTCTTTTTGTAATGAAATGATCACATGCCAGATTAATAAAAATGTTAAGTATTTGTGTTTTTTTTCCATTGGTTAATTTTAGGGCTGACAGTTAAAGGGTTAAAATAGATGTTTGTAGACATCGAGGGAATCATACCACAAAGCTGATAAAGGAACACTTTCGAATCATTAAATAGAAATACTGGCCTTCCAGAAGTCATGGTTATGGTATTATTGGTTGTCTCGTTCATAATGTCATATGACTTTTTTGCTCTACATTTTCTGTCTAAAAAAGATCAGCAATATAAATAATTGCAGTAAAGAATGTTTATACCATATAATTGTTTATAATTTAGTTATCAAATATTTCCATGGCTAATGTTTGCATTAGAGATCATATACGATAATTTTCAGCTTTATAAAAAGCTGTAGCTCTTCAGCCATATGCATGGCAATGTATATTATGATTTGACATTACACTTCAGAAAATAATGTTACAATGATTTGTTCATATGTAACATTTAATAAAACACTGCTGTTGTTTTTTTTTTTTAAATGTTGCATTAAATATGATTTTTTATTTATTTATTTTATTACAGTCATTATTGTTTAATAGTTATATTTACAAATATAGGCCTTTTATAGGGCGAGCATAATGAGTGCGTTTTCATAATTTTTTCAACATTTGCATTATGGAAATTGCATTATGGTAACCTCGCCCGGAAACTTCCGTTATCACTCCAGCCACTACAACATCCACTAAAGCCCCAAGTTGTCAATGGCAGATCAAGTGGTCATGGATTCATCACTCAGAGCACAGACCCTCACACCCTTCATGTCAGAGCACACCAAGAAGAAAGCATCCCCCTTCTGGTCATTGTACCCATCAATTTCCATCTTGTGCTGGGGTTCCCCTGGATGCACATGCACAACCCTCAAATGTCATGGCAGGAACACCAAACCCTGCTGACTGTGATACATTGGTTATGCTTCATGATCAAGCCATGGGATTTTATTCATTCACATCATGCCATCTGATCTGGTTCCAAGGCCACCTAGTATTGAGTTTCACATCCCTGTCAAATGAATACATGCCATTACGTCTACTGTTTTTAATGTTGTAAAAGGACATTTCTCTTGACTCTCTATTGTCACATTGGTTGAGATATAATACATCATCACTTCCTGTGTCTACTAGCACTTTCCAGTGTAATATGAACAGTACGGCCCATTTTTTAAATCAGGACATGTCCTTTAATACACATGACAATTTAGACGCTTCGAAATACCTAGTAGCCGGTTTCCTCGTAAACTGCACCTGAGACTGCTGATGAATTTTCAGAGTATTTTGATTAAAATGAATATAAAATAACTTTATTTAGTTTATTACTGTTTACAGTTGTTTGTAAATGTTTTTATGTAGAAAACATTTAATTGCATTATTTCTGAAGGCATCTTTTGCCGACTTTTGCAGGCTGAAAATATGTTTTATCAGTTATGAGGTAACATTTTTTTATCTTGTTGGTTAGTTTCATAAACGAGAGCTTGGCTAGTGCAGGGGCATCAGAGCGGGGCATCAGAGCAGTGCAGGGGCAACAAAGCACACAAAGACAAAGTTTGCATAAGCTTCCATTTGCATGGAAGCTTGACTGAAAATGACTTAGACCAAGGCATCTGGCATCTGTACCTGTCACGTGGTAGGAAAAAACAACTGTTTTGCATGACATTTTATAAACTGTAGAACTTGCCAGAGATTACACTCTGAGCTCAGCATAAGCAAAGAGGTGATTCAGCATCTCCTTCATTACAGGTAAGTTTCAGTAGTAGAAGAAAACAAAAAGAGTGATAGTGTAACAATGCTTTCTAATCAATATAATTGAAATTTGGTGTTTATATATATGATAGATGATAGATCGGATAAGCAGTACAGACAATGGAAATGGAAAAAATATATTTGAATAATATTTCAAGTGGGAGTGAGGAAAGAATTCTCATTTTCTTATTAACTTTCAGAGCCTGAGATTCCCACAACTCATCAAAGATGAAGAATCATCTGATTCTGCTCATATTTTGCACAGGTAACAGGAATGATAACAGGAGTGCTTGTGTATGTTAGTATGTATATGTATGTATGTTTGTTCGTGAAGGCAGAACTGTTTAGTTGGCTCTCACCTCCTAACCCCAATTGCTCTGTGTGAATTGAGGTTTAAATTAATCTTGTGATGTAAATAGGGTTAATTGATTTAGAAAACTAGTGTTTGAGCACCACTGAGGGCATTGGTGGCTCAGTGGTAGGTTTCTCGCCTACCATGTGAAAGGCCTGGGTTCAATTCCTAGCCAATGCCCAAATCCCAGCCGCTGGACGCAGTGTTGGTCCCAAGCCCGGAAAAATGGGAGGGTTGCGTCAGGGAGGGCATCTGGTATAAAACCTGTGCCAAGTTGTTGTTTGGACCAGTTGGTCCGCTGTGGCGACCCTGAACAGGGAGCAGCCAAAAGCAACTTCTTCAGTGTTTGAACACCACCTAGAGTGACATAAAAAGTGTACTCTTTCCATGGGAGAGTTTAAAAAGATCTCCTTTCAAAAGGACTCTGCCTCTCCCCCTTTGAAAATCCCCTGCCTCATGTCTTAAATCACAGGTTTTAATGGATGATGTCTTTTACACATGAGATGGAGACTCATGAACATCATTCTTTTGTTAGTCAAGCTAGTTTACACCAACAAAGACTACAGCAGAGTCTTGATCATTGACAATGGAATGATCATTGACAATGGACATTGATCATTGGAGATGAAGCTCAAGATCTGTGTTTATAGTGTGTTTATAGGCCTGGTTCAGCTGGGTGATAGTCTAATGCACATCTGCATAGCTTATGTGTTATGATTTTGGGGCATCTCATGGAATTCTGCTGATTGCTCTGCCTCTGCAGAGCTACAAATAATGTTAGTAAATTCCTACACAAACAGCTGAGATTTATTTGGACAATCAGTTAATCACTTGAGTCACTTCAATTTAAAGACATGGTACTACTGCTATCTACCATTACTTGATATTGGTTGATTCTGAATACAGAAAAATAGCCCCTGTAGTGACTCCCACCCCACCCCACCCTTCAGTGGCACTGTCCATTCAGCACCTTGGTGGTAATCAATTCAATTTCAATTTAAAATTTTTATCCGTCACATACACAACCATACACAGTATGATATGCAGTGAAAATTTCATCACAATGTAGCAGAGCTACTTTAGCAGAGCATGCACTTTTGCGGTCATCCCATGGCTTCTGGCTGGAACGTGTGGTGGTGGTCTTGGAGATGGTCATGTTATCGATGCACTTGCTGATCTATCTAAAAACCAAAAGTTTGCCCAGGTACTGTGAAGCGGCACATTCAGTGCTTTATAGGTCAGTAGTAGTATTAAATAATCAATGCAAAATTTGACTGTGAGCCAATACAGTGTAGATAATATTGTAACATCTCACCTGGCATCAGACTGCAAAGGGAGCCCCCACCCAAATTCTAGCACCACCAAGGAATGAACACTTCCCGGTTTGTCGGACACTTAAGCAGCATGCTCACTACTCTGAAGTATTGTTGTTTCAAGACTTACTAAGCTGTTTCACTCTATTGCTATTGTTCAGATTATTGTGTGTGACCTTTGTTTTGTTTTCTTGTTTTCTACGAGTTCGGTGTTTGCTATTTTGGTTTTGTTGGCTAGAGTGTTTGCTTTCTGGTTTTGACTACTTTCCGCATGCTCTTGTTGACGATTAATGCCTGCCAATTTGGATTTGAATAAATCTGCTTATGGATACTAGATCGTCCTCCTCTAGCATGTCATTACAAATATAGAAATGATGTGTTCATATTTTCTGATTTTAATTAGGACTCCAGCTGTAACCTTAAATTTGTGAAAGCCTGCTGGCACAGCTCTGTCGACTGGACCGGGTATGGCTCTGTGAGGTCAGTCAGCAGCCTGGTGATGTCCAAATAGTTAGGTATAAATCTACAATAATAAACAGCTAGCCCTACTGCCTCACCTCCTTTTTGGTTTTGTGTCTTGGACAGGCTGCAATTGCTGCAGTTTTATCAATTATTGGCTGCACCTGCCCATGACCTAAATCAAAGCCCAGATACTGTACCACCTGCCAAGTTGTGTTGTTTTTTGGATTTGCCATGAGTCCAACCTGTCTTAATAAACAGAAGTGGTGTCTGAAACTCCTCATGATGCCAAACAAAACCAAAAACTGGGGTTGTTTATTCTTAGTTGGTGTTGTGTTGTGTATTTGTCAGGAGATGGCACTATAGTCCACATGTTCATTCATTCATTGTCTGCCGCTTATCCAAACTACACTCGGGTCACGGGGAACCTGTGCCTATCTCAGGCGTCATAGGGCATCAAGGCAGGATATACCCTGGACAGAGTGCGAGGCATACACACACTCTCATTCACTCACACAATACAGACAATTTAGAGATGCCAATCAACCTACCATGCATGTCTTTGGGCTGGGGGAGGAAACCAGAGCACCCAGAGAAAACCCCCGAGACAGGGAGAACATGCAAACTCCACACATGGCGGAGGCGGGAATCGAACCCCCAACCCTGGAGGTGTGAGGCAAACGTGCTAACCACTAAGCCACCATGCCCCCCTAGTCCCCATGTTGTTATCTATAAAAGGTGTAGAGTAAGAATGGAATGTTGTTGCACCTGCTGTCAATCATGTAACCACCTGTCACTGTTAGCTTGCTTGTTCTGCTTGTGGATTGAATAAATCTTTAAGAATTGGGAACTTTCTTGTGCTTATGCTTACCTGGATTTAAACATAACAAATTGGCGACGAGGATTTTGCTGTCCTACATGAAAGATGTCTGCGGTTGCTTCTTTTTCTACGCCATTCTTACCATGTCTGGGTGAGCCGTCTATACCTTTTGACGTCTGGTTAAAGATGTTTGAGAACTATTTACTCATCGTAAATGCATCAGATGATGATTGGCCAGTTGCAAGAAAGCGAGCTTTGTTTCTTCACTGCCTAGGAACAGAAGGTCAGAGATTATTCTATACTTTACCAAATCGAGGAGAGACAATGGAGGATGCTATTGAGACTTTGAAACTGCACTTTATTCCTCGACGTAATGTTGTTGCTGAGCGTCATGCATTCAGAAAACGAATTCAAGCATCAGGGGAAACAATTCTGCAGTATGTCGCTTCTCTTCGAGACTTAGCAACCACATGTGAGTTTGCATCTAATAATAATGAAATGTTGTGAGATCAATTAGTGGAGAATGTAAACAGTCATCGTATTAGAGAACATCTGCTATTAGAGATTGACTTGACTCTTAACAAGGCTATTACTATTGCTACGCAAATGGAGGCTGCTGGTGAACAAGCTAAACTTTTTTCAAATCAGAATTCAGCACCTGTTCAAGCAATACAAGCAACTGGTGAGCCTGCTGTTGATCGTTACAAAAGACAATCACCTTTGAAACCTCTGTCTGTGCCTTCAAAGTCGTCTGCTACTTCCTTGACTCGTGCATGTTATCGCTGTGGATTTACCAGGCATCTTGCAAATGACTCCAGATGTCCTGCAGTTTCTGTGAAGTGCAATAATTGTCAAAAGTTGGGACATTTTTCCAGAGTGTGTCATTCACAGCAAACACGTTCTGTACATGAGATTGAATTGCCTGAGCTTCAGATTCTTTACATGCATGATTCAGTATCTAATAAGATAAAGTGCATTGCTACTATCATGACTGCATCAGCCTCTGTACCTGTGGAGTTGATTGTGGATTCTGGATCTTCCATTTCTATTCTGCCAAAATCTGTGTATGAAAAACACTTTAAACAAGACTCCTTGCTGCCTCCTTCTGTTAAATTGGTGACGTATTCACGAGATTCAATACCAGTGCTTGGCTGTCTACCTATTACTGTTACCAGAGATGATATGAACTGTAATATGTCAATCTTTATATTGAATGTTTAGTTGAATGTGGCACAGCTCTTCTTGGAATGGATTTGATAAATGGATTGTATCTCAAGTTTGAAGGTTCTTCTATTCTTCCAGGACCTATTCAGTCTTCAGTCCCTGTAATGTGACTTTCTGCTTCTGTTCCTGCTAGTAAGCTAGGATGTGCAAAAGGCTTTGTGGATAAGGTAAAAATTTCTCCAGATGTGAAACCTGTTCGTCAGAAACTCAGAAGGTTACCATTATCTGTTCGAAATGCTGTCAGTGATGAACTTCAACGCCTTCTTGACTTGGGTGTTATTGAATGAGTGGATGCATCGCAGTGGATTTCTCCAATTGTAGTTGTTCAGAAGAAGAATGGTGGCATTCGCATGTGTGTAGACCTGAGAGAACCAAACAAAGCTGTTGTTGCGGACTGTTATCCGTTGCCCCATATTGAGGAGATGATGTCTATGCTGTGTGGAGCAACTGTCTTTTCTACAACTGATTTAGAGAATGCTTACTTCCAGCTTTTGTTACATGAAGAAAGTCGTGATCTGACTGCATTTATTACCCATGAAGGGCTATTCAGATTTTGTCAAGTAACTTATGGCCTTGCCTCAGCTCCGTCTGCATTTCAGACAATGCTAGCAACTGTACTGCAAGGGTTGCCAAATGTAGCTAATTATCTGGATGATGTCATTGTCTGGGGACGCACAAAAAGTGAACATGACCACACGCTCAAAGTGGTTATTCAGCGCATACATGATGCAGGCTTACAGTTGAATGATTCAAAGTGTCACTTTAACAAAAGCAGTTTGCGCTTTCTTGGTCATACTGTATCTGCACAGGGTATTTACCCAGATGAGGATCATCTCAGTGCAATGCTTCATGCTCCTGTTCCTAATGATGTACATCAGCTCTGTTCCCTTCTTGGATTGTTGTCATGGTACAATAAATTCATTCCAAATTTTGCCACAGTAGTAGAACTGTTGTGTGCTTGTATCAGACAAGGTTCTGAGTTCAGTTGGTCAGATGAAGCTCAGAAGAGTTTCAGTACTGTAAAGGAGTTGTTACTTCAAAGCCCTGCTTTAGCATTGTTGACCCTAATTTGCCCACTGTCGTTTCAACAGATGCATCAGATTATGGACTAGGTGCTGTACTCTCTCAAATTCATGAAAACAACATAGAGCGTATTGTTGCATTTGCTTCAAGAACATTGTCTAATTCTGAACGAAAATATTCAACGATTGAAAAGGAAGCTTTAGCATGTGTCTGGGCTGTTGAAAAATGGAGAACTTACCTCTGGGGTCGAAAATTTCTTCTACGTACAGATCATCAGGCCTTGACAGTGCTCTTCTCTAAAGGTACAGACTGCGCTGGAATGAGGATAGCGCGTTGGGCAGAGCGACTCTTGTGTTTTAACTATGAGGTTAATTATTATCCTGGCTCTCAAAACCAGGTTGCTGATTATCTTTCTCGCTTACCCTTGCCTGCTTCTCATGAGGATCTTTCTGATACTGAACCTGAGTTTGTTGCATTTCTGTCTTCTGAAATGTCTGCTGTGTCTCCAACTGAATTTGCTTCTGCCTCTGCATCATGCTCAGAAATGACTGCACTACGTGCTCAGATTATTCGTGGATGGCCTTCTTCATCAGCTGCTGTGGATGTTGTTCTATGTCCATATTTTCAAGTACGTGATAGTCCTTTTGCACAGCAAGTTCATGTGTTTAGAGGGTCACGTCTTGTTGTTCTTGTTTCATTACGACATGTCTTGGTGAGTCTGGCCTACGAAGGTCATCAAGGAATAGTGCGTACGAAACAACGCATTCATGAACTTTATTGGTGGCCTAGTATTGACTGTTTGGTTAAGGAGCAGATTAAGAATTGTGAAGTTTGCCTGTCTTCTGATAAGACTACAACTGTCCGTGCTGCACCTTTACAACCTGTACCTTTTCCATCTGTGCTATGGGAAAAAGTGGCTGTTGACATTGTTGGCCCATTTGAAACCGCTACTTGGGATTGTCGGTACATTATGACATTGATTGACTATCATAGTAAGTGGCCAGAAGTAGCATTTACTTCAATCACAAGTAAAAATGTGATCAACTTCTTGACATCAGTCTTCAGCAGATTTGGAAATCCTCATTACATTGTATCTGACAATGGCTGTCAATTCAAGTCAGTGGAGTTTGCAGCATTTCTGAAAGAGCGAGATATTCAACACCTACATACGTCAGTGTATCATCCAGCTGCAAATGGAGCTATTGAAAGATTCCATAGAGTACTGAAGAGTTCTATTCAATCGGCTATTCTGTCTGGAAAGCCATGGAAATCAACAGTAACAGCGTTTCTTCAAACTTACCGTGCTACTCCCCATTCTGTTACTGGACGGTCTCCTTCTGAGAGTCATCAGATCTCAATGTTACCACATCAATTTGGACCTCCCATGGCTCTAACTCCACAACCTTCTGCTGTCATGGTCAGATAAAAAGATGGTGAGCTGGTCCTCCTTGAGCCCTGAGTCCAGCACTATGCTCTCCATTCTGTCAAGGTACCAAGACCTCCAAGAGGTGTTCAATTAGGCCAAGGACAGTGACCTACCTCTCACAGATATATCATCAAGTTACTGCAGAGATCCATGACCCCCTGTGGATGGTTATAGCCATTATCTGTGGCAGAACTATGAGGTATGGATGAGTAAATTGACAAAGCTCTATACATTATATATATTATATTATGTATATTTGGCCATTCACCTTGCCTGCATCAGCTGGTTTCATCTTTGGGGCAAAGAAAGGAGGAGGATAATGCCCATGTGCTGATTATCATGGTCTCACCCAATGCATGATCTAGTACCCTTATCTGGAACAGCTAGGCAGAAGAAGCTGTAAAAAGGTTGAAAAAAAAGCTATCCTATCCTCAAGCATCCAGAGCTTTCCAAACCCTCCATGGAGATGGATGCTTCTAGGACGAGAGTTGGGGCTTTATCACTGGTGGCCTCAAGCTATCAGACATATGTCAGGTCATGTCCCCGTGTCCAAAATTCCTTGAACACTGCTGCCCACAACTAGACCCCATTGGTCCCAAATAGTCATTGATTTTATAAATGGCCTTCCCTTGTCAGCAGGCAACATCATAATTTAACTCATCACTGATCATTTTTTGAAGTTCCTGAGACTTATTCTACTCCACAGTCTTCTGTCTGCATTTCACAAAGCATATCTAAATTTTCACCATGTATTCCAATATTTTGTACATTGTTAGTGATTGTGGTCCCCGTTTACATCCTGGAGAAGATACATGAGTAACTTGGCATTAACATTAACTTATCCTCAGGATATCACCCCTAAATGTCCAAGTCTAAATGCCAAATAGAGCAAGCAAATCAGAAGATCAGTGGATTTCTGTGTATGTACTGTAGTAATCAATCCAGACTGATGTCAGTTCCTGCCAGTTCCCTCCCAGTACTAGCCAAAAGGCCAAGATTGGCTGGCAACCAGGGACCTCAGCAATGCTACCATCTGTAGGTGGGGCTATGTCACAGCATGTAATGGTATGAATACTGCTACAGATCAGCTGCCAAATGAGACCACATTGAACTACTCCCAACAGCCACCAGCACTTCCACGTTCACCACAGAGTTTCCATCTTTTTTTTTTTTCACCTGTTGCAGCGATAATATATATATATATTTGTTTTTCAGCTATATATACTCATCTCTTTCACTACATCCTTATTTCTAATTTGTGGGTTGTCTCATGTTTTGGGATTTTTGCACAACATGGATATTGTTGTTTACTTCTGAAAGGACTTTGCTCACTTTGTTTTGTATTCATGGATTACGGTTTGGATTTTGCTGATCCAGGTGTTGCACCTGAGTGCAAATATATGAGGAAAAAATTCTTTTACACCGAAAAGATAAAATTGAACAAAAATGTTAGAAAAATTTCTGATACAATTAAAAAAAAAAAAGCTAACCATGCATAAAAATTTAAAATGCTCTTCCACAGGGGTCATTCCTCTTGTCCTGTCTGTCCCTCGTAAGTACTATCTAATCCAGCAAGGGAAAACATGGAGTGATGCTCAGGCTTACTGCCGAGCCAAACACACTGACCTGGCTGTCATCCAAAATAATGATAACATGGTCCACCTTCAGTATGAAGCACAGAGACAACAATTTAGTTCCAGTGCTTGGATTGGACTTTTCAATGCTGTCAAAAGCTGGCGCTGGTCCTTTGGAAATGAGCCACTTGGAAGTATGAGACAATGGTTTGCAGGAGAGCCTGACAATAGAAATGGACATCAGGAATGTGCTCTGCTGGATCGGTGGGGTTGGTATGATAAAACATGCACCGAGACAGTCCCCTTTGTATGCTTTGATGGTAAGCAACAGCACATGTTTAAAATTTCATCAGTATTAAAAGGTGTTGTTAAAATATTGTAGATCTTGTGCTCACATGGCTTAACTGTGCTCTTAAATAGCAATAATAAAAGAACAAATATTAATCAACTTTGCCTTCTCTTTTAACATGCAATACATGTAACTTATAATAAATGTAAGTAGCAATCATGTTTTTTTGTTGTTCCCACAGACACTAAAACTGGTACTGACAGGTACATTTACATCTCGAGCCGTAAGACATGGTATGAAGCTCAGGCTTACTGCAGAACATATCATACTGATCTGGCCAGTGCTAGAGATACAACAGAAAATACAGCTATAGAGCAACTGACCTCTGGCTACACTTGGTTTGGTCTGTTCAGAGACTCCTGGAAGTGGACAGACCAAACCAACTTCTCAACCCTCAGCTGGATGCCTGGAAATCTTGATAATGCCCTGAGTAATGAAATCTGTGGTTATTTAAATAACGGCCAGGCTGCTGCTGCACAGTGCTCAGATATAATGCCTTTCTTCTGTTACTCAAGTAAGATGAATTTCAGTCTTGTGTGTAGATATATTTAGAATATCTGCTTGTATGTTCATGATTGTATTTGTATGTGTTACATTTCTATACTCAGTAATCACAAGAAAACAACAGATCATGAGGGTAAAGATCAGGTCCAACCAGGATGTGAACAATCCTGAAGTAAACGCAGCCATCTTGGAGCAGGTGAGCCTCATCTTGTACAAAAGTTTATTTATAATGTACATTCATCTCCTCATTACAGCAGCCATCAAGCTCTGACACATACACACTGTATTGTAATCAGAATGTTAATCAGAATTGTAGTCTCTATCCTAGTAATATCTAGTAATAAAAGTTCTATTCTGTTTTTCAGATCAAGGAGAAACTTAAGTATCATGGGATGGCAAACAACATAGTGCAATGGAAAGAACAACTAGATGGAAAGGTGTTTCAAAAGAAGAAGAAAACTAATACCCAAGAAAAAGAAGGCCTCAATGTCTTTAGCTGTGTCTTAAATTGAAAATAGTGAAATATGTTTAATGTAAGTTCTATGCCAGTAGTGTAAATGTAATGAAATATTAAAATTTAAAAAGGTAAATGTTTTTCAAGGATAAAATAAGGTTAATTTTTGCTTTCATAATAGTTTTAGTAACTGTTAAAATGCACATTGTTTTAAAGCGACACTTACCAATAGCCTCATTTGCTGGATGAGCAAAAAAGGATGTAGTTCACTATTAAAGGGATGGTGGAACAAAACAAACTAATTTAATCTAATTTAGGTTTTCCTTTTAGCTTCTATCTAAGGTAATATCAGTTTTTTGATGTTTTTTTCATGCTTCTGGTTGTTTACTTCTTTAGTTTTACAGATACTTGGCAATGTAATTAAAGTCTATTTCTCGTAAATATATACTCAAAGTTTTATATATTGAATTTATTTATTTATTCAACATTTTAAGGTCCATAAGCTCTCATAAACTCTCTGACTCATAAGCTCTTATTGCTTTCCATATAATAAACATTAACTAAACTAAAAGTTCTGATGTCAGTAGTTAGTGTGTAAACTTAGGCTGGCTATACACTAGACAATTTTCAAACCTTTACCAATTTCAAAAACATGGGAGACCACAGACGAAAAGACAGTTTCAACCAATTTTTAACATGTATTCCCCAAACACACACTGAGATGAGATGAGATGAGATGAGAGAAAATAGATAAGATAAAAACTTTATTAATCCTGAAGGCAGACAATTCGACCAGACCAGGAGACTACATGCCTGTTTTAATGATTTAATGTATTGTATTAATGATTTCACGTTGGAAATTCCACAGACATGAGATTTCACAGTCACTCACATGATCAAATATGACTTCAGAAGAAAAGCAAATGAAGAGGACAATCAAAAACACTTGTGTTGTTGCTACAGTTAAACAAGCTTGTCTTGTTTAGCTTGGGTTGTGTTGTGATGTGCTGCCATGTTTGTGAGCTGTAAAAGTATGCAACATCTGGTTGGTGACACTTCCTGAGCTGCTTTCCATTTCCATTGGCCTGGTGTATTGTGGATATTCTATCGGAGCCTTTCCAATCAGGAGCAGTAAAAAAATTGTACTGACACCACGCACTATAAAATTTTTAGACAGATAATCGGTTGCAACAAGCCTTGATTCGTGCCATGTCCCCAAAATCATCGGGGGGGTTGGGCCCCCTCAAGACAACTTGATAAATGAGGCCCAATGTACATAAAAATAACAAACAATTATTTTCATAAAAATAATGAAACAAAACCATTCAGTTATAGAAAAATAAAGAAATGACTGAAACACAAAAAATATATTATTTAAAGCTGTTTTCATATTAAAAACTATATTTATGAAACACAGTAGAGACAGATAGAGAGAGAGAGAGAGAGAGAGAGAGAGAGAGAGAGAGAGAGAGAAAGTTAAAATTGCAATTGATGTAAAGATAATTTTAGAATTTTTTTTTTTTTTAAAAAGCATGTTTATTTTCTATAAATAATAAATATCTTCTAAATCTAAATATATTCTTAATATTAAAAATACATAAATTTATTCTAAGAAAATAAGCACTTTCACAATACAAAGTTTTAAATTGTAATTCATCATTTCAGTTGTACGTTTATGCTTGGCGAGAAACTGTAACGCAGGGTCAAAATCAGGAGTAGAATCCATGTGCGTTGTTTATTGAAACAATTTGAGCCTAACAAAACCATACCTATTCAAGGTAAAAAAACAGGCAAAGGTCAGTCAACACATAAAAGCAGTCCATTGACAAAGAAAAATAGTCAAGAAACAAAATGAGGTCAGTAGACACTATGACAATAACAACTGGCTTGGTATGCAAGAAGAATGTAATACTTTATGCCAAAATCAGCATGAGCATGGATTAAAAAGTCTAAAAGATAACCCATAACTTTAGTGACAGCAGAGACTCAATGTGCCTGTGGCAGGGGATTCAGACCAACACAGACTACAAATCCCCACCACAGACCTCCATGTGAACAACACCATGTCTGCACAGAAGACACCAGCCCCTCTTGACAACCAGGTGCTGTGTCTGTCTCCAGCCACCATGAGAACAGCCTTTCCCAAGATCAACGTGCGCAAAGCTGCTGGAACAAACAACATACCTGGTCGGGTGCTGAAGGACTGTGCAGAGGAGCTGTCCTCATCTTCAACATCCCTCTGAGCCAGACTGTTGTACCTACAGTCTTCAAAGCCACCAGAATTATACCTGTGACAAAGAAGTGAATGCCATCTGGCTTAAATGTCTACCGGCCTGTTGCACTGACGTCAACCATGATAAAGTGTTGTAAAGAAGGAAGTTGGATATTACTGTGTGTAGTAGAGACCAGGTGGAAGAGTAGCAAGGCTTGTAGTATGGGACAGGATTCAAGCTGTTTTATTATGATGTGGATAATAAGAGAGAAGGTGTGGTCCTGATGGAGGAGTTTGTGAGGAATGTTCTGGAGGTGAAGAGAGTGTCAGACAGGGTGATGAGTCTGAAGTTAGAGATTAAAGGGGTGATGTTGAATGTTGTTAGTGGTTATGCCCCACAGGTAGGTTGTTAGTTAGAGGAGAAAGAGAGATTCTGGAGTGAATTAGATGAGGTGATATTCCCACAGGTGAGAGAGTGGTGATAGGAGCAGATTTTAATGGACATGTTGGTGAGGGGAACACAGGTGATGAGGAGGTGATGGGCAAATTTGGAGTTAAGGAAAGGAACCTAGAAGGACAGATGGTGGTGGATTTTGCTAAGAGGATGGACATGGCTGTAGTTAACACTTATTTTCAGAAGAGGGAGGAGCATAGAGTGACTTACAAGAGTGGAGGTAGGAGAACACAGGTAGACTACATCCTATGTAGAAGAGGCAATCTAAAAGAGATTAGTGACTGTAAAGTGGTAGTGGGATAGAGTGTAGTCAAACAGCATAGGATGGTGGTGTGTAGGATGACTTTGATGGTCTGCAAGAAGAAGAGGTCAAAGATAGAGATAGAGAAGAAAACCAAGTGGTGGAAGCTGAAAAAGGAGGAATGCTGTGAGGAATTAAGACAGAAGTTCAGGAAGGCTCTGGGTGGTCAGGTAGTGCTGCCAGATGACTGGGAAACTACAGCAGAAGTGATCAGGGAGACAGGGAGAAAGGTGCTGGGTGTGTCATCTGGAAGGAGGAAAGAAGATAAAGAAACTTGGTGGTGGAATGAGGAAGTTCAGGATAGTATCCAGAGGAAGAGGTTAGCCAAGAAGAAGTGGGACAGGGACAGGACTGAAGAGAATAGACAGAAATACAAGGAGTCACAGTGCAGAGTGAAGAGGGAGGTGTCTAAGGCCAAGCAGAAGGCATATGACGAGTTGTACACTAGGTTAGACTCTAGAGAAAGAAGGACTTGTACACGTTAGCTATGCAGAGTGATTGAGATGATAAGGATGTGCAGCAAGTTAGATTTATTAAGGATAGAGATGGAAGGGTGCTCACAAGTGAGGAAAGTGTGTAGAGGAGTTGGAAGGAGTACTTTGAAGAGCTGATAAATGAGGAAAAAGAGTTGAAGGGGTGAACTCTGTGGAACAGAAAGTAAATAACCTGGTGGAGGTCTGGAAGTGTCTAGGAAAGGCAGCAGTGGAATTTTGAACTAGTTTGTTTAACCGGGTTTTAGAGAGTGAGAAGATGCCTGAGGAATGGAGAAGTGTGTTAATGCCAATCTTTAAGAATAAGGGTGACGTGCAGAGTTGCAGCAACTATAGGGGGATAAAGTTGATGAACCATACAATGAAGCTATGGGAAAGAGTAGTGGAAGCTAGGTTAAGGAAGGTAGTGGAAATTTGTGAGCAGCAGCATGGCTTCATGCCCAGAAAGAGCACAACAGATGCAATTTTTGCTATGAGAAATTTGATCGAATGTTATCTTAGTGGTTAGCATGTTTGCCTCACACTTCCTGCATCCTGGGTTCAAGTCTTGCTCTCACTCACTGTGTGTGTGTGTGGAGTTTGCATGTTTTCCCCATGCTTGGTAGGTTTCTTCCCACAGTCCAAAGTCATATTTCTAGGCTGATTGGAGTCTCTAAATTGTCCGTAGTGTGTGAATGTGTGTGTGCCCTGCGATGGGTTGGCACTCTGTCCAGGGTGTATCCTGCCTTGACGCCCAATGATGCCTGAAATAGGCACAAGCTTCCCGTGACCCGAGAATAGATTGGATAAGTGGTACAGACAATGGAATGGAATGGAATGGAATTTTGTTGGAGAAGTACAGTGGTGTGAAAAAGGGTTGCTTTATAACCTTTTCCAGACTGATAGTTTTCAATTACTTTCTTTCTCATTTGTTTTTGAATTTCTTTGGCTCTCGGCATGCTGTCTCGCTTTTGAGGATCTTTTGGTCTACTTCACTTTGTCAGGCAGGTCCTATTTAAGTGAGTTCTTGATTGCAAACAGGTGTAGCAGTAATCAGGCAGGGGTGTGGCTAGAGAAATTAAAACTCAAGTGTGATAAACCGGAGTTAAGTTATGTTTTAACAGGGGGGACAAACACTCTTTCACACAGGGCCATGTAGTTTTGGATTTTGTTTTCCCTTAATAATAAAAACCTTCATTTAAAAACTACATGATGTGTTTACTTGTGTTATCTTTGACTAATATTTAAATGTGTTTGATTATCTGAAACATTAAAGTGTGACAAAAGAAAAAAGAAATCAGGAAGGGGGCCCACACTTTTTCACACTACTGTATAGGGATGGTCAGAGGGAGTTGCACTGTGTGTTTGTAGACTTGGAGAAAGTGTATGACAGGGTGCCAAGAGAAGAGCTGTGGTACCGTATGAGGAAGTCAGGAGTAGCAGAGAAGTATGTCAGAGTGGTGCAGGACAGAGGTGAAGTCTGCTGTAGGTCAGACAGTGGAGTTCAAAGTGGAGACTGCATCAGGGATCGGCTCTGAGCCACTTCCTGTTTGCTATAGTGATGGACCAGTTGTCAGAGGAGGTCAGACAGGAGTCTCCTTGCACAATGATGTAGATTGTAGATTGCAGATGACATTCTGATCTGTAGTGAGAGCAGGGAGCAGGTGGAGGTTTGCACTGGAGAGAAGAGGAATGAAAGTCAGTCATAGTCATAGAAGACTGAGTACATGTGTGCAAATAAAAGGGAGAGAAGTGGAACAATAAGATTACAGGGTGAAGAGGTGAAGAATGTACAGGAGTTTAAGTACTTAAGTACTTAAACTCAAGTACTTAAGTACTTAAGTTTAAGTCCAGAGTAATGGAGAGTGTGGGAAAGAGGTAAAGAAGTGAGTGCAGGCAGGTTGGAATGGATGGAAAAAGGTGTTGGGAGTTCTGTGTGATAGGAAAATATCAGCAAGAATCAAGGGGAAGGTGTACAGGACAGTGGTGAGACCAGCCATGCTGTATGGTTTAAAGACAGTGTCACTGAGGAAGAGACAGGAGACAGAGCTAGAGGTAGCAGAGCTGAAGATGTTGAGGTTATCTTTGGGAGTGACAAGGTTGGACAGGATTAGGAACGAGTACATCAGCGGGACAGCTCATGTTGGCCATTTGGGGGACAACGTTAGGGAGGCCAGATTAAGATGGTTTGGACATGTTCAGAGGAGGGAGAGTGAGTATATTGGTAGGAGAATGTTGGACATGGGCTGCCAGGCAGGGGCAAAGAGGAGGCATCTGGTTGGAATAAATGAGGATATGAAGCTAGTGGGTGCAAGTGTTGAGGATGCAGAAGATAGGGATAGGTGGAGAGAGATGATTTGGTGTGGTGACCCCTGAAGGGAAAAGCTGAAAGAAGAAGAAGAAGTCATGCAACACATCAAATACACTCTCCTGTCCTCCCTGGACCCCTTACAATTTGTATATCGGACCAACCAGTCAACCTCACTGTTTAACTGGCTGCTGGAATTTCTCATGGGGAGACCACAACTGTTTGGGTCGGCAACAACACATCCAGCACCATCACATTGAGTATAGTGTCACCCCAAGGATGCATGCTCAGCCCCATGCTCTTTACCCTGCTGACCCATGACTGCACACCAAAGTATGGCACCAACCTCTTGGTGAAGTTTACAGATGACATGACTGTGGTAGGTCTCATTACCAACAATGATGTAACCAACTTTAGAGCAGAAGTGAACTGACTGACCATATGGTGCAGTGACAATAACATCTCATTAAATATAGAGAAGACAAAAGAGATTATGGTTGACTTCCAGAGAGCACACACCCAACACCCTCCTCTGACCATCAAAAGTGCTGCTCTGGAGAGAGTGTACAGCACCAAGCTTCTGAATGTGCACATAACTGAGGACCTCTCCTGGACCAGAAACACCTCAGCACTGGCCAAGAAAGCTCAGAATTTCTCTATTTCCTCTGCAAACTGAGAAGAACCAGAGCCCCAGTATGCATCATGGAAATGCATGCATATGCATCATTCTACATAGGCACTATTGAGAGCATTCTGTCCAGCTGCATCATGGTGTGATTTGGGAATTGTTCCAGCTCTGACAGGAAAACACTGTAAAGCATAGTGAAGGCAGCTGGAAAGATCATTGGTGCCCCTCTTCCTTCTCTCCTTGACATCTACAACACCCACCTTACCCACAAAGCAAGCAGCACTTTAGGTGATCCCACCTATACTTTACATGTTTTCTTCAGACCCCATCCATCTGAGAGAAGATTCTGGAGCATCAAGGCCTGAAGAACAGTTTCATCCATCAGGCAGTCAGGATGCTGAGCACTCTCTCCTCTCTCCCCTCACATTCAACTGCCCCATATCACTGCTCATGATAGGCAGCTAGCATTTCTTCCCTGGTGTGCTATGTTGGCTTGTATTTGTGAAACATCCACTGGATTCACAGACAGCAAAGTATCTGTAATGCAGGGTTAGAGGCAGGAGTAGAATCCATGTGCAGTGTTTATTGAAACAAGCCAAACAAACAATACCAAATAAATCCAAACGTAATCAAGGCAAGGTCAGAGAACAGGCAGAAGTCGGTAAATTTCTGTTCAGTTCATGAGGCAAACAAATCTCATTTACCACAAGCTTCTTACTTGTGTTTGTGTTTTAAATTATACTGTTTAATTTGATCTTTTTCCTCAATATTTTGTGCTGTCGCTTGCATTTGTTAAATTTTTTACTGTTCTATTGCAGTTACTGTTTTCAAGAGATGCTTTTTGATTTCTGTCTTCAAACAGCAAGCAGAGGAAACCCACTTAGAATTTTTTAAATATCCAGCTCATATTCAGTGAAAGGTACATAATCATTAAGTATGGAAAACATTCAGCATGTACAGTGTGTGAGCTGCAAGATGTTTAGATGTGTGAGCTGCATGATGTAAGTAATACTTCCTCCATCATTAGTGTTACTTCACATGAATAGCAGGTTTGCTCTCCTCAGTGAAGCACCTGCTAAGAGACCTGAAACAGATCTGGCTATAGGAGATGCTATCTTAAGGCATGTGAAATTAGCTTTTTTGCACTGGTTAGGTGTATTCTAGGAACCAGGGTGCCAGACATAGCAGTTAATGTTAAGGTCCTAGGCAGGTATAGGTTCCCGAAGATAGTCTTTCATGTAGGAGCTAATGATATACACCTTCATCATTCAGATGGGACTAATATTATAGACCTTTGTTAATTAGCCAAAGCGATGTCTGTTGCTGTAGTATGCTCTGGCCCCATGCCAATGCAGTGTGGCGATGTAGCTTGCAGCTGGTTATAGTAGTAAAGGAGTATGGGTGTATGTAGCATTAAACAAAGCTTGTCTGCTCAGTTGTAATTATGTACATCAGCCAAGCCTAACAGGCAGGTTATTAGCAGTTATCCATGATAAGATAGGCGCCACGCAAAAATCTAGACATAAATTCAACACATTTAAAGTTCTTTAAACTAAGTTAACATATGTAGCCACAAAAAATAAGTTTACAGAGTCGATTCCACTAATTGTTATTTACCTCCAGGGCAATTTCTCTGTGAATTTGTAGATTTCATTTCAAACCTTGTTGTTTCTTTAGAAAAGGCATTAATTTTAGAAGACTTCAACATTCATTTAGATAAGTCAAAAGATCCTCTGAGAACAGCACTTGTGTCCATCTTAGATTCAGCAGGTGTTAATCAGAACATAATAGGACCCACTCATAATGGAGGTCACACTCTGGATCTTATTCTAACATTTGGATTATGTGGACACTTCCACAGTTGAAAGCTATCTCAGACCATTATTTAATTTCTTTTAAAATGTGTCTGTAAAATGTATTTCGATCAGTTAATTACTCAGTTAGTTTTGCTTCAACCTTTATATAGTCAAGGTTGAGACTATTTGAGGTTCAGACTAATTTGGGTGCATCCCTTTTTCCAGACAAAGCAAAAAAATCCAAACTAAGAAAAAGTTTCTCTAACAATGAAATAAACATTTTTCACATTGAGTACTACTTTTAGTTTTACCATCCTAATTCTCTTGTTGTTCACGTATCATCTCCTTTCCTTTGCTTGCATAAAAACACACACACACACACACACACACACACACACACACACACACACACACACACACACACCTTAGGTTTGATGTCATGAAAAATATGATTGGAGTGACCCTGAAAAAGATTCTAAATCAACATAGTATTATTGTTACGGCCGGCGGTGTCCGGCTGGATATAACAGACCCAACGCGAAGCTTCCGTGAACAAAAAGGGGATTTATTAACATGGAACACGAGACATGAACATAACAGAAAACCGCGACACCACACTGGCCTAAATACAAACGAGGACTAGCAACTAAAGCAGACAAAGACAGGACTATAAATAGGAAACATAATCAGGAAACATTAGGAACAGGTGAAACATCAATCAACACACAATAGGACAGGGCAGGGCTTAACTAACACACATGGCCAAAACATAAACATAAACAGACATGACATAACAACCCCTACTGAGGGCCCCCTAGTGGTTCACCCTCAGCCCTGCTACCCGTAACAATTATATTCTTATAAAAATTCTTTTGAGGTTTACATTATGTTTTCATACAGAAAAACAGAAAGTTCTCTAAAGCTGACTCATTTATGACCCTGAGATGGGCCTGGGGTGACTCCAAGCATCTTATATGCCATCAAAGTTGAGTAACTCCCGAAGGCCATAGCCTAGGCAATTTTCTGTACCCCAGCCCATTGGAAGTGTACTGTGATGGCAGCATGCTCTAGGTCTGGAACCAAAGGTTAGAAACATGATATTCCACAAACAAAGGTTACGAAGCCTGTGGCGCCAAAACCTATCCTCTATAGTGTGCAATTTGGAGGTAAAACTGTTTCTGGTAGCCTTCATGCGACTGTTTATTGTAGACTTCCCGAGGTGGGAGTGGGATTTCAAGCTAGAAACACAGCCCACATTTTCAGACAGTTTATGTGCCATGAAAGATAAGGAGTCCCCCCATATACCATGAGCAGGGTGGCCAGGAGAGTTGCATTCCTGACTGTGAGATCTTTGCCCATTGGAAGCGTTCTGCAACAGCAGCATGCTTCCAAGTGTGGGACCCAGGGTTGAAACCAGGGTCTTTGACAAATGAAGGTTATAAGGCCTGTGACGCGTAACCTTACCCATTAGGTGATTTAGTTGGTGCAAAATCCTCTGAACCTTTCAAAGGAGGGAGCAAGCATTTCAAGCTAGAAACACAGCCCTCATTTCCAGGCAGATTATGTGCCTTGGGAAATGAGGGCCCACCTCATAATACATGAGTGGCATGGCTGAGAAGAGCCCCACCCCAGCAGATGATAGAGGCACCCATCAGAAAAGTTTGTGATGGCAGTGTGATAGCAGTGTGTTTCTTTTCTTCCAGAAATTAATGGCATGAAGCCCATTTAGATAGCATTGGGAACAAACTTCATTTCCAAACCCACTTCTTTAGGTACTTGGACAACATCTGGAGGATATAGGGCCATATGGAAGAACAATTCCATATCTGAAAATCTAACTGAAATACAAACTACACACCTCACATATAGACACCTCACATGTAGAGTTTCTGGACATAACAACATAAAGACACAAATTTCATGATTAACAGGAAATTAGACATACATTTTACATTTACATTTCTGGCATTTGGCAGACGCTTTTATCCAGAGCGATGTACAAAAGTGCTTTAGTTCTCAGTCAATGAATATATTAACAGACATAAAAGTGTTCTTCAGAGAAACAGATAACCATTCATTGTTTCGCAAAGAAAGTTACCATCCTAAACACACTTTACTTTAGAAGAGGGGATAAATTATTTTCAATTGAATTTTATGTGTATATCATATTTAAAAAATGGACATTGTAACAAAGTAGCATTAGAAGAATATACGTATTCATAGAAAAAACTATAATTTTACAACTGTAATGTATATGAATCCCTAATGATCAACCCAGACGCAAAGATGGCAAGGAAAAAATCCCTGAGACAATATGAGGAAGAAACCTTGAAAGGTTTCCAAGAGATGAGACTCCAAACAGAAGCAGGGCATTAAGATTGACCAGGGAGAGAGAGAAAAAGAAAGAGTAAGAGAGAGAGAATATTAAGTATGCTTGTAATCGTGTAATGGTTAAAGACAATGTACATTCTGCAAAGTGCAAGCAGGTTCTCCAGAAAGACTAGCTATGACATCATAACTAAAAGGGAGAGCCATAAGGTGACATAGACATGAACCCATCTTTCATAAAACAGCCAGCCACTAGAACCTGTGAATGTGTGAGTGTAGAGTTTAGCATCACTAGTTTCTGACATGCATTGTGCTCCATTAGTCATGTTATCAAATTCAATGAATTCACTTAAAATATCACTGCATGGCCACTAAATAAGAGTTCAATTAAAATTCAATATATTATGTAATATTATCAGTTTTATATTTAAAATTATTCTTTCCTTTTGGTTAGTGTCATTAACAAGAGCTAAGCTACTGAAGGGGCAAGAGGGATATAAAGTGCACATAGAGGGCAAGTTTACTCATGTGAAAAAAAAAAGAATTATTAAGGTTTAAGGGCCTTTTGAACCACTGATCTGAAGTTGTTGAGTGGCAGAGCAATCAATATGGTCAAAGAAAGCTTATGAAAGGGCGGGGCATTCCACACCTTACTCAACCCTGGATCTTTGCCAGTAGAATCTGTAAAATGTGAGTCCTAAAGCAGCAGTGCTTCAACAGGACATACTTTACAAAATCATTTAAATCTTTGATTTAGTAATGATTTAAAAATTTCCTTAAGATTTTACAAATAAGATTTTATGAATTAAAAACTACCGCCCAATTAGTTTTATGCTTTTTAACTATTCTTTGCTATGCTACACTTAGCCTAAATAATTTACTGGTTCAAAGTCTATATTTCTAATCATCTAATATCTTATTGTCACAATAAACACGTTATGAAATATTAGTTCTATTAGTTATAACTCAATGCCGTGTCATGGCTTAACACTTAATGTGAACACCCTTGTGGAACCAGTGTCTGAAGCACGTGTGAACACAGTGCTGAGTCAAGTGATGTATCAGCGCATGTCAGCAAGACCATAAAAGGGCATCTATGTTGCATATCCTCAGGTTCTTTGTCTTCATGAAGCAATTCGTCTGTCTATTTCGTTTTCACTCTTGTCTATTTTTCATCTCATTTTGTTTGTATCTCTTAGTGATATAGCAAGCAAATTGCTTAAAAGATTTGTGCACCTGCCAACGTGCCCCTGTTTTTTTTATTTTGTTTTGTTTTGTTTTTTCACAGGACGACTCACACACTCTTTGCGGTGTTTGTTTGAGAGTGGAGCATGTGCAGACAGCACTCGAGGGAGCTGGCTGTGTGCATTGTGAGAGGTTTTCTCTTAAGAAGCCGCACTTCTGACCGACTTTATTTTCAACCCACTAAGTTATAAATGTTCATTTTAATTTGAACCTTAATGAATGAGCCGGGGGGGCACAGTGGCTTGGTGGCTAGCATGTCTGCCTCACACCTCCAGGGTTGGGGGTTCGATTCCCGCCTCTGCCGTGTGTGTGGAGTTTGCATGTTCTCCCCATGCCTCAGGGGTTTCCTCCTGGTACTCCGGTTTCCTCCCCCAGTCCAAAGACATGCATGGTAGGTTGATTGGCATCTCTAAATTGTCCGTAGAGTGTGATTGTGTGTGTGTGCCCTGCAATGGGTTGGCACTCCGTCCAGGGTGTATCCTGCCTTGATGCCCAATGACGCCTGAGATAGGCACAGGCTCCCCGTGACCCAAGAGTAGATCGGATAAGCGGTAGACAATGAATGAATGAGCCAGAGGTGACACTTTGTTTTCTTTTTTCCATTTTCACAACTTTAACCACATGCTGGCCAGACATAAGGAACAGGATGAGGGCATCTGCACACTGTACTCCCCTACCTAGCATCCTATTAGCCAATGGCCAGCATCTACAAAACTAGGGGTTCATGGTTGCAACCGCCTCTGCTCCACAAGACATGAGCATTAACATATTTACTTACTTTAAGTTATTGTAGCCAAAGTTGGTGCTACATGTTACTGAAATATGGAATGACATTTTTTCCCTACAAGGTTATGGAAAATATATTGAAACCATATTGACAACATCTTGAAAACTTTTGTGTTTTTATTGTTTACTAAGGTGAGACATTGGTGGCTCAGTGGTAGGTTGCTCGCCTATCATGCGAAAGGCCTGGGTTGGATTCCCAGCCAATGCCTCAACCCCAGCCACTGGTTGCAGTGCCGGTCCCAAGCCCGGAAAAATGGGAGGGTTGCGGCAGGAAGGGCATCCGGCATAAAACCTGTGCCAAGTTGTTGTGCGGACCAGTTGGTACGCTGTGGCGACCCCGAACAGGGAGCAGCCGAAAGCAACTTCTTCTTTTATTGTTTACTAAGGTAATTTTTTGGTTCATAGAAGTTGGTGAGGATCACACAATCTTAATTTAGTAGGGTGTACTTTATTTTTCCCATGCTTGTGGTATCCTTAATATATAATTACATATTCATATATTTACATATATTTAAAAAAAATTACTTTTAAGACATTTATCAAGTAACTTACATACATTGCAATAATACAATAGAATTATTATGGTTTAAGGGCCTCTTGAACCACTGAGCTACCACTTGCACGAAATTCATCATCAATCTAGTGCAATAGATCTGAAGTTGGTGAGTGGCAAAGCAATCAATATGGTCAAAGAAAGCCTTACTAAACCCTGGATCTTTGCCAGTAGCATCTGTCCTAAAGCACCAGTGCTTCAACAGGACATACTTTACAAAACCATTTAAATCTTTGATTTAGTCATGATTTAAAACTTTACTTAAGATTTTACAAATAAGATTTAACAAATTAAAAACTACTGCCCAATTAGTTTTATGCTTTTTAACTATTCTTTGCTATGCTACACTTGGCCTAAATCATTGGTGCATTGCCATTTTTAGTGTCTCCTCAATGCAAAGTCTTTAAACAAAGTACTAAGTCATATATATCACTGACACAGAGGAAAGTATCAGTAGCTATTTTTATTTAATTTCTCTTATTTTTATAAAGTAAAAAAATGTTTGTGATCTTTTTGCTGTATTTACTCCCAATAGAGTTTGGATGGTAACCTTAGATCGTGCCTTACTGTAGTCAAGTATTCATTGAAAATACTTTTGTACATAACACTGGATAAGAACATCTGCCAAATGCCGTAAATGTAAATGTATATGTAAATTTACAGTACACCTGCCAATATGTGCACTCTACATATCTCTTTCACCTGATGACCCAGTGTGACCAAGCATCTTATTAAATGTTTATGTTCATTCATTCATTCATTCATTCATTGTCTACTGCTTATCCGAACTATTCTCAGGTCATGGGGAGCCTGTGCCTATCTCAGGCATCATTGGGCATCAAGGCAGGATACACCCTGGACGGAGTGCCAACCCATCGCAGGGTGCACACACACACACTCTCATTCACTCACACTACGGACAATTTAGAGATGCCAATCAACCTACCATGCATGTCTTTGGACCGGGGAAGGAAACCAGAGTACCCGGAGGAAACCCCTGAGGCATGGGGAGAACATGCAAACTCCACACACACATATATGGCGGAGGTGGGAATCAAACCCCCAACCCTAGAGGTATGAGGCAAACGTGCTAACCACTAAGCCACCGTGCCGCCACTGTTTATGTTCATGACAGCACAATCAGGAAAAGGCTGAGACAAATGTGGCTTTCATGGAAGGATGGCTAGAAAAAAGCCCACTCTCTCCACAGCAATATGGTAGCATAATCTTTGTAAACTACCTCTAAACAAACCACAGTTGTGGAGCAATACACTGTGGACTGATAAAGGCCAAGGTGGAAATATTAGGTCATCATGCACCAACATGATAAAAACCAAACACAGTGTATCACCAATTCAAGATCATCTGTCTATCTGCCCAAGCTGGTCTGAAAGCGAATTGGCCTCAATGTGAACCTGACAAACTGATTGATTAGTAGGTGCTTCATCTGGGCACATTTTAAATAGCCATTTAATTCTTCATTGTTTTAGTGATATTTGCTTAATTTTTTTAGTGATTAATTTACCACTTAACTAACTTCAAAATGTTTTTAAGCTTTGTAACTATTCTTGGCTAAACTAGGCATGGTCTAAGTCATGGTACATTAAAATCTGCAGTGAAGCCTCAATGCAAATTGTTTAAGCAAAGAACCAAGACAAATTTTTCACTGATAGTGAAATGAAAGTATCAGTAAGTTTTTTTTTCTTTTTTCACATTAGTAAACTTGCCCTCTATGTGTACTTTATATCCCCCTTGCCCCTGCAGTAGCTTAGCTCTTGCTAATGATACTAACCAAAAGGAAAGAATGATGTTGTATAATAACTCAAGACATTAAATAATATATTCAGCTATAATTGACCTCTTATTTAGTGGCCATGCAGTGATAGGTTAAGTGAATTAATTGAATTTAATGATTAATTGAATAACATGACTATGGAGCACAATGCATGTCAGAAACTTGAGAAACTAAACTCCACTCTCACACGTTCACTCAGGTTTGTTGACAGTGGAGTTGCTGGCTGCTTTATGAAAGATGGGCTCATGTCTATGTCACCTCATGTCTGTCTCACCTTATGGCTCTCCCTTTTAGTTATGATGTCATGGCTATTCTTTCTGGAGTACCTGCTTGCACTTTGAGACACAAATTGCACAATAACTCCACAATTGTGGTTTGTTTAGATGTAGTTTACAAAGATTATGCTACCATATTTTGGTGGAGAGAATGAGCTTTTTTCTAGCCATCCTTCCATGAAAGCCACATTTGTCTCAGCCTTTTCCTGATTGTGCTGTCATGAACATAAACATTTAATAAGATGCTTGGTCACACTGGGTCATCAGGTGCAAGAGAGATGTAGAGTGCACATATTGGCAGGTGTACTGTAAATTTACATTTACATTTACATTTACAGCATTTGGCAGATGTCCTTATCCAGTGTTATGTACAAAAGTATTTTCAATGAATACTTGACTACAGTAAGGCACGATCTAAGGTTACCATCCAAACTCTATTGGGAGTAAATACAGCAAAAAGGTCACACAAACATTTTTTTTTACTTTATAAAAATAAGAGCAAAAATAGCTACTGATACTTTCCTCTGTGTCAGTGATATATTTGACTTAGTACTTTGTTTAAAGACTTTGCATTGAGGAGAAACTACAAATGTCAATGCACCAATGATTTAGGCCAAGTGTAGCATAGCAAAGAATAGTTAAAAAGCATAAAACTAATTGGGCAGTAGTTTGGTTTAAGGGCCTCTTGAACCACTGAGCTACCACTTGCACGAAATTCATCATCAATCTAGTACAATAGATCTGAAGTTGGTGAGTGGCAAAGCAATCAATATGGTCAAAGAAAGCCTTACTAAACCCTGGATCTTTGCCAGTAGCATCTGTCCTAAAGCAGCAGTGCTTCAACAGGACATACTTTACAAAACCATTTAAATCTTTGATTTAGTCATGATTTAAAACTTTACTTAAGATTTTACAAATAAGATTTAACAAATTAAAAACTACTGCCCAATTAGTTTTATGCTTTTTAACTATTCTTTGCTATGCTACACTTGGCCTAAATCATTGGTGCATTGCCATTTTTAGTGTCTCCTCAATGCAAAGTCTTTAAACAAAGTACTAAGTCAAATATATCACTGACACAGAGGAAAGTATCAGTAGCTATTTTTATTTAATTTCTCTTATTTTTATAAAGTAAAAAAATGTTTGTGATCTTTTTGCTGTATTTACTCCCAATAGAGTTTGGATGGTAACCTTAGATCGTGCCTTACTGTAGTCAAGTATTCATTGAAAATACTTTTGTACATAACACTGGATAAGAACATCTGCCAAATGCCGTAAATGTATATGTAAATTTACAGTACACCTGCCAATATGTGCACTCTACATATCTCTTTCACCTGATGACCCAGTGTGACCAAGCATCTTATTAAATGTTTATGTTCATTCATTCATTGTCTACCGCTTATCCGAACTATTCTCGGGTCATGGGGAGCCTGTGCCTATCTCAGGCGTCATTGGGCATCAAGGCAGGATACACCCTGGACGGAGTGCCAACCCATCGCAGGGTGCACACACACACACTCTCATTCACTCACACTACGGACAATTTAGAGATGCCAATCAACCTACCATGCATGTCTTTGGACCGGGGAAGGAAACCAGAGTAAACCCCTGAGGCATGGGGAGAACATGCAAACTCCACACACACATATGGCGGAGGTGGGAATCAAACCCCCAACCCTAGAGGTGTGAGGCAAACGTGCTAACCACTAAGCCGCCACCGTGCCGCCACCGTGCCCCCCCCCGTTTATGTTCATGACAGCACAATCAGGAAAAGGCTGAGACAAATGTGGCTTTCATGGAAGGATGGCTAGAAAAAAGCCCACTCTCTCCACAGCAATATGGTAGCATAATCTTTGTAAACTACCTCTAAACAAACCACAGTTGTGGAGCAATACACTGTGGACTGATAAAGGCCAAGGTGGAAATATTAGGTCATCATGCACCAACATGATAAAAACCAAACACAGTGTATCACCAATTCAAGATCATCTGTCTATCTGCCCAAGCTGGTCTGAAAGCGAATTGGCCTCAATGTGAACCTGACAAACTGATTGATTAGTAGGTGCTTCATCTGGGCACATTTTAAATAGCCATTTAATTCTTCATTGTTTTAGTGATATTTGCTTAATTTTTTTAGTGATTAATTTACCACTTAACTAACTTCAAAATGTTTTTAAGCTTTGTAACTATTCTTGGCTAAACTAGGCATGGTCTAAGTCATGGTACATTAAAATCTGCAGTGAAGCCTCAATGCAAATTGTTTAAGCAAAGAACCAAGACAAATTTTTCACTGATAGTGAAATGAAAGTATCAGTAAGTTTTTTTTTCTTTTTTCACATTAGTAAACTTGCCCTCTATGTGTACTTTATATCCCCCTTGCCCCTGCAGTAGCTTAGCTCTTGCTAATGATACTAACCAAAAGGAAAGAATGATGTTGTATAATAACTCAAGACATTAAATAATATATTCAGCTATAATTGACCTCTTATTTAGTGGCCATGCAGTGATAGGTTAAGTGAATTAATTGAATTTAATGATTAATTGAATAACATGACTATGGAGCACAATGCATGTCAGAAACTTGAGAAACTAAACTCCACTCTCACACGTTCACTCAGGTTTGTTGACAGTGGAGTTGCTGGCTGCTTTATGAAAGATGGGCTCATGTCTATGTCACCTCATGTCTGTCTCACCTTATGGCTCTCCCTTTTAGTTATGATGTCATGGCTATTCTTTCTGGAGTACCTGCTTGCACTTTGAGACACAAATTGCACAATAACTCCACAATTGTGGTTTGTTTAGATGTAGTTTACAAAGATTATGCTACCATATTTTGGTGGAGAGAATGAGCTTTTTTCTAGCCATCCTTCCATGAAAGCCACATTTGTCTCAGCCTTTTCCTGATTGTGCTGTCATGAACATAAACATTTAATAAGATGCTTGGTCACACTGGGTCATCAGGTGCAAGAGAGATGTAGAGTGCACATATTGGCAGGTGTACTGTAAATTTACATTTACATTTACATTTACAGCATTTGGCAGATGTCCTTATCCAGTGTTATGTACAAAAGTATTTTCAATGAATACTTGACTACAGTAAGGCACGATCTAAGGTTACCATCCAAACTCTATTGGGAGTAAATACAGCAAAAAGGTCACACAAACATTTTTTTTTACTTTATAAAAATAAGAGCAAAAATAGCTACTGATACTTTCCCCTGTGTCAGTGATATATTTGACTTAGTACTTTGTTTAAAGACTTTGCATTGAGGAGAAACTACAAATGTCAATGCACCAATGATTTAGGCCAAGTGTAGCATAGCAAAGAATAGTTAAAAAGCATAAAACTAATTGGGCAGTAGTTTTTTATTTGTAAAATCTTAAGTAAAGTTTTAAATCATGACTAAATCAAAAATTTAAATGGTTTTGTAAAGTAAGTCCTGTTGAAGCACTGCTGCTTTAGGACAGATGCTACTGGCAAAGATCCAGGGTTTAGTAAGGTGTGGAATGCCCCGTACTTTCATAAGCTTTCTTTGAACATATTGATTGCTTTGCCACTCACCAACTTCAGATCTATTTTAATAGATTGATGATGAATTTCATGCAAGTGGTAATATCCTGCTTGTAAGATTGTAATACAACTTATTTTAGTACGGTCACATAATTTTAAATCAGGGCACGTCTGTATTTAACTAAATAAAGAGCCCTTAGTAAATGTCCTTCTTGACTAAAACACAAACAAATACGCTAACCACTTGAGATTCTGAAATTGAAATCTGTGATGGCCAATCAGATCGCCAAAATGTACCATGTGGGTTTGAACGACAGCTGTTTTACATGAGGCATCTTATAAATGGCAGATTAGAAGCCACATAGAAGAAACAAAGAAGATCTTCACTGTCTCCTCCATGGTACAGATAAGTTTCAGTGTTATTTTCAGTAGTTATTTCCTATAATTTAATAAATCATATATAATATAATATAATATAATATAATATAATATAATATAATATAATATAATATAATGTAATATAATATAATATAATATAGGGGGGCACGGTGGCTTAGTGGTTAGCATGTTTGCCTCACAGGGGGTTTCCTCCCCCGGTCCAAAGACATGCATTTTAGGTTGATTGGCATCTCTAAATTGTCCGTATTGTGTGAGTGAATGAGAGTGTGTGTGTGTACCCTGCGATGGGTTGGCACTCCGTCCAGGGTGTATCCTGCCTTGATGCCCAATGACGCCTGAGATAGGCACAGGCTCCCCGTGACCCAAGAGTAGATTGGATAAGCGGTAGACAATGAATGAATAATATAATATAATGGGTTGGGATTAGTGCTGTGAGCAAAGGACAGTGAAGCAATAAGCTGGTGGTCAAATAATGACACACAGAGTCGGGGTTCAAGTACCAATGCTTTTTCAGAGAGACAGACAGTGAGTATTTATGCAAACCAAAGATATGGTCTTTGTCCTTACCTACTGTATGTGCAATAAAAGGTATTATCCATGGGTAACAAAAGGTTCAACAATTGCCATCAAAGGTGTCAACAGAGGTAGTGGCAGATATCTCTCTAGGTGGGCTGATGATGGAATTTCTGTGCTTGACACATTCTTTATTCAGTTGAAACAAATAATTACTTTGTCTTAAACAAAGAATATCATGGTCATAAACAAAACACATCACATAATCACATAAATATGGGTAAAGAATCAAGATCCTCCAGTTGTTGTAAAGGCATGTCACACTTGGTTCACACAGAATATCCTTTTCCTACAGCATGCATTTCTCTATATCCAGGGTTACGGGGTCACAGAGCATGTCCTCTACCATCCCTTCCCCTCCTGAGAGTGGGAGTCAGGTCCCCAAAAAATGGTTGTGCCAGAGGGACGGGGGACTGTGTCCAGGTTTAGATCTGTGTGCCTTGAACTGTGCTCTGAGGATATACATTTCTAAGACCCTGAGGCTCACAGTGTCATGAAATAGATAGGTGCACTGGTTAGTTACCACAGATCTAAGGATGCGTACTTTCACATTTAGACTCGGCAGAGGAAGTTCCTCAGGTTCTCAAAAATTGTGTCTATCTTCATTTCAAGCTGAAAAGCAACAAAATGTGATTATTTTGAAGGAGGGTGATTCTTTGCTATACCCACTGTACATCCAGACATGTTAAACAACTTGTAACATGGCATCTCTGGGTGCAGGCATCACAATTCTTAGGTTACTCTTCAAGTAACTTATATAAAACTTAATATTGAATTTAACTGAATTCATTTGAATAGCACTTTTAACAGCTGACACAATGTACAAGAGTGCTTTGAAGTCTCTATCAATGAATACATTAATACTGGTTCAATAGGTCACAGACACAGGATACCATTAGCCTAAAAACTGTGTTTAGAGTTTTTTTTTTTTTTTAAATCAACATACAACACACAACAATACATAAAACAAACAGGGAAAATAAGAGCCAGTTTAAGTGCTTCAGGAAGAGGTAGGTCTTCATCCACCATTTGAAGACAGTCAGCGACTCAGCTGTACAGACATCTAGGGGAAGCTCATTCCACTACCTTGGTGCCAGAACAGAAGGGTCTAGATGAATTCCTACCCTGAGAGATGGTGGACCAGTCAGGCAGTGCTAGTGGATCTGAGGGAGCAAGGTGCAGTGTGAAGAGTAATAAGAGCTTTGAGGTAAGATGGTGCCCGATTCTTGGCTTTGTAGGCAAGAGTCAGTGTTTTGAATCTGGTTTAAAAATATAACATCAGCATAACAGTGGAAGATAATAAAATGTTTTTGAATTATAATACCAAGAGGTAGGATATGGGACTGATGATGAGGTAGCTTAATGGGTAAGGTGTTGAACTACTACTTGGAAGGCTACCTCTATGGAGTTTATGTCACAGGAAGGATGTGAGTTCATATCCCAGGTCCACCAAGCTGCCTCTATTAGGCCTTAACACTCAATTGTATAAAAATTAGATAAAATGTACATTGCTCTGGTTAAGAGCATCTGACAGATGCTGTAAATATAAAATGAAAAGCAGTGGGCATAAAACAAAACCCTTTGGAACACCAACACCAAACATAACCTTAATCTCCATAGAGAAGTCACCATTAACATTTGCAAACTTATAAAGATCAGACAAATAAAACCTGAGCCAAGAAAGAGCTGTTCCTTTAACTCCAACAATGTTTTCTTGCTTATCAAGTAGAATAGTATGATCAACTGTGTCAAAAGCTGCACTAAGGTTAAGCACCAAAAGCAAGGAGACACAAACCTGATCAGAGGCCATTAGTTTGTCATTTACCACTTTAACCAGTGCTGCCTCTGTGCTATTATGAGGCCTAAATCCTGACTGATACATTTCATGAATGTTATTCCTATGTAGGTCTGAACATAACTGCTGTGCTACAGCCTTTTCTTGGATCTTGGAGATAAAGCGGAGGTTTCATATTATAGTTGGACAGCTGACAGGGGTCGAGGATGTTTTTTTTTAATCAGGGGTTTGATAACCACTAGTTAAAAGATTTAGGTACATAGCCAGTGCTAAAGGAAGATCATGTAATTTTTAGAAGGCATTTGATTGCTACAGGCATTAGCTGTTTAAAGAAACATGTAGGTAAGGGATCTAGTACACAAACTGATCATTTTAAAGAAAAAGTTTAAATTAAAATTAAATCACTCTAGGTGCATTCTAAGCACTGATCTAATATACTAATATTATTATCTACAGTATTACCTTTCAAACGATTTGATTTTAAATTAATAGTCTGAATTTCTGAAACTTCTTCTTCTTCTTCTTCTTCTTAGACTGAATTTCTTGCCTGATTGTCTCAATTCTGCCATTAGAATAATTCATTCAAGTTATTGTTGCTACATTAGGAGGTTGTAGCATTGTGGTTAAGGTGTTTGGTTTCTGATTGAAATCCAGGCCCATCAAGCTACCACCCCTACTCAGTGGTATAAAATGTATAAAATATAAGTTGCTCTGGATAAGGGTGTCCGCCAAATGGCATAAATAATGACAGTGTGTGTTTTTCTACAGTGGTTTTATTCCTAGTTCATTATGCTTCGGAATTAAATTAAAAATGTTGGCTTATTTTTGTTTTCTTCAATAATGGTGGATATATATGCTGGCCTAGCAGCACTAAAAGACTTTCTGTAGCTCAGAAGCATCCTTCTATGCTACTTGAAATACTAATAATACTACCTCTAGTAAATAATACAAAAATACTACTAATTTAGTTTGACCACATTTATGTTCTAATTTCCTAGTTTATTGATTTAAATGTGTGGTTATTGTACTAGGATGCTAGTTTAATTAATTTCCTTCTAAGTAGAGCTATCTCTACGTGACTGACTCTATGTAATCTGTCAAAGGATCTAGTTCTTTGGGGTCAGATGGCAATCCAATCATGGATGATAATTCTGGGAGAGTAATGCAGTAACAGTGTGCATGTAATTATTATATGCTAATGCAGTAACAGACGTATGTATGTTTAATACGGTAATCTGTCAAAGTGCATATGAAGTATCATGTCTAATTTGACTACATTTTCTATATCTTAATTTAAATCTTAGGATGAGATCAAGAGTGTGACCTCCATCATGAATGGGTCCTATTACATTCTGATTAACCCCTACTGAATCTACGATAGACACAATTGCTGTTCTCAGAGGGTCTTCTGAATTATCAAAATGAATATTTAAGTCTCCCAGAATTAATTTGGTCAATTTCCCTTTTTAAGCAAGAGTATTGGAAATTTTAGAACTCACTTTCTCATTAACCTTTATCTTTCAGATTCTGTGTTCCCCAGGAAAACATAAGTATGAAGAATTATCTGATTCTACTCATGTTTTTCACAGGTAAGAGAGATGAGAGAGAGAGAGTGAGTGAGAAAGAGAGAGAGAGAGAGAGAGAGAGAGAGAGAGAGAGAGAGAGAATGTATGTGTACCTTATTAGACTTCTTTGGTATTCAACTATTCATTAAGTTAGTCAGTGACTCCAAAAACTTTATTAGAAACATACTGTTCTAATGTTTATGTGATTATGTCAGTATTCATGTCCATTTATGCCCGTCACGGCATGCACCTCCGGGCTCACAACTTTGTGGCGCACACGTCTGGGTTCGTGACTTCACGGTGCACACTTTCGGGTTTGCGACATTGCGGGATTCTTTTCGGGGGCGGTGGTCATTGGGAACGGTGCACTTCCAGGTTCACCTCCCTTCAGCGCTATATAAATACGTTGCCGACGTGTCTTCCTTGCCAGGTGTCTTCCTTGCCTCTGCATTGCTGTGTAGTCATCCGGTCCTCGGAATCTGATATTCTTCTTTGTTGTGGTTTCTTGGCTTGACTTTGGACTGTTTGCTCATGCTGTGTGTGGATTACCCTGTTGAATTTGTTGCGTAGGACTTTTCTTTGTAAGAACTTTGCTGTGCTTTCAGTGTTCTTTGGATTGACACCCTCAAAGCCTGTGATGCCTGGGCCTTTGCCGGTCCCACCCCGAGAACCACATCTGCCCCATCCAGAATGCTTCGCCAGGGAACCCAGACTCTTTCCACCATTCCTGATGCAGTGTATGGTGGTGTTTGAACTGCAGCCATTCTCGTTTCCTGCTCCAAGGTTGCCTACATCATCTTGCTACTTTCAGGTAAAGTCAAGCTGTGGGCAACTGCCAAGTGGGAATGGCAGTCTGCGATCTGTACCTCCTATGATGCCTTCTCCAGGGAGCTACGCAAGGTTTTTGACACCACCGTTCCCCAGCAAGGTGCCATGCTGGTGTTGTTTGAGATGTGTCAGGGCAGCCGATCAGTCACAGAGTACGCAGTAGAGTTCCATCCAGCCTCCGTCAATAGTGGTTGGAATGTCTCCACACTACACAACGCCTTCTACCACCGGCTTGCCACTGAAGTCAAGGACGAGCTCACCATCCGTGAGCTACCCTCAGAGCTGGATAAGCTGATCACCCTAGCCTCCCACATTGACCCCAGTATCCTCCAAACCACTGCTGCCAGCATCACTGTCAATAACTTAGCCTTGTTTGTGGATTCTGGGGCTGACTCAGAGTTCCTTGATGAGGAGTTTGCTTGCCAACTAGGCATCAAGACTGAACCCCTACCCTCGGCACTCTAGGCCCGGGCCCTGGATGGCCATGTCCTGTACCACGCGCACCGCCACACCAAGCCCCTATGTGTGGTTGTCGCAGAGCTCCATCAGGAAGGCTATTCTTCTTATGGAAATTCCGTCCCTTCACGCTCTGGTTATGTTCAGGTTCCCTTGGCTCCTGCCATCGACGAGCCCCTTCCAGTTCCATCCCCACTGACTACCACGATTTGGGTATGGTCTTCTGCAAGGCTAGAGCCTCCTTGCTGCCTCCACACTGCCCTTACACCTGCTCCATTGATCTTCTGCCTGGCACCTTACCCCCACGAGGCTGTCTTTACCACCTGACAATGCCCGAGATGGAAGCCATGAACACATACATCCGCGAGTCCATTATTGCTGGCATCATCAGTCCATCCTCGTCCCCAGCTGGAGTCGGGTTCTTCTTCATCGAGAAGAAGGCCAAGACACTCTGCGCATGCATAGACTACTGGGGCCTGAATGTCATCACGGTCAAGAACCGTTACCCCCTTCCACTCATGTCCTCTGCCTTTGAACTCCTCCAGGGGGCTACTGTGTTTACCAAGCTGTACCTTTGGAATGCCTACCACCTTGGGTTAGTGGAAGACTGCCTTCAACACCCCCACAGGACCTTACAAATACTTGGTATTGCCATTTGGTCTCACCAATGCACCAGCGGAGCTCCAGGATCTTATCAACAACATGCTCAGAGACATGCTGAACTGATCTGTCTTAGTTTACCTGGACAATATTCTCATCTTCTCCCGCTCCCTGGAGGAACATGTCTGTCATGTCTGATCCGTGTTCCAGGACTTGCTCCGGAACCGTCTGTACATAAAAACCGAGAAGTGTGGGTTCCACATCTCCAGAACCACCTTCCTGGGATTCATACTCTCGGCCGATAGCATAAAGATGGACCCTGAGCAGATAAAGGCAGTGAGGGCCTAGCCATGGCCGGAGACCTGGAAGCAGCTCCAGCAATTCCTGGGCTTTGCCAACTTCTATCGGAAGTTCATCCATGGCTACAGCATGGTCTCCGCACCTCTACACTGGTTCACATCCACCCTGCATGCATTCATATGGCACCCTGAAGCCAAGCAGGTCTTCACCAGACTCAAGGATTTGTTTACGTCAGCTCCCATCCTGACCCTACCGGATCCCACTTGCCAGTTTGTTGTGGAGGTGGATGCTTCCGACCTGGGCATTGAGGCCATCCTATCTCAGAGAAGCCCCAAGGATGACAAGCTGCACCCTTGTGCATTCTTTTCATGATGCCTCAGCCCCTCTGAGCAGAACTATGCCATTGCCTAGCGTGAACTATTGGCCATCAAGCTGGCTTTGGAGGAGTGATGCCACTGGCTAGATGGCACTAAGCTACCCTTCCTTGTATGGACTTATTATAAAAAAATTGGAGTACCTCTGGACAGCCAAGAGACTTAACCCGAGACAAGCCCGCTGCGCAGTTCAACTCGGAGGGTTGTGAGACAATCTTGTCCTACCGCCTGGGCTCCAAGAACAGCAAACCAGATGCCCTATCCCATCAGTTCAACCCTGATGAGGAGGAACTGGCAGTAGAGCACATCCTCCCGTCTTCTGTCATGGTCAGAGCTCTCCAACTTGACATCAAGAAGAGGGTCCAGCAAGCTGCCGCCAACCTACCAGATCATCTCCGTTCACTCCAGTGGTGCCATGGTTCTCACCTATTCTGCCACCCCAGTGTTTCTTGCACCCGGTCCATCCTTCAACAGCAGTTTTGGTGGATCTCGGTTGGTAAGGATGTCCAGAACTTTGTGGCGGCTTGTCCCACCTGCACTCAGCAGAAGTCTCCCAAGGCCCCTCCAGCCGGCTACCTCCATCCTATGCCTGTTCCCTGGTGACCTTGGTCGCACATCTCTGTGGACTTTGTCACTGGCCTTCCTCTGTCTGTCGGTCACACCACCATTCTCTTGGTGGTTGACTGATTTTCCACTTCATCATGGCCTACTTTATCATCCTGCCCAAACTACCATCAGCCAAGGAGACCGTCCAACTCATGGTGTAGCATGTTTTTTGCCTTCATGCCCTTCCACGAATCATCTTCTCGGACTGGGGACCACAGTTTACCTCCAATTTCTGAAAAAAATTCTGTCAGCTCCTGGGATTACCATCATCTTGTCCACCCACAGTCCAATAGTCAGACTGAGTAGTTGAATCTGGAGGTAGGGCTCCACATCCTCTGCACCGAGGTACTGGCATCCTGGTCATCCAAATTGCTGTGGTTTGAATATGCCCACAAATCCCTACCTTCGGCTACCACTGGTCTCTCAATCTTCCAAGCCGCCTGTGGTTATCAACTGCCTCTGTTCTCCACCCAGGAACTGGAGGCCTTGGTTCCTTCCACCCAGGCCCTGGACAGGCAATGCCGACACATCTGGTGGAAGGCTCGTGCAGCCCTGCTCTAGTCTTCTAGAAGCTATTCTCAGTGGTCCAAGCCCGAGAATTATCCAGCACCTCCTTCCCGGGTCGGACAGAGGGCCTGGCTGTCAACCAGAGACCTGCCCCTGAAGGTCACCCGCCGGAAGTTCACCCCACACTTCATTGGCCCATTCCCCATTTCCAAGGTGCTCAACCCCGTGGCAGTATGGCTCCCCATGGTCTTGCGCATTTATCCTACATTCCACATCTCCAGACTCAAGCCCATCCAAGCCTGTTCATTGGTACAGTCACACACATTAAAGTACTATTGAACATGTCTCACACAGAGCAGCTACCACATTCTGCTGACTCATTGTTGCAGTATTACTGAAACCTACACTACCTGAATGAACCAGGGGCATTGGTGGCTCAATGGTAGGTTTCTCGCCTATCATGCGGAAGGCTTGGGTTTGATTCTCAGCCACTGGATGCCATGCCATTCCCATTCCCAGAAAAATGGGAGGGTTGCATCAGGAAGGACATCTGGTGTAAAACATTTCCCAAGTTGTTGTGCGGACCAGTTGGTCCGCTGTGGCGACCCCGAACAGGGAGCAGCCAAAAGCAACTTCTTCTATACTACCTTAATGAACAGGCTGTCAGTGACTGCTTTTCAAAATGAAAGTCATCACTAGGGATAAATATTAATTCAACTTTAAACTTTGTCATTTTACTATATATATTTCTTTGAGACAATGTTAAAAGCGCTATACAAATAAAACTGTTTTGAAAATTTAATTGAATTGAACTAGAGGTAGACATACTGAAAATAGCCCATGAAAAATCAAATTATTGAAGTTCTGCACAGAAAGTGTGCCCTCCATTTGGACATGAGAGGAGGATTCAGCTATCAGCCTCCAATCGACCTCTTCCTGATGGCTGTCCAAGGGATAGGTTATATGTCTTCAACCACTGCAGTGCTTCTAGTGGCCATCAAGTAGGACATCCAAGAATTTGTGGTGGCCTTCCCCATCTGTGCTCAACAGTAGACCCCCTCCTGCTGGTTTTCTCTGCCATCTCCCTGTTACCAAGTAACCGTGATCCCATGTTTTTCTAGACTTTGTTACCAGTCTCCCTCCATCTGCCCGACACATTGCCATCCTCTATTTGGTTGGCATCTCCAAGATGGCCCAATTCATTCTATCACCTAAACTGCCATCCACCAAGAAGACCACCCAGCTTATGCCCCCAGCTTATCTGCCTACCTGTGCAAATATGGTCTTGGACCAAGTTCACCTCCAGCTTCTGGAATGATTCCAAGATGGCGATGTGGCAGTAGCACACAGTGGCCACTCCGGATCCAAAATGGTGCTATTTCTGTGTTTTAGCCAAAATATCAAAGTGCATGGACACCAGAGACAGTGGTGTTCATGCATACGACTGCCAGACTCTCTTAATGTACAGTAATCATGCAATTACCAACCTGCATGATGATTTACTTAAAAAACTTTGTGACCTCGGCTTGCTGCGAAGACCAGGCCTTCAGTCCTCGGCATTGCCTGATGCCGGTGGCTGGGAGAGAGGACATCGCAAATGGTGCTCAAGGAAGTGGAAGTGCAGAAAATGGGCGGGTGTTTATGCTAGGATAAAAACAAACCTTAGCCGCCTGGCTCTCCCGTCCATCATTCTATCCAACGTCTGCTCCCTAGATAATAAACTGGACTACATCCGACTCCAGCAAACTACATGGTGTGAGTACAGAGACTGCTGCGTTTTTGTTTTTATGAAGACGTGGCTCAGCAACAGAGTTCCGGATGCTGCCATTCAGCTAGACCGGCTAACCGCATTTCGTGCCGACAGAAATGCAGCTCTGTGCGGTAAGACTCGCAGTGGGGGGGTGTGTGTGTTTACACACAGAATGGTGCAAGAACTCTGCTTGTTTCTAGCTACTGTTCTTCGCTAGTGGAGTTTGTGACTGTTAGATGCAGGCCATTTTATTTACAATGGGAATTCATCACTGCTTTCATTTTCGGAGTGTACATTCCCTTCAGAGGAAATGCTAAAGAGGCTCCATGCGAGATTTACAGAGCTATTAGCGAGCTGCAGAATGCTCACCTCGATTATCGCCAGAGATTTCAATCATGCAAATCTCAAGTCTGTTCTCTCTAAATTCCATCAGCATGTGGACTTTGCCACGAGAGGCATGAACATGCTGGATCTTGTTTATACAAACATTCCCGGCGCGTATTGTGCGTAGCCCCACCCCCACCTCGGCTACTCAGACCACATCTCTGTTATACTAACTCCAGCATACAGAACGCTCGTCAGACGCTCTACACCGGTCCTGAATCAGGTTAAATCCTGGCCAGCAGGAGCCATCTCTGCTCTTCAGGACTGTTTTGAGTGCACTGACTAGAATATAGACATGTACACCACATGCTGCATCTGCAAAGCAAACAGCATTGTGGATGACTCTACACACCCCTCACACACACTCTTCATTCTCCTGCCATCTGGAAAGAGGTACTGAAGCATTTGGGCCCTCACAACCAGACTGTGTAACAGTTTCTTTCCACAAACCATCAGGCTCCTCCACACCCAGAATTGAACTATACCAGCTCTCTCTCACACACACACACACACACACACACACACACACACACACACACACACACACACACACACACACACACACACACACACACACCTGGTTGAACACACACATACCCACCTGTGTGAATGGACTCTCAATTACAACTGCTGTTATAAATGATTACTTATTTGCACTATTTTTAACTGCTGCTGATATATTTTTGCACACTTCAAATGGACATGCTTCTATGTATATGATTACAAGCATATATATAATGCACATCACATTCCGTTTTGCACATTGCACATGTTTTTGTGTTCTGTCTTGTGTTCTTTTTGTACTTTGTCTTTGCACTGTTTGCACCTGTTTGCACACTTTGCACTTTGTGTAGCTAGAACAACTTTTGTCTTAGCTCTGTGTTGTTGTTTCAGTTTTTGCAATTACATGTTGTATGTTGTTTTAATGTAGCACCAGGGTCCTGGAGAAACGTTGTCTCATTTTACTATGTACTGCGTCAGCTGTATGTGTAGGCAAGCATTAGTGTTTTGAATCCAATGCCTGGAACCACTGGCTTCCAGTAGCTGTATGCATCAGTTTCAAAACACTAATGCTTGCCTACAAAGCCAAGAATGGACCAGCGGCATCTTTCCTCAAAGCTCTCGTTACTCCTCGGACTGCACCTCGCTCCCTCAGATCCACTAGCACTGCTCGATTGGTCCCACCATCTCTCAAGGCAAGAGGTAGGTATACATCTAGACTCTTCTATGTTCTGCCACCGAGGTGGTGGAACAAACTTCCTCTAGATGTCCATACAGCCAAGTCACTGACCATCTTCAAACGGCAACTGAAGACCTATCTGTTCCTGAAGCACTTAAACTAACTCTTATTTTTCCCTGTTTATGTCTCATATTGTATCTTAAAAAAAAAATAAATAAATAAAAAATCCCCAACTCAGTTTTTAGGCTAATGGTATCCCAAGTTTGTGTCCTATTGAACCAGTGTTAATCTATTCATTGATAGAGAATTAAATCACTTTTGTACATTGCTCTGGATAAGAGCGTCTGCCAAATGCCAGAAATGTAATTGTCAATGTATGTTATTGGAATGACAATAAAAGATTCTTGACTTGACTTGACTTGACACAGCCCCTGGTGGTTACCATCAGCCTGTCATCTGGTGTCCACCTGCAGTCCAGTGGCCAGACTAAGTGGCTGAACCAGAACTGGAGACAGGTCTCAACATCCAATGTGGTGTTGATTGAATATGCCCACAACTTTCTACTGTCAGCCACCATGGGTCTCTTTCCCATCCAAGCTGCTTATGGTTGCCAGCTGTTGCTGTTCTCCACGCAGGAGCTGGAGGCCTCTGTCACCTCTGCAATTGCACTGGTCAGGTAGTGTCAACATGTCTGGAGAAAGACTTGTGCAGCCCTGCTCAAGACTTTCAGAAGCTACACCCATTGAGCTGCCCAGCACCCCATCCTGTGTCAGCCAAAGGGTCTGGCTATCTACCACAGACCAGCTCCTAAAGGTCGACTGTAGGGAGCTCAGCCTCGTTGGCCCTTTTTCCCATCGCAAGCTTAAGCGCCCCCTAGCTCACAAACTACACAGCGTGAGTACAGAGTCTGCTGCGTTTTTGTTTTTATGGAGACATGGCTCAGTGACAGAGTTCTGGATGCCGCTATTCAGCTAGACGGGATAACCACATTTTGTGCCGACAGAAATGCAGCCCTGTGTGGTAAGACTCGTGGAAGTGGCTTGTGTGTCTACATCAATGCAGAATGGTGCAAGAACTCTATGCTTGTTTCTGGCTACTGTTCATCACTAGTGGAGTTTGTGACTGTTAGATGCAGACCATTTTATTTACAATGGGAATTCACCACCCTGTTCATTGTCAGAGTGTACATTCCCCCCAGCACTAATGCTAAGGAGTCTCTGTGTGAGCTCCATGGAGCTATTATTGAGCTGCAGAATGCTCACCCCGACGGACTGCTTATTATTGCCTGAGATTTCAACTATGCAAATCTAAAAACTCTGTTCTCCCTAAATTCCATCAGCATGTGTACTTTGCAATGAGAGAAGTGAATATGCTGGATCTTGTTTACACAAACATTCCCGGCACTTATCATGTGGAGCCCTGCCCCCACCTCGGCTACTAAGACCACATATCTGTTATGCTAATTGCAGCATACAAACCACTCATCAGACACACTAAATGGGTTCTGAAACAGGTTAAAACCTGGCCAGCAGGAGCCATCTCTGTTCTTCAGGACTGTTTTGAGTGCACTGACTGGGACATGTTCAGGGAGGCTGCAACTCACGGCGAAACTACAGACTTGGAGGAATACACGTCATCTGTGACCAGTTACATCGGCAAGTGCATTGATGAAGTGACCGTCTCCAAGCCCATCACCACACGACCCAATCAGAAGCCATGGATGAACGCAAAAGTGCGTGCACTACTAAAATTCAGGGACTCTGCCTTCAGAGCTGGAGACAAGGACACCCTAAGAATAGCATGGGCCAAATTGTCTCGAGCCATCTGGGAAGCAAAGCATGCACACTCCCAGAGAATCCACGGCCACTTCCAGAGCAGTGGTGACACTCGGCGCATGTGGCAAGGCATCCAGTCCATCACCAACTACATGCGCTGAACAGCTTCTATGCTCAGTTTGAAGCATGGAATGATGTAACAGCGAGGAAGACCATTCCCCCTGCAGAGGGCCAGGTGCTCTGTCTCACCACAGCCGATGTGAGGAAAACTCTATGCAGAGTTAACCCACAGAAAGCTGCTGGACCAGACAACATTCCCGACAGAGTGCTCAGGGAATGTGCAGAATGGCAAACAGATGTGGAGATCACCTGGAGATTGTCAAGAGCACCAAATTCCTTGGTGTTCACCTGGCGGAGGACCTCACCTGGTCACTCAACACCAGCTCCATCACCAAGAATGCCCAGCAGCATCTCTACTTCCTGCATAGGCTGAGGAAGGCTCATCTTCCACCTGCTATCCTGACCACCTTCTACAGAGGACCTTCTACACCTTCAAGAGCATCCTGAGCACCTGCATCACTTCCTGGTTTGGGAATTGCACTGTCTCGGATCGCAACACCCTGCAGCAGATAGTGAGGACAGCTGAGAAGATCATCAGAGTCTCTCTTCCCTCTATTACGGACATTTATTCCACACGCTGCATTCGCATTGTGGATGACCCCACACACCCCTCACACACACTCTTCACCCTTCTGCCATCTGAAAAGAGGTACCAAAGCATTCGGGCCCTCACAATCAGACTGTGGAACAGCTTCTTCTCTTAGGCAGTCAGGTGTCTCAACAGAGAACTGAACTGAGTCGAACACACACACTCGCATACACACACACACATTTACACACACACACAATCTTGTTTACATGGACACATCACTTTAAATATTTGAAGTACACTTTAACTGTTATAAATGCAATAACTATTTTGCTGCTATCACTCTGTCCCTAACCCTGTTTCTTCTTTTCTTTTTTGAACTCACTATATAACACTGTTCTTTTGCACACAGTCGGCATTATGTGTCTTGTTTGTCTGCACTGTCTTGTCATTCTCTGCACTTTGTATGTTGTAGAATTCAGCACCATGAAAGTATAGTTTAGTTCTATGTTTGTCCACGTCACCTTGTAATTTGTTTGTGTAGCACCTCTGGTCCAGGAGGGACATTGTTTCATTTCACCATGTACTGCATCATCTATATATGGTTGAAGTGACAATAAAGCTTCTTTGACTTTGACTTGACTTTAAGGTCTCCGCATCAGACCTTTCACTTGAGCCCATCCAAGTCTGCTCATTGGTTCCCTCCACCAGACACTCTCCAACTGCCTGGTTCATTGATGGAGGTCCTGCCTACGTGGTCCATCACCTTCTTCACTCCAGACATCCAGGGAGAGGTCTACAGTACCTTTTGGACTAGGAGGGATATGATATTTAAGAGCAGTCTTGAGTCCCTGCCCATCACATACTCAACCCTTACCTCATTAGACAGTTCAGTAGGGAGCACACTGAGCAAACCGGAGGGAAGGAGGAAGGAGGGGTACTGTCAGCATGGAAGGAGGGGAAGGAGGGGTACTGTCAGCATGTGTGTCTGAATTAGCTTTGTAGCTGTTCACACTTCCGGCTTAGTGGCATTGTGTTGCTTACTTTCAGGTCAGCCATTATTTTATGTGCTCAGGTGCTATTTAAGCATTCTGCTGGCACGGGTTCTTTGCCAGATGGTCTTTTCTGTTTGCCTCATGCTCAGTAAGTCATCCTGACATTTTCCTGTCTGTTACCTGTTTCCAATGATTCATTTACACTTTTTTCCATCAACAAAGTGCTCAACCCTGTGTGGGTATGGCTCAAGCTTCCCTGAGGTCTCTGCATCTGACCTTCCACTTAAGCCCATCCAAGTCTGCTCATTGGTTCCCTCCACCAGATACCCTTCACCTGTTCATCGATGGAGGTCCTGCCTACATGGTCTGAAAGTACCATTGCAACTAGAAGGGATATGGTCCCTGTCCATTTTCTGCTTCTGCCTACCCTGCATTTCTCTGTTTTCTGATCAGTTGGGTTATATTATACTGCCCTGGACATTTTTGCTCTCTCACTGGATTTACTGTTGTCTCTTCATATGGAATCTCTCTGTGAGTTTATTACTGGTTGTTTGTATATGCTTGAGAGACTATTCTGTGAACATGTATTTGCTCATCCTCACTGCACTCACTCCACCTACTCAATGCCTGCAACTTCTGGCTGTTTGTTGAGCTGTGCTCACATTAAATGCTCTTTAATTCTCTTTATTTCAATTGTTTATTTTTCAGAAATTTACAAAAATGCAAAGTGAGCAAACAGAAGAAAAATCTAAATCAAATCGGTATTTGGCATGATGATATCTACTTGCACAAAGTCACAGATTTTATAGTATCACAATCAGGTGTATGATTAACCAAGCAGGTGCTAATAATCATCAATTTCATATGTAGGTTGAAACACAGTCACTAACTGAAGCAGCTGTGTAGAAGCTAAAAACTGGGTGATGAACAAACAATCTCTGCTAGTAAGGTGAGGTTGTGGAAGACAGTTTCATGTCACAGGCCATACACCATGGCAACACCGAGGACAACAGCAAGACAAAAGGTAGTTTATGCTGCATCATCAAGGTCTCTCCCAGGCAAAGATTTCAAAGCAGACTGATGTTTCAATATGTGCTGTTCAAGCTATTTTTAAAATTCTCTGGACTGATGACCAAAATTAAAAAATTTTGGTTGTAGCAGGAGGCAGTTTGTTTGCTAAATGGCTGGAGAGTGTTACAATAATAAATATATGAGAATAGTATCTTTCATATTGAAAAGACTGAACCAGAACATTAGAAGAATTTCTGAAACAGCCATAACATTAAAAAAAACCTTTAAAACTTTCTTTCACAGGAGTGGTCCCCCTTGTACATTCTGTTCCTCATAAGTACTATCTGATACAGCAGGGGAAAACCTGGAATGAAGCTCAGGCTTACTGCAGAGCCACACACACCGATCTTGCTATCATCAGAAATAATGATGACATGGTCCAACTTCAGAATGAAACACAGAGACAACAGTTCAGTTCCACTGCTTGGATTGGACTCTACAATCCCATCAACAGCTGGCGCTGGTCCATGGGAAATGAGCCACTGGGAACTAAGAAATGGGGTTCAGGTGAACCCAACAATGCAGGTGGACATGAGGAGTGTGCTGTGATGACTCCCTGGGGTTTGGCAGATGTTATTTGTACTTTACCACTCCCCTTTGTATGTTTTGATGGTAAGAATGTACATATTGCTCTCTTTCATATTTGTTAGTAGAGAATGTTGTTTTGTAATAAATATTCTGAACTGTGTGCTTTCAATATACTCACTGAATTAAAGTGGCAAAAATATTCAATAGAATATCATAGAACACATTTCAGACTTGTCTTTATGAACTTTCACATTTCAGGCACTTGAGAAATACTTATTTGTTCAGTCTACCTAAGGCTAAATGTGTGCCATATTCTTGCTGTTCAGTCAGCAATTTTTGAGAAATTTCCTTTTAGGGTTTTAATGTTATAATCTGTATACCTTTTATATTTGGAAGTATTAACATTACCTGAATACGCATGTTTCATCATGTGTTTTTTATTCTCACAGAAAGTAAAACTGGAAATGAAAGCTATGTTTTCGTGTCTAATAGGATGACATGGCATAGTGCACAGGTTTACTGTAGACAACATCACACAGACTTGGCCATGTCAAGAGATGCAACTGAAGACTCAGTTATAAAGGGACTGTTCAATGGATGGACTCTGGTTGGTCTGTTCAGAGACTCGTGGAAGTGGACAGACCAAACCAATTTCTCGACCATCAGCTGGGAGTCTGGAAAACCTGATAATGCCCAGGGGAATGAAAACTGTGGTTATATAACTAACAGTCAGGCTGTTGATGCACTGTGCTCAGACATAATGCCTTTCTTCTGTTTCTCAGGTGAGTTAATAATTTGCTCAGTCTTAAATTTAGGCAAATTAAACTGAGTTCAGAATGTTAGTTTAATTGTGTGTTATTGTTTGTGTTTCTGCGTTTAGAAATCACTGGACAACAACAAATTGTAAGAGTGAAGGTCCAATCCAATGAGGATGTGAATGAGACTGCAGTGAAGGCGGCCATCTTGGAGCAGGTGGGTCTCATCCTTCACAAGTCTTATAATGTACATTTCTCATAATTGATCAAACTCTGTCACATAGAAACTGTATTTTAATTAGACTCTGACTGTTGTATTTAATTTCTTATTTAGTAATAAAAGTCTTCTGTTCTTCAGATCAATCAGAAACTGAAGGATCATTTGATGACAAAGAACATCACATTAAAATGGCGCAAACAACCAGATGGAGTTGTGTTTCACAAGGTGAAAAAAGAAAAAAATATAACAGTAGAAAATAAAAATTGTGACCTCTAAATCTATGTTACTTTTTATATTAATTTTTAGGTTTTTTTTTTTTCATGCTAACTGTTTAGCCATTATTAGTATATTGGAATAATAAATATATGATGATAAATATCTTTAAGTATATTTACAACTCATTTTAGATTCTATCATAAAACAGAAACAAAATGTATCAAGTTTTCAAAACCCATCTGGTTTACCTTTGAATTTCTCATAATAACATCATTCATTCATTCATTTATTGTCTACCGCTTATCCGATCTACTCTCGGGTCACGGGGAGCCTGTGCCTATCTCAGGCGTCATTGGGCATCAAGGCAGGATACACCCTGGACGGAGTGCCAACCCATCACAGGGCACACACACACTCTCATTCACTCACGCAATCACACACTACGGACAATTTAGAGATGCCAATCAACCTACAATGCATGTCTTTGGACCGGAGGAAACCAGAGTACCCGGAGGAAACCCCCGAGGCACGGGGAGAACATGCAAACTCCACACACACATGGAGGAGGCGACTGATTAACATCAGTTGTAATTAATTTATCTAATTACTGTACCTGTGTACACATATAATAAGGGATGTGAGCATTAGGGGGAGAAGCAGAAATTCAAAAGAAGTTACATAGAAGATATTAAATACTGACAAATTGCAGCAAGTCTTTGCAAAACATCTTGGATGTGAGCAATTATTTTCACATTGTACATTGTTTTGTCATTATTTTATTCATTGAGGTTGTACGATACTTTGCACTGGATTTATTTATCTATTTATTCATTAAAATTGCTATTTTTTAGGAAATATAAGTTTCTGTGTCCTTGCAAAAATGATTTGTAAAAGTGTTTCTGACAAATTCTGAGTATATATTGGCATGCTCTGTGCTGATTTTGTGATGTCTTTTGTCTTTGACCTCATCTTATGACCCCAGTATCCTTTAAAACCATTGTTTAGCTTGAATGAGCTTGTGCCAAGCAAGGGCACTCCATAATCAACCTACTTGTTAAGACGTCTGTCAACACCTCCTGTTGACTCCTACTTTGCCCAATTTTAATGCCTTTTGTTGCACATAGATTGTGCCAAAGACCACATCTTTGCTTTGTACTCCTTGTCTGTCACAATAAACTTTGAAGAACATTGCTACAAAAAACCTGACTCTGTGTGGTTCTTTTGGCACTCCATTCTCTGATATCAGCTCAGTGGTAGTGGAAGCAGTACAACTCAGTCTTCTCCAAAGTGAACCCAAAAGAAAATTCTATCAGTCTGTCTTTTGTACACTCTCAGTTATTCATTTAGGGAAAACATCATACTTACTGATGGACTTAGTGATATATTCAGTTGCTGTGTATAGTTTAGCAGGCATATTTAGAAAATTAAAAGCATGTGCTAGTAGTGTGTCTCCATATTGAATCATCGGGATTGTGCTGAACACATAAAGTGTTTATCCTGTTGAAAAAAAACTATAATGTAATAAAAATTAGAACTTGAAACTGATGGATTTTACAGTGATTATTGAAGACTTATATTCAAATTATCACAAGAAAATTTTACTGAATTGCTCAGATTTTGAACAAAACAAGGTCACTTACAGAAACAGAAACTTCTTGAAACAACATGAATAACAAAAAAAAAACTTTGAGAGTAGCTAAACTCAAAAGGGAACCCATCCTCATCTGTATGGAACCACAGAATGTAATTATATAACTAAACTACCACTCAAAAGTTTTGGGATCACTCAAAAAATGTTATTGTATTCCAAAGAACATGACACACTGACATGTCAGAGTAAGAAATTATGATTTTGATGGAAATTATGAATGATTTCTTCAAACTTAGCCTTCATAAAAACACCTTTTACAGCAATTACAGCCTGGGCATTCTAGCTGTCAATTTTTCAAGATAATCTGATGGGATTTCACCCCATGCTTCTAGGAGCATCTCCCACAAGATGGATTGGCTGATGGAGTCTTCCTCCATAGCTGAAATCAAGCTGAAATATGCAAGTGAATGGAAATGTTTCACCAGGAGGTTTTGAGGAGCTTAATATGAGTATCAGCATAATTTCTGAATAGTTTTCTCATAAATACCCTCCTGCCAAAGCCATAATATATTTAATGATGGAAACCCGAGCACAAAACTGACAAAAGAAAACAGCAGTTCAAAGCCACTGTAATGGTCTTCAAGTGGTTCTATTAACAGCAGTCCCACATACCTCCAGGTAGTCCATGTGGGTCCATACTCAGCAGCAGAGAGCACCTTCGAGTGATGAGCCACCCACCAGAAGTAACACTGATCAGAGAGAGAGAGAGAGAGAGAGAGAGAGAGAGAGAGAGAGAGAGAGAGAGAGAGAGAGAGAGAGAGAGAGAGAGAGAGAGAGAGAGAGAGAGAGAGAGAGAGAGAGAGAGAGAGAGAGAGAGAGAGAGAGAGAGAGAGAGATGATTTTTAAAAGAGCTTTATTGCATATTTTCCACAAGATCATTGTTCAGGCAATACTCAAGATTGTTTAATCACATTAAAGTGTCTACAAAAACCAACTCTTCATCAATACCCTTACACAACATTATCTTTTGGCACCATACCTGCTCAGAATGTGCAAGAACACCCATGGACTAATAATAACGAAAAACAATCAATATTCCGGAATTGACAAATGAATGAAAGCAGTTGTTAAATTGGTCACCAAGTTCTCAATAGTTGACATTTAAAGCACCTCCTATGAGCATGATTAAAACAAAGAATAAAAGTTCCCAATGAAAAGGTTTCATTAAAATATTAAAACAATGTCTGCAAAGTAAGAAAGTGTGTGTGTGTGTGTGTGTGTGTGTGTGTGTGGTTTGCATGTTCTCCCCATGCCTCGGGGATGTACTCCGGTTTCCTCCACCAGTCCAAAAACATGCGTGACAGGTTGATTGGCATCTCTAAATTGTCCGTAGTGTTCGAATGAGAGTGTGTGTGTGCGTTGGGTTAGCACTCCGTCCAGGGTGTATCCTGCCTTGATGCCCAATGACGCCTGAGATACACACAGGCTCCCCGTGACCCGAGAATAGATTGGATAAGCAGTAGACAATGAATGAATGAATGAATTTTCCCTAAAAACGTGGTGGTGGGTCTACACAAGCTAAATGGGGCCAGAGAGAAGATGCTATAAGATTATTGATAATAAACATACATGAACTAACCCATGCTCTACAGTGTGCAATTTGGAGGTAAAACTGTTTATGATAACCTTCCTGCAACTATTTATGGTAGGCTTCCTAAGGTGGGCAGAAAATGTTAAGTTGGAAACCCAGCCCACATTTTCAGGCAGTTTATGTGCCATGGGAGATAAGGACTCCACCCATATACCATGAGCAGTGTGGCCAGGAGAGTTGCATTCCTGACTGTGAGATCAGTCCCCATTTGAAGTGTTCCGCAAGAGCAGCATACTCCAAAGTGTGGGTTAAAACCAGGGTCTTTGACAAATGAAGGTTATAAGGCCTGTGACATGTTACCTTACCCGTTAGGTGATTTAGCTGGTGCAAAATCCTCTGAACCTTTCAGAGGAGGGAGAAAGCATTTCATGCTAGAAACACAGCACCCATTTCCAGTCTGCCCTGGGAAATGAGGGCCATCCCATAATAAATAAGTGGTGTGGCTGAGAAGAGCCCCACCCCAGCAAATGATAAAGGCATCCATCAGAAACGTTTGCAATGGCAGTGTGCTCCAGGAATGGAACTCAAGGATAGAAATGGGGTGTTCCACAAATAAAGGCATGAAGCCCAGTGGGATTGCATTTCCAAACCCACTTCCTTAGGTACTCGGACAACATTTGGAGGACATGGGAACATATGGAAGAACAATTCCACTACTACACTCAACAATCACTATCAAGAAATCGAACTGAAATACATACTCTACACAAACTACACACCTCACATCTAGACACCGCACATGTATGTATTTCCTGCGGCAGCTGAAGAAGTTTCTCCTCCCTGTGAAGATGTTGTTTAACTTCTACACTGCCATCATGGAATCTATCCTCACATCCTCCATCACGGTCTGGTTTGCTGCAGCTACAGCCGGGGAAAAGGCCAAACTGCAGCGTGTCATCCACTCAGCTGAGAAGGTGATTGGCTGCAGTCTCCCATCTGTCCAAGAGCTGAACATCTCCAGGTCCCTGAGACGTGCAGCCAAGATTGGAGCCGACCCCTCTCATCCCGGAAATGAACTCTTTCAGTCCCTCCCCTCTGCACTACATCTTCTGCAAACTCAAACTTCTGTATGCAATATTTATTTCATTCTCGATTGTACATACTGGATATACATATTTAGACAGTCACTTTCACTCAAACTTTACATCCTAAATTGCTCTTCTTTTCATGCACATTCAAATTTCTGTGTACATATTTATTATCATTCTCAATTGTGTACATACTTTATCTGTATATATGTTTGGACAGTCTCCTTCAATTTCACTTCATTGTAAATTGCAACATGTAAGTCACTTGCTGTTAACAGCTTTATTTAATTTATTACAGTTTATTTTATTATTTTAAAATTTTATCTGTGTATATGTTTGCACCTGACACCAAGACAAATTCCTAGTACTGTAAAGTGCTCTTCGCGAACCCTTTGCTGTACCTGGCAATAAAAACTTTTCTGATTCTTATTCTTATTCTGATTCTGATGTAGATTTTATAGACATAACAACATAAATTCACAACATAATAGGATAACAGGATATGATAACAGTAAATTAGACAGGAAATTAGTGTTCTTCAGAGAAACAGATAACCATTCATTGTTTCCTAAAGAAAGATCCCATCCTAAACACACTTTCAGGGAGAACCAATGATCTGTGGTATACCATACAGATCCTCTTTAGGGTACTTTAGGACAGGGGATAAATTGAATTCAATTAAACATTATTTGTATAACATATTTAAAAATGGACACCGTAACAAAGTAGCATTACATTTTACAACTGTAATGTTACATTTTACAACTGTAATGTGTATGAATCCCTAATGAGCAATCCAGGTGGCAACTCCCTGAGATGATATGAGGAATAAACCTTGAAAGATTTCCAAGTGATGAGACTCCAAAAAGAAGTAGGGCATTAAGATTGACCAGGGAGAGAGAAAAAGAGAAAGAAAGAGATAATATTAAGTATGCTTGTGATGATGTAATGGTTAAAGATAGTATACATTGTGTGCAAAGTGCAAGCAGGTTTTCCAGAAAGAATAGCTATGACATCATAACTAAAAGGGAGAGCCATAAGGTGACAGACATGAACCCATTTTTCTTAAAACAGCCACTCCATTGTCAACAAACCTGAGTGAACGTGTGAGAGTGGAGTTTAGCTTCACTAGTTTCTGACATGCATTGTGCTCCATAGCCATGTTATCAAATTCAATGAACTTAATATATCACTGCTTGGCCACTAAATAAGAGGTCAATTATAGTTGAATATATTATTTAATATCATCAGTTATTATATAAAATCATTTTTTCCTTTTGGTTAGTTTCATGAGCAAGAGCTCATAATTTCAATGCTCTGTCAGTAAAAAAAGTTTGCTTTTGTTACTTTGCTTAAACAATTTGCATTGAGGCTTCACTGCAGATTTTAATGTACCGTGACCAAGCCTAGTTTAGAGAATAGTTACAAAGCTTAAAAACATTTTGAAGTTAGTTAAGTGGTAAATTAATCACTAAAAAAATTAAGCAAATATCACTAAAACAATGAAGAATTAAATGGCTATGTAAAATGTGCCCAGATGAAGCACCTACTAATCAATCAGTTTGTCAGGTTCACATTGAGGCCAATTCGCTTTCAAACCAGCTTGGGCAGATAGACAGATGACCTTGAATTGGTGATACACTGTGTTTGGTTTTTACCAAACATTAGTTGGTGCATGATGACCTAATATCTCCACCGTGGCCTTATCAGTCCACAGTGTATTGCTCCACAACTGTGGTTTGTTTAGAGGTAGTTTACAAAGATTATGCTACCATATTGCTGTGGAGAGGGTGGGCTTTTTTCTAGCCATCCTTCCATGAAATACATGTGGTAGATTTGTTCACAAACACACGAACACACACACACACACACACACACGCACACACACACACACACACACACACAGAGAGATGTAGTTACTGCAGGTGCAAGAGAAATTTTGGTAGGTGTACTCTAAATTTACATTCAAATTTACATTTACGGCATTTGGCAGGTGTCCTTATCCAGTGTGACGTACAAAAGTGTTTTCAATGAATACTTGAGTACTGTAAGCCACAGACTCAGAATACCATCCAAATTTTATTTGGAGTAAATACAGCACATAGATCACACAAGCATTTTTTTAATTTATAAAAATAAGAGCAATGAAATAAAAATAGCTACTGATACTTTCCTCTGTGTCAGTGATATATTTGACTTAGTACTTTGTTTAAAGACTTTGCATTGAGGAGTCACTACAAATTTCAATGCACCAATGATTTAGGCCAAGTGTAGCATAGCAAAGTATTGTTAAAAAGCATAAAACTAATTGGGCAGTAGTTTTTAATTTGTTAAATCTTATTTGTAAAATATTAATCAAATTTTTAAATCATGACTAAATCAAAGATTTAAATGGTTTTGTAACGTATGTCCTGTTGAAGCACTGCTGCTTTAGGACTCACATTCTACAGATGCTACTGGCAAAGATCCAGGGTTTAGTAAGGTGTGGAATGCCCCACCCTTTCATAAGCTTTCTTTGACCATATTGATTGCTTTGCCACTCACCAACCTCAGATCTATTTTAATAGATTGATGATGAATTTCGTGTAAGTGGTAGCTCAGTGGTTCAAGAGGCCCTTAAACCTTAATAATTCTATTGTATAAATGCAATAAATTTAGGTTGCTCTGAATAATGGTGTCTGATAAATGTCTTAAAAGTAAATTTGCTTTGAAATCTATATAAATATATGAATATGTAATTATATATTAATGACCACACAACCATGGGAAAAATAAAGTACACCCTACTAAATAACGACTGTGTGATCCTCACCAACTTCTAAGAACAAAAAATAACCTCAGGTGACAACAAAAACACAACAAATTTCAAGATGTAGTCAACATGTTTTTAATATTTTTTCCATAACCATGTAGGCAAAAATCTAGCCAAGGGGGGTCACTGTCCAGTGCCGGTTCCAAGCCCGGATAAATAGAGAGGGTTGCGTCAGGAAGAACATCCGGCGTAAAACATTGCCAAATTTAACCATTTGAATCGTCAGTACTCTGAATTTCATACCGGATTGGTCGAGGCCCGGGTTTACAACGACCGCCATCGGCACCGTTGACCTACAGGGCGCTGCTGGAAATTGGGCTACTGTTGGTGGAAGAAGTAGAGGAGGGAGGAGAGTGCACAGACAGAGAGAGAAGAGGAAAGGTAAGAGTGTAGGACTGAGAATACGAACTCTGAATGTTGGTACTATGATAGGGAAAGGTAGAGAGCTGGCTGATATGATGGAGAAAAGGAAGGTGGATATACTGTGTGTACAGGAGACCAGGTGGAAGAGTAACAAGGCTCATAGTAAAGGAACAGGATTCAAGCTGTTTTATTATGGTGTGGATAGTAAGAGAAATGGGGTAGATGTGGTCCTGAAAGAGGAGTTTGTGAGGAATGTTCTGGAGGTGAAGAGAGTGTCAGACAGGGTGATGAGTCTGAAGTTAGAGATTGAAGGGGTGATGTTGAATGTTGTTAGTTGGTTATGCCCCACAGGTAGGTTGTGAGTTAGAGGAGAAAGAGAGATTCTAGAGTGAATTAGATGAGGTGATGGAGAGTATTCCCACGGGTGAGAGAGTGGTGATAGGAGCGGATTTTAATGGACATGTTGGTGAGGGGAACAGAGGTGATGAGGTGGTGATGGGCAAGTTTGGAGTTAAGGAAAGGAACCTAGAAGGACAGATGGTAGTGGACTTTGCTAAGAGGATGGACATGGCTGTAGTTAACACTTATTTTCAGAAGTGGGAGGAGCATAGAGTGACTTACAAGAGTGGAGGTAGGAGAACACAGGTAGACTACATCCTATGTAGAAGAGGCAATTTGAAAGAGATTAATGACTGTAAAGTGGTAGTGGGAGAGAATGTAGCCAGACAGCATAGGATGGTGGTGTGTAGAATGACTTTGATGGACTGTAGGATGAAGAGCTCAAAGATAGAGATAGAGAAGAAAACCAAGTGGTGGAAGCTGAAAAAGGAGGAATGCTGTGAGGAATTTAGACAGAAGTTGAGGCAGGCTCTGGGTGGTCAGGTAGTGCTGCCAGATGACTGGAAAACTACAGCAGAAGTGATCAGGGAGTCAGGGAGAAAGGTGCTGGATCTGTCATCTGGAAGGAGGAAAGAAGATAAGGAGACTTGGTGGTGGAATGAGGAAGTTCAGGATAGTGTCCAGAGGAAGAGGCTAGCCAAGAAGAAGTGGGACATGGACATGAGAATAGACAGGAATACAAGGAGTTACAGCGCAGAAGAGGGAAGAGGGGGGTGTCAAGGCCAAGCAGAAGGCATATGACGAGTTGTACACTAGGTTAAACACTAGAGAAGGAGAGAAGGACTTGTACAGGTTAGCTAGGCAGACGGTCGAGATGGGAAGGATGTGCAGCAAGTTAGAGTTATTAAGGATAGAGATGGAAGGGTGCTCACAAGTGAGGAGAGTGTACAGAGGAGATGGAAGGAGTACTTTGAGGAGCTGATGAATGAGGAAAATGAGAGGGAAAAAAGAGTAGAAGGATTGGACTCTGTGGAACAGAAAGTAGATAAGATTAGAAAGGATGAAGTCAGGAAGGCTTTGAAAAGGATGAAAAGTGGAAAGGCAGTTGGTCCTGACGACATCCCAGTGGAGGTCTGGAAGTGTCTACCAGAGGCAGCAGTGGAATTTTTAACTAGTTTGTTTAACAGGGTTTTAGAGAGTGAGAGAATGACTGAGGAATGGAGAAGAAGTGTGTTAGTGCCGATCTTTAAGAATAAGGGTGACGTGCAGAGTTGCAGCAACTATAGGGGGATAAAGTTGATGAGCCATACAATGAAGCTATGGGAAAGAGTAGTGGAAGCTAGGTTAAGGAAGGTAGTGGAAATTTGTGAGCAGCAGCATGGCTTCATGCCCAGAAAGAGCACAAGAGATGCAGTTTTTGCTCTGAGAATTTTGTATAGGGATGGTCAGAGGGAGTTGCACTGTCTGTTTGTAGACTTGGAGAAAGCGTATGACAGGGTGCCAAGAGAAGAGCTGTGGTACTGTATGAGGAAATCAGGAGTAGCAGAGAAGTATGTCATGTATGTGTGGAGTGCAGGACATGTATGAGTGGAGCAGGACAGTGGTGAGGTGTGCTGTAGGTCAGACAGAGGAGTTCAAAAGTGGAGGTGGGACTGCATCAGGGATCGGCTCTGAGCCCCTTCCTGTTTGCTATAGTGATGGACCAGTTGTCAGAGGAGGTCAGACAGGAGTCCCCTTTAGACAATGATGTTTGCAGATGACATTGTGATCTGTAGTGAGAGCAGGGAGCAGGTGGAGGAAAACCTGAAGAGGTTGAGGTTTGCGCTGGAGGGAAGAGGAATGAAAGTCAGTCGTAGTAAGACTGAGTACAAGTGTGTGAATAAAAGGGAGGGAAGTGGAACAGTAAGGTTACAGGGTGAAGAGGTGAAGAAGGTACAGGAGTTTAAGTATTTGGGGTCAACAGTCCAGAGTAATGGAGAGTGTGGGAAAGAGGTAAAGAAGCGAGTGCAGGCAGGTTGGAATGGGTGGAAAAGGTGTCGGGAGTTTTGTGTGATAGGAAAATATTAGCGAGAATCAAGGGGAAGGTGTACAGGACAGTGGTGAGACCGGCCATGCTGTATGGCTTAGAGACAGTGTCATTGAGGAAGAGACAGGAGTCAGAGCTAGAGGTAAAAGGAAGGAGCTGAAGATGTTGAGGTTCTCTTTGGGAGTGACAAGGTTGGACAGGATTAGGAACGAGTACATCAGAGGGACAGCTCATGTTGGACGTTTGGGGGACAAAGTTAGGGAGGCCAGATTAAGATGGTTTGGACATGTTCGGAGGAGGGAGAGTGAGTATATTGGTAGGAGAATGTTGGACATGGAGCTGCCAGGCAGGAGGCAAAGAGGAAGGCCAAAGAGGAGGTATATGGATGGAATTAATGAGGATATGAAGTTAGTGGGTGCAAGTGTTGAGGATGCAGAAGATAGGAATAGGTGGAGAGAGATGATTTGCTGTGGCGACCCTTGAAGGGAAAAGCCGAAAGAAGAAGAAGAAGAACAAGAACCATATAGGCAAAAAAATTCTCATTCCATAATTCAGTAACATGTAGCACCAACTTTGGCTACAATAACCTAATGTAAGTAAATATGTTGATGCTCATGTCTTGTGGCACAGAGGAGGTTGCAAATCTGATCCCCTAGTTTTCCAGAGACTGGCCATTGACTAATAGGATGCTAGTTAGGGGCTAACAGTGTGCAGATGCCCTCAGCCTGTTCCTTATGTCTGGCCAGCATGTGGTTAAAGTCATGAAAATTGAAAAGAAAAACAAAGTGTCACCTCTGGCGCATTCATTAAGGTTCAAATTTAAATTAACATTTATAACTTAGTGGTTGGGGGGCACGTTGGCTTGGTGGTTAGCACGTTTGCCTCGCATCTCCAGGCTTGGGGGTTCAATTCCCTCCTCCGCTGTGTGTGTGGAGTTTGCATGTTCTCGCTGTGCCTCAGGGGTTTCCTCCGGGGTACTCTGGTTTCCTCCCCCCCTTGATTGGCATCTCTAAATTGTCCGTAGTATGAGAGTGTGTGCCCTGTGATGGGTTGGCACTCTGTCCAGGGTGTATCCTGCCTTGATGCCCGATGACACCTGAGATAGGCACAGGCTTCCCATGACCAGAGAATAGATTGTATAAGTGGTATACAATGAATGAATGAACTTAGTGGGTTAAAAATAAAATCGGTCAGAAGTGTGGCTTCTTAAGAGAGAACCTCTCGCAATGCACACAGCCAGCTCCCTCAGGTGCTGACTGCACATGCTCCACTCTCAAACAAACAAACGCAAAGTTTGTGAGTTGTCCTGCGAAAAACAAATAACAAAAAAAACAAAAAAACAGGGGCACGTTGGCACACACTTTTTAAGTAATTTGCTTACCATATCATTAAGAGATGCAAACAAAATGAGATGAAAAATAGACGTGAAAACAAAAATAGACAGATGAATTGCTTCATGAAGAGAAAGAACCTGAGGATATGCAACATAGATGCCCTTTTATGGTCTTGCTGACGTGACGCTGATACATCACTTGACTCAGCACTGTGCTTACATGTGCTTCAGACTCTGGTTCCACAAGGGTGTTCACATTAAGTGTTAATGACATGCCACAGCATTGAGTTATAACTAATAGAACTAATATTTCATAACGTGTTTATTGTGACAATATGACATTAGATGAATGGAAATATAGTGAATGAACCAATAAATACTTGACCTTATTCAAACTAAAGTTGTTTTCAAAAGAAAAAAGTATTGTCTGTTTACTGGAATTTATACACACACTGGTCCACAAGAGGACCTCCTCTTAACCACCCTCAAACAGTAGGGGATTAGTATCCTCCTCCTGCCTGGATTTTGCAACTCGGATGGTTAAAGCTATTCTGCACCCCAATCCAGGTTAAATGCAACCAGCCAGCTGGTCATTTCCTCTGCGTTATGAGTATATGGAGCAAGCATGTTATCAAATTTAGTGAATTCACTTGACAAATAACTTCTTATCCACTAAATAAGAGGTCAGCTGTAACTGAAAATGTCATTTAAAAATGTATTATATAACATATTTTATTCCTTTTTGGTTAGTGTAATTTGAAAGAGTTTAGTTACTGGAGGGGCAAGAGGGATATAAAGTATACATAGTGAGTGAGAGAGAGAGAGAGAGAGAGAGAGAGAGAGAGAGAGAGAGAGAGAGAGAGAGAGAGAGAGATGAACAGCACAGAGCCTGTATAGTTAGGATCACTGGAAGCTCAAGAGTAACATGTGTAGCTCAACAGAAAGATGTAAATTGTGTGTGGACTGCATACAGGGACATAAAGTATTCAGCCATGAAGATTATAATACAACTTATTTGTATTGGGATGGTCACATAATTTTAAATTGGGGCACTTCTGTAGTTAATTAAATAAAAAGCCCTTAGTAAATGTCCTATTTGAAAAAACAAAAACAAATAGGCTAACCACTTGAGATTCTGAAATTGAAATCTGTGTTGGCCAATCAGATCGCAAAAATGTACCATGTGGGTTTGAAGGACAGCTATTTTGCATGAGGCATTTTATAAATGGCGGATTAGAAACCACACAGAAGACACAAAGAGGTCAAGTCAGGTCAAGTCAAGAAGTTATTATTGTGATTCCAACCACATATAGCTGACGCAGTACATAGTGAAATGAGACAATGTTTCTCCAGGACCCTGGTGCTACTTTAAAACAACACACAACATGTAATAACAAAAAAAGTGAAACAACAACACAGAGCTAGAACATAAGTTTGTCCTAGCTACATAAAGTGCAAACAGGTGCAAACAGTGCAAAGACAAAGTACAAAAACACAAAAACAACACAAGACAGAATACAAAAACATGTGCAAGACGCAATGTGATGTGCATTACATATATGTTCGTAACCATATACATAGCAGCATGCCCATTGTAGTGTGCAGAAAGCTCGAATGAATCCTCACCTGCACTCAAAGGCAGACACACAACCGACATAGTGTTTAAGAGCAGTAGTACAACAGAGATAATTGGTGTCAAAAACGTAAACAAACTTATAGTAGCCGAGCTAACGGGCTAGTGATGCTAATGGCTAACCGGCTATAAGCGGGTGTTCTGGAAAACAAATAAAACTAGCTATATAAAAAGCATTTGGAATGAGAATATTCTAGGATAATATCAGCTACTATAGATACTATAAAAAGGTATAATATATGACTTGATTAAGATAAAAATCAGGAAAATTTAGTGAAATTTTATGTCAGCTTGGCGGAGCTCAGAAAAACACATCTGCCTTCTCAGAATCTTCTCAAAAAGCCTAAATTGTTCCAACAACTGTGAACATAGAGTATAACATAGAGTATCTCAAGGACTTAAGGTACACCTTTGAGGCTGTCCAGAAGATCTTTGTGAACCTTAGAAGTGAGTGCACTGCAAGAGTGCAGTCTCTAAAAAAGTTATTGCGCTTGTAATTTGAACATTGTCATCCCAGTGATTATTTTTTGGCAATACTGCAGTTGGAAACTGATGTCTGACAATTATTTGAATTTTCTGCCAGAGTTGCTGAACAGCATGATTGAACTTTCACACCAGATGTTCTTTCAACATAAACCAGAAATCTGTTAATTTAAATAAATCTGTTAATTAATCCTTTATTTTAATATTTTTTAAATGCTACTGTGAAGACCCAATTTTTTTTAATCTAAAGTAAGGGCATTTGATTTTTAGTTTTAGTTTTTTTTAGTTTGATTTTAGAGAAAACACAGGTGCATCCTATACAGAAGTCTCATGTGTTTGACATGCATGACCTCTCTGAGTTTCAAACAATGGTGCATATATCTTATTTCTGTTTTTTTTTTTTTTGCATGCTTGTTATTTGCATTTGATTTATTGTTACTGAATCTAATAAGATATATTAATTAAAGTTATTAAAGTGTTGAAATAAACCGCTCAGGTAGCAAGGTGACATTGATACAATGTGGTGTTTTCATCCGAACCATCATTTTGACTGAGATTGAAATTTCAAAGTTTGATTTATGTTGAATCAACATTGAAATTTTGATGAAAACCAAGAGCCAAAATATGGGTGATGATGTTGGTGATTAAAAAGTGCATAAACGAGTTTGTCTTTAGCCTTGATTAATAAAATTCCAACAATATTTAGCTGATCTCTAGAAGCCCATGAGCATGAATATTAAACTTTACATAGCCTATGTTTCTGTTACTCTTTGCATTTACTCCAAGGCCTTCAGTAGGAGGAGTTAAGGCTGATGAGGTTGGATAATTAGAGAAATGAGAAGCACACCCTTAATGATGGTGACATTGAAAGGTTGCAGTCCACAGCATAACTGCTTGACATAAGATTTGGTTTTATCTTCTATCTGCTGCTTGCAGCTTTATCAGGTAAATATTCATATTCCTCAAAGAGTATAAAATTTGCTGTATGTAACTGTTCACGGTAAAACTCAAAATCAAAGACATTTTCATGTGATCTTTAAAGAGATTAATTGGTTTGCATTAGTTAAATCTGCAGCTTTAATGAAATTTCTTTAATTGAAAATAATTAAGCTGTTCTTTTAAGCTAAACACAGAACACTTGTCACTTGCTACAATATGTAGTTTCTTGGTAAATTAGTTGCCATATAATTTACAAACTGTCAACATACTGAAGTCCTGCGTATTATAGCGCTTCCATTTACAAATGTTTATTGCACAAAATGTAAAAGATATTGGAGCACTAATAGATTTTAGATATAAAAAAAATCAATGATACTAAAATCCTGCTCTAGATAACTGTTTTCATAAATTGTAAAAAGTAAATGTTATGTTTAATGTGACTGTATGTATGTACAGGTATGTATGAGAATTTAATTGACTTGCTTTTAAGCAATATCATGCTTGCTTTTTCAGAGAACCCAAAAGAAAAGGCACAGTCTGACATACAATAAGCCAGTTTTTAAAAACTTGAACTGTTGCACCACTTGTAGCAATAATGACTTCACGGTGGTCAAAGAGGCGTAAATTGAAATCAATGATTAAGTCCGCAGAGTCAGAAATACTACAACAAATTAATGAAACCAGTGCACAAAATTGTGTCACAAGAAAACCATGTTGAAGCAGGAAAAAATGATGCCGAGTACCCTAAAGTTGTTATAGAGTAAAGCTGGTTCAGATTGTAATGATTCAGTCACAGATGAGTTCCCTGGTGGGGTGTCTGATGAGGTTCTGTTGCATCCAACCAATATGCATGATGTTAATAATGATACAGTCAACTCATCAGATTTTGACTCTGATACTGAATCAGAAGCTCCAACGAGTGAGTTTCTTTTAAGGAGTTTGCGATATTGGGCCTCTACCTTCTCAGTCTCACTTGCTGCACTCAGTGCCCTTTTAAGTATTCTGCGAATGTTTCATGCAGAATTGCCCACAGATGCCAGGACAGTTCTTAAGACCCAAACCCATGTATCTACCATAAAGATGGAAGGCGGGGAGTATTATCATTTTGGCTTGGCAAAGGGGATAGTGTCACGTTTGAAAAACTTAATCCTGCCTGAACAATTGCAAACAGTTAAATTACAGTTCAATTTAGATGGGCTTCCACTTTTCAAAAGCTGTACACTTCAGTTCTGGCCAATTCTTGCCATTGTCAATTGTGACTATACCAAACATCCCTTCCTCGTTGGCTTTTACTGTGGTATGAAAAAGCCCAAGTGCATATTTGAGTTCTTAAAGCCATTTATTGACGATTTAGCTGATGTTCTTCTGCATGGTATTGTTTACAATGGTCGAAACGTATTGGTACAAGTATGCTCTTTTTGTGTGATGCCCCTGCCAGAGCCTTTGTTAAAAATACAAAATCTCACAATGGCTGCTCGGGCTGTGACAAATGTGCTCAAGTGGGTGAGTGGCAAAATAAAATGACATACCCAGAAACTGATGCAAAGTTGAGGACTGATTCTGATTTTAATGATCTGATTGATGAAGACCACCACGTGAACCAAAAACTTTCTCCTTTAGCTGGCTTGCTAAAAATGGTTACCATGTTTCCATTAGATTATATGCACTTATGTTGTCTAGGTGTCACTAGGAAACTTTTGAACTTTTATATCAGAGGTTGTCCACTCAAACTGTAGCTTAAATTTCTGAAAAGTTAAAGCTGCTGAGTCCCTACACGCCTGTTGAGTTTAGCCGGAAACCAAGAGGGTTATCGGAAATTGACCGCTGGAAAGCGACTGAGCGGCGCTCATTTATGTTGTATACAGGCCCTGTTGTGCTTCAGAATTGCGTTCAAATGCAGATGTATGAGAACATTATGTTGTTTTCTGTTGCGATGCATTTGCTTTTATCCTCTGGAACCCCAGAGGCGATGATTGATTGTGCTCATGAATTGCTTGTCTCTTTTGTATGCCACTTTGGACAACTACATGGTAGACATGAAATAGTCTACAATATACACCAACTGACTCATCTGGCTGAAGAGTATCATCTCTTTGGACCTTTGGATAATGTGTCAGCATTTCCTTTTGAGAATTATTTAGGACAAATAAAACATCTTTTGCGCAAGCCTCACTTCCCCTTACAGCAAGTTGTGAAAGGTTATCTGAAATGCCAAATCCAGAGTCACCAAAGCCTCACAAGTGCAACTTAAGTCAAGCACATTTTGATGGTCCAGTGCTCCATAGCCTTAGTCTTGGCAAACAGTTCAGAAAAGTGGTCACAGAAAAGTACACTCTGTCTATAGTGCAAGGAGATAATTGTGTGCAAATAGTTGGCCACATTGCTATTTTAAGAAATATCATTAAGGTAGATGGGGTAGGGATTTTTGTCCTATTTCAAAAGTTTAATCATCAAGAATCATTCTTCTCCTACCCGTTTGAGTCAACCAGCATAGGTTGTTAGTGTGGGAGTTGCATGACAATCTTGATGTGGCCAGACTCCAAGATATTAAGCTGAAATATTTCCTCTGTCCTGACAAAAATGTCTTCATTGCCATGCCACTCATTCATATGACATAATGAATTGTTTGTAGATTACAACATGCTTTTGCTGTGGTAAGAGAAGCTTGTACTTAACATAATTAGTACCTGCTTTTTCATTTATTTTTCTATATCTCCAAGGGAAAGTTTAAATTTGCATTCTTGTATTGTAGGGGAGTTATTTTGTAAAAAAAATGAAGCAGTGGTGCATCGTTCAATTTCAAAATGGTGGCACAGAAATTGTGCCACACAGCTGGCTAATTGGAAAGAAGCTTCTATGGCCTCTATGGCCACCATATCCACCCAAAGACACAGCCAAGGTACAGGGTGCAGTTAAAAAATATGAGCTGCATACTGAGGAATGGTTGTCCTATGAACCTGTTAGACACCTTGTAAGTCGAGGTAAGTGTATAAATCCAAATTAAGCATAAATTAAGTATAAGGTGGAATTAAATTGTGTACTTTAGTTATTACACTCACAAAATTTAACTTGCAGCCACATATGAAGAAGCTGAGAATAGTTTGAAAAGATACCTACAGGAGAACTGTGACACAACTGACATTCAGTCTGATGAAGAAACTGAAGTTTGAAAAAGGAAATCCAGGTAACACCTGAAATTTCTTTGCATTTATTTTCAGAAGGGGGAAAAATTAATAAACGGCAAGGGGAAAGAATAATCACTAAAATAACATTGCTAGATGTATCTGAAGATTTCTTTTTCTATTAGACCCAATCCCATTTACAACAGAACAACTGATAAAGAAGACGAAGTTAAAAAAAGAAAGCTCTACCCAGCTCCTAGACTTCTATTTCCAGGTATAACAGTGATGTTTATGTAACCAAGACTGAGTGGCAAAGACACAGTATATGCAATTGTTCCATTTACATGGACGTCCCAAAATGTAATTTTGCAAATGGTATACATGTAAAATCTGTTTCTCTGCAGTCTCCAACAAAATGCAGGCTCCTGTTCAATCAGCTTCCAGAGTCAAGACCTCTGTCCAGCCTTCTATCAAAATTCTGCCTAACTATCCTTTGGAGTCCTCTGACCAGATGTGCAGCAGTTCTCCATACTTGACTGAGTCAAGCAACTTATCAGCCCTGCCTGCCATGTACATAGTCCTTCGCATGCTTTCCTGTGCACTGACCAATGAGCTGGCATCATCAATAAATTGGGCTGGGAAGATGGTTAAAGAGCAGTCAAGGCAAAAGAGGTCATTCAAGGATACTTTCTTGAATGTGTATATTTGGTGAGTTAACTATCAATGATTTGAATTGTCCTTCTGCCTTTTGTGTTCCCAGAAATCTACCTTACTCTATCCAATATTTCCCTCTTCCAGTGCCTCTATTAATGTGTTCAATTGTATACGTTGTTTTTCTGTTTTGTTTTCAGATGCTTTGACTTTGCAGATGGGTGTGGGGAAAGTTTCCCAATATGAATATATTCCGGCAGTCCAGAAATGGCTCCGATATGCACCATACCGTGTGGGCGGAACTGCACATCAAACTACTACAACTGTTCCTTTGGTGCCTCCAGAAACAAATTAATTTTGTCACTTTATTTATTTTATATTTTTTTGCTTCACTTTTGCATCTGTATGATTTTTTTTTTTTTTTTTTTTTCATGACATAGTATGAAGTGCTTTCAGTTGATTGAATTAAAAGACAGCAAAAAAATAAATAAGAATGTGATTGAAGCAGTGGAAAAGTGGAAAAGTTCTCTTTTCTTTTTTTTTATTATAGTAGCTTGACCATTGATTCAATGGTATGAGCATGTTTTTGTCTTCAATATTAATATTGTTTCAACAAATTAGGGTGCTAACGAAAAAACATCACTTTGTAATGTGTAATCAATAATAGTACCATTGAATTCTGAAAGAAATGTCAACATTGAGTGTGCAAAAATGATGTTAAAAAAATATAGCTTTGTAATGTTTATTTAATAATATAGATTAATGGTAAATTTCAACATTATATAATAATTATTAGGATGAATAATAAACAAAAAATAATAGTGTTGTAGATGGATCTTGACTGCCATCGCGTGGCCACATTTAGGAAGTGCACGTTACACACAGCTTATCATTTTCTATTTGTAGGCTACTAAACTATGTATATAAAAAAGGTGTCTTATTTTCTTTATTGTTTAATAGGGGCCGAAGACTTGAGAGAGAATCATTTTACCTTACATTGTACCTGAAAATGTCAAATAAATCACTTGTTGCACAGCACGTTTGTCAGAGACACATCCACCAACCTTTTATGAACTGTGTGTGTTGAATCACTATTTTGTAATATCAGTTACAGCAAAATGAATATGGATTTATATGAAAATGTTGATCATTACTTTAATAATTGTCTTTCATGCGTAAACAACCACCCTATGTTAATGAACAAATTAAAATATTTACATTCCTGGTGCTAAATTTCTCTGCAGCACAAATACCTAAAGTAGATCATTTTCATTCATCCAACACTGTATTATAGCAGGGCAGGAAGTAACGATCTGTAATCTAAAAGGATGGGGAAATTGATAACACAATAGATACACTACTTATTTGCTACACAGGATGCAAGATTGTCACACAATCTCACAAACATTAAGAAAAATAACTTTTATATACAGAACATTTTTCATTGTCCTCCATCTTTCCATTCAATCCCATCTCTCCATGTATCCTAACTATCCACCTCATCTTATGCCCCTGCTTAAATGAGATGGGGACATAGACGGGAGGATGTGCTGAGTCGGTGCTGCTGCTACTAGCCGTGTGGTCACCACGGTCACTTTTTAAGCTCTGTTATGAGCGTGGCGTGCACTTGATGAGAAGCTCTGTGTGGATTTTGCTGTCCCACCAGCGCTGATGACAAACGGTGTGAAATTGAGCTTGTTGTGAAATAGACGTGCACGTCTTGATATCCAGCCTGACCATAAGCTTTGTTCTGTTTTGGAGTTTCCAGGGACTTTCTTGCTGGCCAATTACATAATTCAATGTAACACTTTCCTTATTTTAAAAACTATAATTCAGTATTGAACCCTAACCCTAACCCACAGCACTGTCATTTGTGAGGATTTATCATAAATTTTGTTAATACAGCAGTGAGTTTCTGCTGCTGGACTACATCAGAGAAACCTGAAACAGCACGCGCGTATGTACGTTGTGTGTGTGTGTGTGTGTGTGTGTGTGTGTGTGTGTGTGTGTGTGTGTGTGTGTGTGTATGTGTGTGTGTGTGTGTGTGCGTTTATATCTCCAGCAATAAGTGTGTCAATGTCACAGTTATGTTTCAGTGCCGACAAAATTAATAAATGACATGCCTTGATAAAAAAATGCAGTGTATTACATATTGCTGTGAAATGTTACTACTTATGAATATAAAGTGTTAATACAGTAATGAGTTTCTTATATGCTGCACTAAGCTGAGATTGTGGCATCTGGCAGCGGCATCTCCAGTCATGGACTTTCTCCAGCTGTGGCTGCTGCCAAAGTGAAAGTAAGTGTGTGATGATTCCACTTTCTGATTCATTCTCACAGTTATGTTTCTGTGTTTTCATAAAAAATGCTGTGTAGGCTAAATCATATTAGCTACTTGCTTTGAAATGCTATAGGCCTTCCTTGTATGATCATATTAGGGTATCTACACACACACACACACACACACACACACACACGCACAAGTGGGGGGAAGAGGGTGACAGAGTGCATAGGGCCCAGAGGTCCCCCCCCCCGAGAATTCCTAGGGACGGCCCTGCACACACACACTGTCATAATGTAGTAACTGCACATAATGTGTTATATCTGTAAAGAAAATAAAAAAAGTTTTCATTTCATAAAAATATTATAACATATTAGGATTATAAATGTAATAATGATTTTTTACATTTTGAGAAATATATCTAATGCATTATAAACTCAACAAGGGCGTGGCATATTGTGATCATTTTAATTAATTCCAATAATACCAATAGCTTTAAAAAAAAAACCAAAAAAACACACACACGTTGGTATTCCTCAATTAACTCGTGTCTTTACCTACCTACAAATAAACCAGATTCAACAACTCATGAAATAATAATAATAATAATAATAATAATAATAATAATAATAATAATAATAACAATAAAACATTAAACTCCTAGGTCCACTTTTAACCGAGCCGACATTTAACTGTTTAGGTAGATTATGTGCAACACAGAAAGGAATGCAAAGACACCCTTCGGGACTCATGTTATCAGCTCTCTCACATAAAAAATGTACTATAATCTATAAGGTTTTATGTGTAAATGAGCAACATTTTCTTCAACACTAACCTCATTCTTAAACTAAAGTGTCATTCACAAGGAAAGCTTATTGCCTACAACATTTGTGCAAGAGTCTAACATACAACACATCAAACGTGTGTCAAAACAAAGTCACTGTTCTACTCGACACACTTAACACTGTCTAGTCATGAAGTGAAACTCCAGTGATTTAAATGAGGAAATGTTCCTGATGTCTTAACTGAAGAGTTGTTTTAGGCCAGTGATTTGTTTTCAGTTCTTTAATATGTGCATATTATAATATATATGTGTATCTTTACTCATAATTTATTGTAAATATGCCACTTATGCACTTCTGGTTAGATGCTAACTGCCTTTCATTGGCTTTGTACATGTACTTTGACTTTTACATGTCAATAAAGTTGAATGTAACCCGAGTAAATTCATTAATATTTATTATAAGTGCAAAAAGTTCATTGAATAAACATAAATAATTATTTTATCAATAAACAGTGTAAAAGTTCAAATTTATTGGTCAGCAATGAGTGTTGTAATGAGGTCATGTGATATTACCCTTATTTGATTTAATGTAACTGTCATTTAAAGTGGATTCATATTTTTGAAACGATTTATGTTAAAATACTTTAAATATGCCAGTAAAATTATTATAAATAAGGTATATGTTATCTTGTAAGTTTTTTTTTAATGTAACGGTCACATACAAGGTCAAAGGTCATGCTTGGTGAGAGGTGTGAGGTAGAGCGAGCGAGCTTGCAGTTGTCACTGTATGACCTGTGCTTTGATAAGTATCACACATCTAGTTAGGTGTTCAACCCAAACACTCAGTTTAATGTTCCTGTTCGTGTTGGAAGATTTTAGAGTGTTGGGTTTGGTGATTATTTGTGATTTATCTTTTGAAACTGACCTGAATTGAGTGTTAAGTGTTTCTGACCATTTGGGTTGAATTGAAAAGGAAACTGGTCAATATTGTGAACACATTCTGAACACAGTAAATAGTTTATATATAGTTTAGATTGTGTTTGTGTTTACTTTATAGTTGAAGAAATTGAACTGTATTCTACACATGGTGTTAAATAATAGTTTAAAGGTGACTAACCTAAATTATTAGGATATGTGAGTGAAGTTCATGGTTATGTGTAGCTGGAAAGGAATAAAACATTTTATTTGAAAGTGAATATACAGTATAATCTACAACAATATTGATTTATTAGTTGATTATCTTAGCCAGTAACACTAGGGGCACCACACATATATACATTTATAAAAATTATATAGATGGTTCATTTCAAGGACACCAAAATATTAATATTTGACTTTATCTTACTGCTGAAATTAAAGGAAAATGTTAAATCTAAAATCCAATCACTTCTATTGAGTGGGTTTGATAAATGATCAGAAATTTAAAATTTATAGCAAATTAAAAATATCCTCCTGACACAATTATAGTGACAGATCCAGTGACTGAAATGCAATCCATTTAACATTCTAGACTACAATGAATTTATTTCTGTTGTGATCATAGAGTAGGTCACTGTGGGAGTGGCTTTGAGAATTGAAATGTTCCTTTTATTTCAGCATTAAGATAAAGTAAAGCACAGGTATCCAGCGTGCTCTCAGGGTCTGTGGCTAACAGGCGTGACACATTTTTCTGACGGACTTCAGAAATCATCATCTAAAATTTACAAAACACTCTTAAACACAGAGATACATTTTATAATTGTCTTGTAGAGAGCTGATGGTTCTGTCTCATTCTGCTCTCACTGTAACATTAAACTGTGTGTATAAATAACACATAATACACACACATTAGCTAGCTACATAATTATCATCATTACAAAGAGAACCCTGAACCCTGATTTTTGAAACCTTTAGATTTTACTCAATTTTTAAAAATACCTCAAAACAATCAAGAAAACTCAAGGACAATTTGAAAACACACGCATACTCGCGTATTGAGTGTTAGAGAAGGAGAAATGCAGAAAAACACCAACATGGCTGAAAGGTCTGAAAGTTAAAACTCCAAACACGAGGACTCATATGTGTGGACTGATGATGAGGTAGAACTACTGCTTAAGGTTCCACTTGAATACAAAGTGTTCTCCTGAGTTTGATCCTAAACCTGCATCTCAACTCACAGACAATAAAGTGATTCAGATTCTGATCCATTCCAGGAAACTGTTTCCTTGTGAATGACACAGACTTCCACAAAGATGCAGAAGTTCTCTTTAACATGTGAATGAACAAGACTTGGGTCTAACATTGGGCTCCAGTCTGCTCCATCATGTAGGACTTAAATTCAGCTGTTGAGATTGAATTGTTCATGAAACTGAATTGTTGAATGTTTTCCATGCAGTAACTTCCTGTGTTCAGCCCACACCCAATGCTGCAGCACCTGAGAGTCAGGAAGTGATCATGTTACTGAGACAGAACAGTTACTGCTTCAGAAAGGTTTGTAATCAAACACACCTCAAACACCTGAATTGTTGTGTTTCACTCACAGTCACTGTTTATTTTGTACTACACACAGTGGGAATGACATGTATACAACATACATACAAACTGGATTAACAGTCACTATAACATCAAATCAATCTACACTGCTGTTACCATGGTTACCATTCAACACAGGTTAGCAAACAGAAAATGTTTAAAGAAAAAAAAAAAATCAATATCACAACTGTGATTCAATCATGTGTGGATAAGAAATGTTATATAAAAATAAGGAGGTAAAAATTGACTATAAACAGCTGCAACAGCTGGATGTGTATTTGTGTAATCAGTGTGATGATGTGGTGATATCTCTGTGTTGTGTGTAGATGCTGAAGGATTTGACTTTGGATTGTAAAATATGTTATTAAAGCCTGAAGTAACTTGTAGCTGAGTGGATAAAAGGATGTGATCAGTCACGGTTATTGTTATGGAACTTCTACATCTGAATATGAATGATTCAGCTCCCAAACTGCTGGAAATGTGGGACGGGTTCTAACTCTTCACCACAACTGATTTATCCTGGACAAGAGGTCTGAGGTGGGACTCCTGTCATACTCCAGACCTGGTGAGTTTATTTTAATTAATGCTGAAAGACAGAACAGAATCAAATAAACATCAGCATAAACACACACACACACACACAGAAAATGTCATACAGTGAATATTAATCAATACCATACAATCCAGTAGAGTAAATAGACAGTAAGTCAGTAACTCACAGTAGTGTCTCCAGTGTACAGAGTGGATCCTTCAGTAGATCAGAGAGCAGCTTCACTCCTGATTCTCCTGGATTATTATTGTTCAGATCCAGTTCTCTCAGGTGTGATGAGGAGTTTGATCTCAGAGCTGAAGCCAGAGCAGTACAACCTTCATCTGTAATACTGCAGCTCCACATCCTGCAAGAAAGAAAACCTCCTCACACTCAGTTTTAGCATTGAAAACATGAACTACACAAAATCTTTATATACACTACATTTACTCTCCATCTCACACACACAACAATGACATCACTACAATTACACTTACTACAGATGACCACTGGATGTTGCTGTGTTTATTAAAACTCTGCTCTGTGTGTGTGTGTGTATGCGTGTGTGTTTGTGTTTGTGTGTGTATGTGTATTTGTGCGTGTATATGTGTGTATGTGTGTGTATGCACGTGTGTGTATGCGTGTGTGTGTGCGCGCGCATGTGTGCGTATGTGTATTTGTGTGTGAGTGTGTGTATGTGTGTGTATGTATGCGTGTGTTTGTGTATTTGTGTGTGTGTGTGTGTGCGTGTGTGTGTGTGTGTGTGTGTGTGTGTGTGTGTGTGTACGTACCTCAGTGTCTCCAGTGTACAGTGTGGATTCTTCAGTCCAGCAGAGAGCAGCTTCACTCCTGAATCCTGCAGTTTATTGTTACTCAGGTCCAGTTCTCTCAGACTGGAGGAGTTTGAGGTGAGAACTGAGGACAGAGCTCTACAGCTTTCCTCTGTCAGATTACACTCCCACAGACTGGAAGAGAAATGATGAAGTAGATTTATTTCTCTGATAGTAAAATGAGGTGTTTCCATCAGTTGGGAAATAAAGTGTCTACCTGAACACAAGGTTGTAATGTCAGGATAAAAATATAAAGTGAACAGTCTGTGTATGAACTTGGACTGCTCTTGGACAGATCCATGTGTCTCAGCTCATATGAGACGATGTATTTAACTTTCTGAAAGAAGATAATAACAGAGAGGTCACTCTGAACAAACACGTCTCTTTATTTCAAGCAGAGAGTTTTTCATACAGTGTGTTCAGCAGCTCTGGGGAAAGTTCTGCTGGAGAACATTTCCACATTTCCACACTGTCCTTTACTGCTTCATTACAGTGTGGTCAGTGTGTAGATCTGTGGACATTGTGCACACTTTTACTTTCTGTTACAAACATTTTCTGGAATATTTTTGCTCCCATAGAAGAACAGAAACAGGTGTATAAAATGATAGCAGCTTTATGAGCACAGAGAACATCAGAAAAATTGCTTTATTGACCTCACTGTAAAATATGACTAGTATTGGTATGTTATTAAAGTAAATGTGTGTGTAATGGACACTGATCTACACACTGTGGAAATAAATGTACTTTGTTCTGATGTGAGATGTGGTTTTTGCTAAATCTGGACTTTAATCTAAAAACACATTCCCATGGATCTCAGAACACCGAGTCACTGGCTCTCTTTAAACGAAGGGTGAAGACCTTCTTCCTGAAATAATTACACAAGGACTTTTTTTGTTTGTGTAAAGAAATGTTTCTCTGTGTGTTATCCCAATAGAGTTAAAGACTCACAATATCCTAAGTCTGTGATCTAGTGAAGCAGTATTGGTGTATTCAGTGAAGAGACTTTAAAGCAATTTTGTACATCACTCTGGATACGGCCATCTGCCTAATGCCGTAAATGTAAACGTAATGTAAATGTCTACACTTAAATCTTTTACCCTCAGCCCTTCTCCACCAACACCTCACTGTCCTCTACTTTCACATTCATCAGGCACTTATGGAGGAGTTCTGGACTGAGCTGGAGCTTGGGGAAACAGCATCAACACTGGACTCCTGTTCCTGTGTGCTAGGGGTCTCACTGGGGACAAGAGCTCCTGAGTTTGTGTCCATTTACACATCAAACTAAACTAAATAAGGGGAAGCTTGATTGATCGGCTTCAAATCATATAAATGTCAGTGAGTTACTGTGATTTTATACACAGATTACAGTCACATTTAAACCAGCTACAGTATTTATTTCAATTACACAACAATTTATTGGCACTTTTGTGAAACTCAGTTTTATATTAATGGAATTAATTTAAGAAATATAAAATAGGACACAAATTAAAATACAAACCAGCAGAAATCCATAAAGTATGAGAAATAAGAGGAATCTAGCCATGGGGGTCACAGTCCAGTGACTTCTGTGCCGGTCCCAAGCCCGGATAAATAGAGAGGGTTGCGTCAGGAAGGGCATCCGGCGTGAAACATTGCCAAATTTAACCATGCGAATCGTCAGTACGAATTTCATACCGGATCGGTCGAGGCCTGGGTTAACAACGACCGCCATCGGCGCCGTTGACCTACAGGGCGCCGGTGGAAATTGGGCTACTGTTGGTCGAAGAAGTAGAGGAGGGAGGAGAGTGCGCAGACAGAGAGAGAAGAGGAAAGGTAAGAGTGTAGGACTGAGAATAGGAACTCTGAATGTTGGTACTATGACAGGGAAAGGTAGAGAGCTGGCTGATATGATGGAGAGAAGGAAGGTGGATATACTGTGTGTACAGGAGACCAGGTGGAAGGGTAGCAAGGCTCGTAGTATAGGAGCAGGATTCAAGCTGTTTTATTATGGTGTGGATAGTAAGAGAAATGGGGTAGGTGTGGTCCTGAAGGAGGAGTTTGTGAGGAATGTTCTGGAGGTGAAGAGAGTGTCAGACAGGGTGATGAGTCTGAAGTTAGAGATTGAAGGGGTGATGTTGAATGTTGTTAGTGGTTATGCCCCACAAGTAGGTTGTGAGTTAGAGGAGAAAGAGAGATTCTGGAGTGAATTAGATGAGGTGATGGAGAGTATTCCCACGGGTGAGAGAGTGGTGATAGGAGCGGATTTTAATGGACATGTTGGTGAGGGGAACACAGGTGATGAGGAGGTGATGGGCAAGTTTGGAGTTAAGGAAAGGAACTTTGAAGGACAGATGGTAGTGGACTTTGCTAAGAGGATGGACATGGGTGTGGTTAACACTTATTTTCAGAAGAGGGAGGAGCATAGAGTGACTTACAAGAGTGGAGGTAGGAGAACACAGGTAGACTACATCCAATGTAGAAGAGGCAATCTGAAAAAGATTAGTGACTGTAAAGTAGTAGTGGGAGAGAGTGTAGCTAGACAGCATAGGATGGTGGTGTGTAGGATGACTTTGATGGTCTGTAAGACGAAGAGGTCAAAGATAGAGATAGAGAAGAAAACCAAGTGGTGGAAGCTGAAAAAGGAGGAATGTTGTGAGGAATTTAGACAGAAGTTGAGGCAGGCTCTGGGTGGTCAGGTAGTGCTGCCAGATGACTGGGAAACTACAGCAGAAGTGATCAGGGAGACAGGGAGAAAGGTGCTGGGTGTGTCATCTGGAAAGAGGAAAGAAGATAAGGAGACTTGGTGGTGGAATGAGGAAGTTCAGGATAGTATCCAGAGGAAGAGGTTAGCCAAGAAGAAGTGGGACATGGACAGGACTGAAGAGAATAGACAGGAATACAAGGAGTTACAGCGCAGAGTGAAGAGGGAGGTGTCTAAGGCCAAGCAGAAGGCATATGACGAGTTGTACACTAGGGTAGACACTAGAGAAGGAGAGAAGGACTTGTACAGGTTAGCTAGGCAGAGGGATCGAGATGGGAAGGATGTGCAGCAAGTTAGAGTTATTAAGGATAGAGATGGAAGGGTGCTCACAAGTGAGGAGAGTGTACAGAGGAGATGGAAGGAATACTTTGAGGAGCTGATGAATGAGGAAAATGAGAGGGAAAAAAGAGTAGAAGGGGTGAACTCTGTGGAACAGAAAGTAGATAAGATTAGAAAGGATGAAGTCAGGAAGGCTTTGAAGAGGATGAAAAGTGGGAAGGCAGTTGGTCCTGATGACATCCCAGTGGAGGTCTGGAAGTGTCTGGGAGAGGCAGCAGTGGAATTTTTAGCTAGTTTGTTCAACAGGGTTTTAGAGAGTGAGAGGATGCCTGAGGAATGGAGAAGAAGTGTGTTAGTGCCGATCTTTAAGAATAAGGGTGACGTGCAGAGTTGCAGTAACTATAGGGGGATAAAGTTGATGAGCCATACAATGAAGCTATGGGAAAGAGTAGTGGAAGCTAGGTTAAGGAAGGTAGTGGAAATTTGTGAGCAGCAGTATGGCTTCATGCCCAGAAAGAGCACAACGGATGCAATTTTTGCTCTGAGAATTTTGATGGAGAAGTATAGGGATGGTCAGAGGGAGTTGCACTGTGTGTTTGTAGACTTGGAGAAAGCGTATGACAGGGTGCCAAGAGAAGAGCTGTGGTACTGTATGAGGAAGTCAGGAGTAGCGGGGAAGTATGTCAGAGTGGTGCAGGACATGTATGAGAGGAGCAGGACAGTGGTGAGGTGTGCTGTAGGTCAGACAGAGGAGTTCAATGTGGGGGTGGGACTGCATCAGGGATCGGCTCTGAGCCCCTTCCTGTTTGCTATAGTGATGGACCAGTTGTCAGAGGAGGTCAGACAGGAGTCTCCTTGGACAATGATGTTTGCAGATGACATTGTGATCTGTAGTGAGAGCAGGGAGCAGGTGGAGGAAAACCTGGAGAGGTGGAGGTTTGCGCTGGAGAGAAGAGGAATGAAGGTCAGTCGTAGTAAGACTGAGTACATGTGTGTGAATGAAAGGGAGGGAAGTGGAACAGTAAGGTTACAGGGTGAAGAGGTGAAGAAGGTAGAGGAGTTTAAGTACTTGGGGTCAACAGTCCAGAGTAATGGAGAGTGTGGGAAAGAGGTGAAGAAGCGAGTGCAGGCAGGTTGGAATGGGTGGAGAAAGGTATCGGGAGTTCTGTGTGATCAGAAAATATCAGCGAGAATCAAGGGAAAGGTGTACAGGACAGTGGTGAGACCGGCCATGCTGTATGGTTTAGAGACAGTGTCACTGAGGAAGAGACAGGAGTCAGAGCTAGAGGTAGCAGAGCTGAAGATGTTGAGGTTCTCTTTGGGAGTGACAAGATTGGACAGGATTAGGAATGAGTACATCAGAGGGACAGCTCATGTTGGACGTTTGGGGGACAAAGTTAGGGAGGCCAGATTAAGATGGTTTGGACATGTTCAGAGGAGGGACAGTGAGTATATTGGTAGGAGAATGTTGGACATGGAGCTGCCAGGCAGGAGGCAAAGAGGAAGGCCAAAGAGGAGGTATATGGATGGAATTAATGAGGATATGAAGCTAGTGGGTGCAAGTGTTGAGGATGCAGAAGATAGGGATAGGTGGAGAGAGATGATTCGCTGTGGCGACCCCTGAAGGGAAAAGCCGAAAGAAGAAGAAGATGAGAAATAAGAGGAGTAATTCAGTTAAGACTAAAGTAATGTTTGTGTATTAAAGGAGGATGGAGCGGTCAGTCTGTGTATAGCCGTAAGCTGACATGGTGCAAACTCCTCAGCAGACAGAAGATTTAGAGCACACTGTTAGAGATACTTAATGGCATTGCACCTGTGTATTTAGCAGAATTCCTGATGGATCACACCTCAAATATTTTTGTACCATGAACAAATGCTGACTTTCTTCATGTGGATTTTAATAAGAAGAAGCTCGGTGAAAGTGCTTTTAGTGTCCCTGCTCCCAGGATGTGGAACTCACTCCCAGTGTATATCCATCAGGTACCTTCACTAAATACATTTAAAAAGCAGCTTAAACACTTTTATTTACTTTAGCTTCAATTACATCTCTTGATTTTAAACTTAAAACTGCTTTTTATGTCTTACAAAATATTAGATATTTTTTATTTTATGTAGGAAAGTTGCTGTATAAATTAAGATATTATTATTGTTGTTGTTATTATTAGCACTTGTCAGACATACATAACATACTTAGTGTGTGTGTGTGTGTGTGTGTGTGTGTGTGTGTGTGTGTGTGTGTGTGTGTACCTCAGTATCTCCAGTGTACAGTGTGGATTCTTCAGTCCAGCAGAGAGCAGCTTCACTCCTGAATCCTGCAGATTATTGTTACTCAGGTTCAGTTCTCTCAGACTGGAGGAGTTTGAGGTGAGAACTGAGGACAGAGCTCTACAGCTTTCCTCTGTCAGATTACACTCCCACAGACTGGAAGAGAAATGATGAAATATCAGAACACTGATCTCAAACACACACACACAGCCATAATGCAGCTAAAGTTGAAGATGTAAGAGAAATGTCAGTGTGTTTCTCTCACACACAGAAATCAGAGGACAGGACACCACATCAGGACATTTACAGGAGCAGGGACATCTTTCTGCACTCCACAATCTCTCAGCTACAGGAGTGTAGTTTCCAGGAGGAATTGGGGTGGAAGTATATAATCAATAATCAGAACTAGCTATTACAACCCACCAAAACTGATACCATGATCAACTGAAACATTTGTAGAAGTAATTAATTCTGTAACATTATTGGTGTTCTGAAACGATCGTTATAATAAATCAGATAAAAATACTAAAAGCCCCCCTCTGCTGCACAAGTTGGTATTGCCCAACTATTGTCTCCCAACACAGTGCTTGATTACTGCAGTTTAACTGAGAGTGCAGATCACAGGTAGCTTTGAAGATGAAGAGAAGACTGTTTAGCATTGCTGGTCAGAGAGAGAGAGTAAAAAAATAAAACATGATAATACTCAGAAGCAGGTAGGATAATATGGTGTAATCTAGCTAACAACACTCCACATATAGTGAAGCTAATAAATATTTAGCATTAAAATCAATCAAATATTAATATAACAAGCTAAAAAACAGCCTTGTGTTATGTTCCATAAATATTATTTGAATAATTCCCATTATTATCAACAACAACAAGGTTGTTGACACTGGACATCACATTGTGACAGTTGTGCAGAGTTTCACTTGTAAAAATGTTTTTAGGTGTTCTCTTGCCTGCATTACAGTTTTAATCAGTTACATCAGTTTAATCAGATATCTGTTTTAATGAAACAATGATTTGATCATCAATGCTTGTGAACAATAGATGGATGGGAAGACAGACAGAAAGCTAGATAATTAGAAGGAAATTATGTAATGAAACTGCAGATATAACAAAGCTCATTACTTTTTCCTCAAATTATTTACTTATTTTTTCATTTAATGTAAAAATATAAAGGAAGCAGACCCATTCATACACACACACACACACACACACACACAGTCTAAATGTACTGTTTGGAATATGTTAGAAGTGTTAGAGATTTTAGAGGAGATTTTCCAGGACAATTTATTGCTGTACACCAGTGATTAATGGGAACTTCATTAGCATCATTAATTCAGGCTGTTGAGAGTTCCATGTAGATTACATCTATAGAGGACAGAGTCCATGCTCTGATACAGAGAGAGAGTGAGGAAGTTTTCAACAGACTGCAGTCCTTTTCATAGCAGCAGTGAGTCTAGCAAACAAAATTTTTAGATTAGAAAGGTTTTAAATCAGTCTCTAAATCTGGATCATCTCATCACCATATACACTCTAGAGGAAGTGGCAGATAAGAGACCTTTAGTAAAGTTAGGTGATTTTTAACTCCATGTTCAGCATCAAGTGCTATATTCATACAGGAGCAAGAGTATAAATAATTAATGAATACATGGGTAGATGTACATAAGCTCCTTCTCTTAATCTCAATAAGCTGGAACTATCGAGCACCGAGTCCCACATCGCTTTAAAATCACTGTCTACTATTAATGAATAATGAGATAATTCTAGCATTTTCTGGGTAACTGTATAATAGAAGGTTTTGTCAGTAATGTGACACACACACACACACACACACACACACACACAGATAAGAGCAATTTTCCTGCTGTTGAGTTCTATCTTAGCAAATAGTTATCCTACCTGCAAGGTCTGCCCACGTTTCCAGCATTTATTTAAGATTGTGAAGCTACAACAGCTACGCCTTTAGTTTTTGTGTCAAATGATGAAAATGTGATCTGATAAACTTATTGTCCAAATGACAAAAGTCAGAACACAACAGATGTGTCTCCTGTAACAGCACAATATCTTTTTCTGATTCAGGAGATTAAAAATACTGACTGGTTTGTGAGGAGCGTTCAATCCACCACAGTTCAAACCAAAATATTAATCCGACTCATTATTTAATACAAGATCATAGATAATATCTGGAGAAATAAAGTTTGTCAGTTATCAAATCAGTAATTATACAAAAACAAATCACCAAATAGATACAATAAACCCACACCACCAGACTTTCTTGAAATGAGACGGTCCTTGTAAGCAGTATATAAGGTGAGCAGATCCATTACTCAGACTAATAGAGTCACAGTATATGGCTGAAAAAAGGTCTTCCTTCAGCGGAGAAGTCCTTTTAGGAGAAGTAGCAATAATCACTGCGGTTAAACCAGCCGCTCTTTCTGAAAGCAAGGTTAAACTAGCTGCATGTATATTGTAGGGACGCGGTTTTTAGATACTTAGCATTAATATCGCTGAAAGAGGAAAGCGAGCATCTGTGAGATCCTACATCACAGAACCATAATATAAAACAATCATTTTTAATAAATACATAACAAAATGCATATACAACAATTCCTAGCATGTAAGAAAATAAAGGCTAAATGTTTTAATAATCCTTTACATTTTAAAATTGTTACGGTGGGCAAGATCCTTTGTAGGACCAGTAGGGGGCTTTCAGCAGGGGTTGTCCTGTCTGTGTTCCTCACTCCTCTCCGGGTTTTGCTGGACCGAAAACTCTTTTGGGACTATGGGGAGAGGTTGGCGCGTCGGGAGCCGCGCCATGGGGGGGGGTACTGTTACAGTGGGCAAGATCCTTTGTAGGACCACTAGGGGACTTTCAGCAGGGGTTGTCCTGTCATGTTTGTTTTTGTTTATGTATGCCATGTTAGTTTAGCCCCACCTTATCCTAATGTGTTCCGGCCTCTGTTCACCTGTTCCCAATGTTCCCTGTAATTACTTTCCCTATTTATAGTGGTGTCTGTGTCCCTATGATTTGCTAGTCCTCGTTTGCAGTGCCATGAGTAGTGTCGTGCGTTTGTTTTATATTCTATGTTTTTCAGTTAAGAAACCCCTGTCGATGTCTACCCTCGTGTTGAGTCTGTTCCATCCCGCCGGACACTACCGGCCACAACAAAAATGGGGAACATAAAGGTTTAAAGAGACATTAAAATGTACTAAGCCCAATTCATTTTACTGTCATTTTATAAAATCCTTTTCAAAATAAACATTTTAAATTGTTAGTTGATCAAACCAACTCAGATCACTTCATAATGCCAAATTCTATAGTCCCAATAAAGATGAATTAATTCTACTGTGGAATTTTGAAGGAGTTGCTCTTCAAAGTCACCATATCTGTCAATATTATTTAGTCAGGAGCTGATTTTCATCCATAATTAAATGGACATTTCAAATTATTAGTTGATCAAACCAACTGAGATCACTTTATAATAACATGCTTTGTACACAAAATAGTCAATTAACTAATCAATCAATTAATCTTTCTCTTTATATACACATCTTAACATGTTTCTGAATAAATATATATCTAAAGGTGCTATTGAAATTTTCACCAGATGTTGGTAACAACCCATCCAATCTGTGCAAAGAAATTAAACCATAGATGTCCATAAAATAAGTTCTGTGTAATAATGTGAAATGAAACAGGGAAAAAGTATTGAACACGCTTACTGAAATTTATTTAATACTTCATACAGAAGCCTTTGCTGGTACTGGCAGCTTCAAGATGCCTCCTGTATGGAGAAACGAGTTGCATGCATTGCTCAGGTGTGATTTTGGCCCATTCTTCCACACACACACTCTTCAAGTCTTGAAGGTTCTGTGAGCCTCTTCTCTGAACTCTTACCATTAGTTCTTTCCATTGTTCTTTCAATCGGATTCAAGTCAGGCGATTGGCTGGGCCATTCTAGCAGCTTTATTTTTAATTTGGTCTGGTGTTTTTGGGGTGATGTGCAGTGCCATTTGTCCTCCAAACATGGTGTGTATTATGGCATCCAAACAGTTTAGGTCTCATCTGACCAGATTATATTTTCCCAGTATTTCACAGGCTTGTCCAAATGTTGTGCAGCAAAATTTAAACCAGCTTCAACATGCTTTTTCTTCAGCAATGGAGTCTTGTGTGGTGAGCGTGCACACAGGACATGGTGGTTGAGAGCATTACTTACGGTTTTCTTTGAAACAATTGTATTGGTTAGTTCCAGGTCTTTCTGAAGCTCTCCACAGGTGGTCCTTGACTCTTGGACATCTGATAATTCTATTCACTTCTCTGTCAGAAATCTTGTGAGGAACACCTGGTCGTGTCCGGTTTATGGTGAAATTATGTTCATTTCATTTCTGGATTATGGCCCTGACAGTGCTCACTGGAACATGCAGAAGTTTTAAAATACTTCTCAATGCCATCAGTATGTTTTGCAACAATAAGGTTGTGAAGGTCTTGAGAGAGCTCTTTACTTTTACCCATCATGAGATGTTTTTTGTGTGACCCCTTGGTAATGAGACAACTTTTTATAAGCCATCAGGTGAGACTGGAGCAGCTGATATTAATTTGCACTGACCAGGGGCAGGACTGCTTTCTAATTACTGACTGATTTCAGCTGGTGTCTTGGCTTTCCATGCCTTTTTGCACCTCCCTTTCTTCATGTGTTCAATACTTTTTCCCTGTGCCATTTCACATTATTACACATAATTTATTAACATCTAATTTGATTTTTTGCATGTGTGGATTGCATGGGTTGTTACCAACATCTGGTGAAAATTTCATGTCAATAGCACCTTTAGAAATATATTTCCTGTACTCTTTCAGTGCTATTACTGCTAAGTATCTAAAAGCTGCACCACAGCAATACACGTGCAGCTAGATTAAACTTACATTTAGAAAGACCATCTGTCTCAGTTAATAATGCACTACAGAATTCCCTTTTTAAGCTGAGCATGCTCCTTTCTGCCATCTTTCTCCCAGTTTATATAAACTTGTGTCTTTATTGGGTTGATGTAAAGGGTGCAGAGTTACTGTAAATAGTTAACTTGTGCTATTAATTAAAATAATTACACAAACAGGTGTATTAGACTTGGAGAAAGCGTATGACAGGGTGCCAAGAGAAGAGCTGTGGTACTCTATGAGGAAGTCAGGAGTAGCAGAGAAGTATGTCAGAGTGGTGCAGGACATGTATGAGAGGAGCAGGACAGTGGTGAGGTGTGCTGTAGGTCAGACAGAGGAGTTCAAAGTGGAGGTGGGACTGCATCAGGGATCGGCTCTGAGCCCCTTCCTGTTTGCTATAGTGATGGACCAGTTGTCAGAGAAGGTCAGACAGGAGTCTCCTTGGACAATGATGTTTGCAGATGACATTGTGATCTGTAGTGAGAGCAGGGAGCAGGTGGAGGAAAGCCTGGAGAGGTGGAGGTTTGCGCTGGAGGGAAGAGGAATGAAGGTCAGTCGTAGTAAGCCTGAGTACATGTGTGTGAATGAAAGGGAGGGAAGTGGAACAGTAAGGTTACAGGGTGAAGAGGTGAAGAAAGTACAGGAGTTTAAGTACTTGGGGTCAACATTCCAGAGTAATGTAGAGTGTGGGAAAGAGGTAAAGAAGCGAGTGCAGGCAGGTTGGAATGGGTGGAGAAAGGTGTCGGGAGTTCTGTGTGAGAGGAAAATATCAGCGAGAATCAAGGGGAAGGTGTACAGGACAGTGGTGAGACCGGACATGCTGTATGGTTTAGAGACAGTGTCACTGAGGAAGAGGCAGGAGTCAGAGCTAGAGGTAGCAGAGCTGAAGATGCTGAGGTTCTCTTTGGGAGTGACAAGATTGGACAGGATTAGGAACGAGTACATCAGAGGGACAGCTCATGTTGGTCGTTTGGGGGACAAAGTTAGGGAGGCCAGATTAAAGATGGTTTGGACATGTTCAGAGGAGGGAGAGTGAGTATATTGGTAGGAGAATGTTGGACATGGAGCTGCCAGGCAGGAGGCAAAGAGGAAGGCCAAAGAGGAGGTATATGGATGGAATAAATGAGGATATGAAGCTAATGGGTGCAAGTGTTGAGGATGCAGAAGATAGGGATAGGTGGAGAGAGATGATTCACTGTGGCGACCCCTGAAGGGAAAAGCCGAAAGAAGAAGAAGAAAAAGACACAAACAGGTGTATATATAAATGTGGTCATTATGTGGCAGTGTTACAACTCAGCAGACAGAACAAGCCCCAGACACTCACTAGACAACACAAACACAGATAACACAAAAGATACAAACAACAAAAATATAAACTTAATAATAAGCCAGAACTGGACTGTGACCTTGTATGAATATGGAGCAGTCAGGAAGTTTCCAGTCCAACAGTTTAAACTAATCAATATACTTATAACCTCTTGAAGTTAATTGAGCAATGTAACTGATAGAAAATCCCTGCCTTAAAGTCAAAAGGTGTTCTTAGTACACGTGTGGAATAAACCTACTTACAATGAAATATAGTACAATGGGACAGCTAAAATAAACCAGCTCTCTTATCCAACAGTATTCATGGTTTAGCTGAGACCCGCTTTCTAGAGTTACAGGGCAATGAACCCAGTGACCCAAGCCATAATGTACATGGAGAAATTTTCCCCTAAAATGTGTTTGGAGGAGAAACTAAAAGTTGATAGATTGAGCACACATTGTATAATGAGAGTACAAATGACACAAAAGGACAGATGACAGAACTGTAAGTTTAGTGTTTTTTAGTTTAAACCAAAAATTTCCAGCTTTTCTGTTTACTGTGTTTGTTATTCAGAGGAAACGCAGCATGAACCCAGTCGAGCATTACAGACTTAAACCACTAAACTTTATACACCACTAATGAAGCTGACTATCTACTTTAAGTGTGTGTGTGTTTTAATATTATTTACATTTACAGCATGAAACAAACCCCCTTATCCAGAGCTACTTTAGATAAATTAATTAGCTCATTATTATTAGCAATGAGATCTCAGGATATAACGTATTGTTTAATCCTAATCTTTTAATTGTTGAGCTACTGATAGATTTCAGCCTCCAATTAAATCTCAATAAGGCAATGTCTCTGATCTTTCTGGAATAGAACAAACACAAAAGCTGAAATGAATGTGATATATTAAATTATTATATAATATTATTAGGTGGCTGTTGTAGTCAACCGTAAATAATGTTTTTTTGATTTGGGAAAGATGTTGCTTTGGAACAGTTAACTTTTTATTCAGTCACATTAGACAGAAGTAAGAAATGTTTCCAGAAAGTTCCACAGGAGATCTGGTTCAGGAGCTAAATAAAGTTATATATTTAACAAACAATAATAAACTAACATATAAACATAAATAAATAAATAATTTGTGTGTGTGTGTGTGTGTGCGCGTGTGTACCTCAGTATCTCCAGTGTACAATGTGGATTCTTCAGTCCAGCAGAGAGCAGCTTCACTCCTGAATCCTGCAGTTTATTGTGACTCAGGTCCAGTTCTCTCAGACTGGAGGAGTTTGAGGAGAGAACTGAGGACAGAACTCTACAGCTTTCCTCTGTCAGATTACACACACGCAGACTGGAAGAGAAATGATGAAATATCAGAACACTGATCTCAAACACATGCAAGACAACGCACCATCCCATGCTGCAAAAAACACCACTGATTCCTCGGCTGCTATAGGCACAAAGGGAGATATAGACATATAGGCATATCATGGTGTGGCCACCATCATCCCCTGACCTCAACCCTATTGAGAACTTATGGAGCATCCTTAAAAGCAGGATCTATGAGGGTGAGTGGCAGTATACCTCAAAACAGCACCTATGGGAGGCAATACTGACATCCTCAAATGAAATACAGAAACTATACAAGAACTTACAGGTTCAATGGATGAGACAGTTGTTAAAGTGATATCAAAGAAAAGCTCATTGTGCATAATCATTTACAGTGCATTTTGAGTTCTTTCCAAAATATTAGAAAAAGATTAGAAAAAGATTAGAAATGTAACACAACACTACCCTGGAAGACTAAAGGATCTTAGTCCCCGCTCCAGTACATTTAGTCTCAATGCACCCAAATGAATGTATGTGTTTCTCCTACACTACTGTGTGTTACACTAAAGGATTTGTGTAGGTGGGCTTCAGGTGTCTAGAAGTGACATGGTGACTTCCTGAAGCGTGTAGTGTATGTTGTATAATGCACAGTGTGGAACTAGCTTTGAACAGCACAACCTCCCCAAACCCAGCAAGGTAAGTGAGACGCCCCGACTCCAAGGTAGCTGTCAAAATTAAAACATGTCATTTATATTCAACTAAAAGTAAGTAAGTTGCTTTCGGCTGCTCCCTGTTCGGGGTCGCCACAGCAGACCAACTGGTCTGCACAACAACTTGGCACAGGTTTTACGCCAGATGCCCTTCCTAACGCAACCCTTCCACTTTTCCGGGCTTGGGACCAGCACTGCATCCAGTGGCTGGGGTTGAGGCATTGGCTGGGAATCGAACCCGGGCCTTCTGCATGATAGGCGAGCAACCTACCACTGAGCCACCAATGCCTCTTATATTCAACTAAAAGTAATGGTGTTAAACCTGACCAACTGTCACGTACAACCGTCTTTGTGTTCAGCGTCTGTTTTTACCACATCCGCCATCTTCCCATGCAGAGAACCACACTCAAAAACACTGTCTCCATAATTCACCCACAACAGATGAACAAAAATCACCATCCAAGAAGAAGAATGTGATCAGTCATTAACCATTTAGCATCTTTGTCCAGCTCCAAGTAATCAAGCTCCATTACTTTTTAATAACAGCGGTCACGGCACTACAGTCAGCTGCGGCGGCTTATTCATCCTCTCTCTTTTTCCCCGCCATAGGCAAAGGAAAAAAACTCATGAAAATAAAAATCTTCAATATAAAAAGTCACATTTAAAAACACTTCTCTTACGTTTAGTAGTCCACGGTCAGTGTGAAGTAGACTTACTGACCATGAGTCAGACTTGAGTTTCGTTAACATACTCAGCACTTTGTAGACTACGTGATGATTTATCCAGTAATAAGAAATTTTCCTTCCAGTAATAATATAATTATATAATTTAATTTAATAATTTAATGTAATTAATCAGTCACAGTTTGTGTGTGTGTGTGTGTTTGTGTTGTTGCACTGGTATCGTAAGTCTTGATTCTTTTTCATTTACACAGGGACATGTTCACTGACTCAAAAGGAATCACTGACTCGATTCATTTCAGTGAGTGACTCGACAAAACTCGAGTTTTTAAAAAGAATCGTTTTTACCACCACTAAAAATGTTAATGGATTTTTTATTAGGGATGAGCTCTTAGGAGGCTTTTGTTCTTCCTTTGTATTGGGTTCAGTTAAATGAAAAAGGATTTAAATATGCATATATAAATATGTACAATCTCAATTTCTACACTTTGAATAAAAATGGAGAGAGGGAATCATCCATGACTAAATTAGAAAGAAAAATGTACAAATTAGGGAAAAAAGCATGATAGAGTAAATCTCCCCTCAACACTGTGTAAAACTTTAACAGGTACTTGAAGGTGAACAGAGTGTTTTAATATTGACTTTTTATATTTTCTATTCATATTGATCCCATTTGGACAGTTTGATGTTTTTCTTGTTCTCATTTGTGAGAGTTCTGTTCAATGTCACTTTCAAAATAAACAGAGAAAAGAAAAAGTGTCTTTCACTGGTGTTTAGTTCAGAAATGTTTTTAGCTCTTAAATGCATGCAGTTATTTTTCATAGATTTTTCTTTTCATAAATTTTAGAGAAAACTTAATATATCATGATTCATATGTAAAAGATATAAAATTATTCATATCATGATCTATCAGATTTTGTCCATATGTCCCAGTCCTCAGTGCAGACATGACGTGTTAGTGTAAAAAGTGAAATAATCTTCTGTAAAAGTAGCAGAGGTTTGTTTAAAGATGATTAGAGTAACTATTAACAAGCATTAATCCAAACAGTGCAGTTCAGTGTTACATTAAAATAACAAACCATGCAGTAATACATTTATAAATAAAAATACTCACTCAGCTTTTCTGGAGGCTTTGACCACTGGCAGCAGCCTCAGAAGACATTCCTCTGATCGATCATATTTCCTCAAATTAAACTCATCCAGCTCCTGTTCTGAGTTCAGTAACACAAACACCAGAGCTGACCACTGAGCAGGAGAGAGTCTGGTTCCTCTGAGACAATGGTTACCTCCTCTGTTCAGGTAAGTTTGTACTTCCTGTACTAGAGAATGATCATTCAGTTCATTCAGACAGTGGAACAGATTGATGGATTTCTCTGGAGATGGATTCTCCCTGATCTTCTCCTTGATGTACTCAACTGTTTCCTGTTTGCTGTGAGAGCTACTTCCTGTCTGTAGCATTAAGCCTCGTAAGAGAGTCTGATTGGACTCCAGTGAGAGACCCAGAAGGAAGCGGAGGAACAGGTCCAGGTGTCCATTCTCACTCTGTAAGGCCTTGTCCACTGCACTCCTGAGGAAATCAGACATGTTTGGATTTCTGAAAAGATCAGACAGATCAGTGGTTTGTTGTTTTGTTACATTTCTGGTGAGGTAGGAAATAAAAGCATATAAAGCAGCCAGAAACTCCTGAACACTCAGATGTACAAAGCTGAACACCTTCCCCAGGTGAAGCCCAAATTCCTCTCTGAAGATCTGGGTACACACTCCTGAGTACACTGACACTTCTCTCTCATCAATGCCACACTCTCTCAGGTCTTCCTCATAGAAGATCAGGTTTCCTTTCTCCAGCTGCTGGAAAGCCAGTTTTCCCAGTGCCAGGATACTCTCTCTGGTCTGCTGAGGATCAGGGTCACATTTCTGATGGTACTTTTGGTGCTTGTGTTTGATCTGAAAGATCAGGAAGTGTGTGAACATTTGAGTCAGAGTCTTGGGGATCTCTCCACTCTCTGCTTCACCCAACATTCTCTCTAGGACAGCGGCTGAGATCCAGCAGAAGACGGGGATGTGGCACATGATGTAGAGGCTTCTTGAAGACTTCATGTGTGTGATGATTTTATTGGCCAGGCTCTGATCACTGATCCTCTTCCTGAAGTACTCCTCTTTCTGAGGATCACTGAAGCCTCGTACCTCTGTTACCTGGTCTACACACTCAGGAGGGATCTGATTGGCTGCTCCTGGTCGAGAGGTTATCCAGAGGAGAGCAGAGGGAAGCAGATTCCCCTTGATGAGGTTTGTCAGCAGCACATCCACTGAGGCTGACTCTGTCACATCACACAATCTCTCATTCTTCTGGAAATTTAGAGGAAGTCGACACTCATCCAGACCATCAAAGATCAACACCACTTTGTAGGAGTCACAGTCTATTGATTCTAGTTCTCTCATTTCTGGGAAAAAGTGATGAAGAAGATTCATCAGACTGAGATTTTGCTGCTTCATCAGATTCAGCTCTCTAAAGGGAAGTGGAAACATGAAGAAGACGTCCAGATTTGCTTTTCCTTCAGTCCAGTCCAGAATGAACTTCTGCACAGAGACTGTTTTTCCAATTCCAGCAACTCCTTTAGTCAGCACACTTCTGATGGACTTCTCTTTAAAGAGGTCATTACATTTGATGGCTGTCTCCTGTGTTGCTGGTCTCCTGGACACTGTCTCAATCTGTCTCACCTCATGTTCATTATTGATGTCTCCACTCCAACCCTCTGTGATGTAGAGCTCTGTGTAGATCTCATTCAGAAGTGCTGAGCTTCCATGCTGTGAGATTCCTTCATTAATTCTTTTAAACTTCTCTCTCAGCTTGGATTTCAACTTTGGCTGATACACAGAGCCCACAGACTCTAATAAACAAAGTAATAACATGTTTTAATGCAGAATCACTGAGCACAATATAAAATGTAAAATTCTTTCAAATGCTGCTGTTCTTTCCTGATTCATGCATTAAATATTATTGAAAAAACAGGACCATTGTACAGAGTAACCACAAGCTGGACCATGAACAGAACAGAAAAGCAGCAGATGTACATGACACTAAAATCAAACTTAAAACTAAAAGTCTTCATATCTAAAACTATTTCCTCTCTCTAAAGTGAACCTGATGGAATAAAGCCATGACTCAGAGCTCTTACTGTTGTGCAGTGTGTTAGCGAGACCTGTGTGGTTCATGTTCTTCAGGACATGCAGTGTGATCTTCAGCGCTCCCTCTCTGACACTGTGCAGATCCTCCTCATCCTCCACCTCCCTCTCAGTGCATGCTGGGTAATCTGGACTCAGGAGCTTCCTAAACCTCTTCAGCTCATTCTTTATCAGAGTGATGACTTTGTGTTCCAGCTCCTGGTTAGAAACACACAGGAACAGATCTAAATACTATAGTGTTACACAGTGAGAGATGCTTTGATTGTGATTTTAATTATGAAAATAATAAAAGTCTCTTCCTTTTGCCTTTAGTTACAAGTGAAATTCTAATTACTCCAACAAGTGATTACCCATAATTCTACTGCACATGAAGAGAAAGACAAGGTATGACAACACACATATTACACACTTAAAATAACACACACACCTGGAATATGGAGTCCAGCTGATTTCTGCTGATGTTTGATTTCTTCTTTTGTGATCTGTGAACAAACAAAACACATCATGTAATATGGACTATATGTATTCATAGCTGCACAACACACACTGATAAATACAGAGACAGATATTTAACACTGTCCTCTTAACACAATACACTGATTTCAGGATTTCCTAACTGACATTAACATGTTTAGAAACAAATGATTGAATTAATAAATAAATCATTTATATTGTCATTAATATCCCAGGTGTAAATTTTCGTCTGTGGCACCACAGACCCTCCAGGTCAGGGACTGCAGGCTGAACTGACCTCTTAAAGCAGTTTTCCTCACTGCCAGTCCGAGAGCTGCAGCACTGCACAGTTTAGTGTTTTACTGCTTCAACACCTGATAAAGCTCATGAAGGGCTTCATAAGGAGATGAGTGAGTTTGATCAGGTGGAACACTGCTGTAAAACACCTCACTATACTGACCTCACATCAGTAGAACTGTCTCTGTCTCTGAAGTGAATTGGACGATCCATTGACCGGTCACTCTTCATGGACACACAGCTGGGTTCTGGCGAGTCTGATCTCTTTCCCTCCATCATTCTAGAATTACAGAAATATCAGCAATAATGAATACTCTGCTGTCTCAGCACTGTTAAACAATGTGTTCATCATTAAACACCAATAATTCCATCTTTTTACTTCAGCTACAGTCTGCACACTTATTCAAACAGGAGGCACGCCTCATACCTCAGGAATTACACTGATGTCAGGAGTCCCAGTCACAGCTAACTGACTCAGCTGGGTCTTAAAGCCTGTAGAGTTCACTGACTCAAAGCTATGCTGCTCTTATGCTCCACATTACACAGTCCTTTTACTCTTCTCTCAGTGAAGGATTTCTCTAAACTCTTCTTAGATCAGATCAGTGATATATTCACTGCTATTAAACACCTTACACCAGAGTTTACTTCCTCTGTTAACTAGTGAGTGTTTAGAGATACAGATCTGTTCCCATGAGGCGGTGTGTATTTATTGCTGGTGAATGTAAAAGTAACTCACCTCTCGTCTTTCTTTAAGTCCTGTTTTCCAGACACACTCATGTTGGAGGTCATGTCTCCTTCTCCAGATTACAGCAGGACACACGTTTACTTCACTCCAACATCAGTGTGTTCAATCAAACCCTATACACACGCTATCAAGTCATAAAACAACCTGTGTACATTAAAACTTCCGTAGAAACTCACAAAACCCTATTGCATCTAGTGTCAGATCAGTGTTTTTAGAAATTATAGCTTTAGATTTAGATACATACTTTGTTTTTACTCCTGAAATGTTTTATTTTTCTCTAGTGACAAAATGGAGCTGCTGAGTTTCACCTTCACTGACACCTTCTTCCTGGTTTATTCTGCAGAGGGGGAGGGGCAGTGACTCAAACAGGTAATAAACACACCTGCGCACAGACACACACAGACACAGGCATGCTCCCTCTCTCTCTCTCAAGATGTGGTGCTGGTTTGGCTATCAATCAAATGTTTTTACTGCTCAAAAAAATCTGTTAAAATACACACTTTTATATAATATACAGAGGTGTGAAAAACAGACAGAACGAACGAACGAACGAACGAACGAACGAACGAACGAAAGAAAGAAAGAAAGAAAGAAAGAAAGAAAGAAGTTTATGCAAAGCTCCATCATTCAGACAACTTCTCCTAGGGCTGATGATTTGTTGCCAAGTTCACATTATTGCACATTTCTTTTACAATTTTAAACAGATCATCAGGCCTGAGTGATGGTTATGAAGACAGATCCAGTCTAAGCTGTGTAATTAATAGAACCATGAACCATGACACCTTAGACGTTTGTTCACTCTGCTTTGGCCTAATTACCACTTCTACTAAAAATATAGTGCTCACACCCCTGGGCCGTACATTTACAGAAAAAAAATCACAAAATAATGATAGGACAAAACAAACAAACACTCAAGCTAGTTAGTAGAGTCTGTCAAAGTTTGCTGTGATCTGATTTCAGTGCTGTAGCTTCTCACATTTCCACTAAAGACCTGCACTGGTAGATCATAGTGCCATGGAGCTCCACTACAACCTGCAAGCAGCAACAGATTAAACCAGCAACCAAAACAAACATCAAACATCCACATGATTTACAAATGAAATAAGAAAGAAAGAACAGAAAAAGCTTCAGTGCTTCATCATCAACTTCAACCTCCTTTAACTGTGATGAAAATTCAGTGGCTGAGTTCCTCAAACTGCAGACAGAAATCATTTCTAAATTACAGCTTCTCCTACTCAAACTGTTTTAAAGAAAAGAAGCCAAAAGTAATGTCAGTAGAAAAGCTCTAACATTTATTATACAGCATTATAATGCAATTACTGCATTCAGTGGAGCTGGAGCCTGAGCTGTCCCTCAGCTGTGTCTCTGACTCTGCATCGTTCTGGAAGATCTTCACTATGTCCTCTGTTTCATTTATTATAGAGAGAACTATAGAGCTAAAGATGAGGGTTTCTGTCATGAAGTGCTTTCTCTTCTAGTGTGATTGTGTGTGTACTGTGAGTTTGTGCACAGCTGAACAAGTTTTAGCCCAGTTACAGCTAAAGGAGCCATAAGAGTAGCTCCAGCTCATGAGTCTTCCAACAGGAGTATTAATTGTTAGTGCTTTTTTGAATCATTTCATTTCATCACTGATCATGTAAAGATTTTTGTAAAGCCAGTATGAAATGTTGTGATTGATGTCTATGGCTGTGTGGGCATGGCCAAGAGCTGCTTTGTGAATGGAGGGAGGAGTCTGGGAGAACAAGCAGTAAGCTTCACACACCTGTGAGTAATTTCACTAACGATGTGTTTGCTCTCCCAACAGTGAGCTTCAGAGGAGATAAGCAGTGTGTGAGATCTCGTCTGCCTTCCCCTTCCTCACATTCGTGACACACACCAGCACAGGGACACTTACAATACCCAACTCTTGTTGGCAGCTTTGGTTGGGTTTAACTCCAGACAGAGTCTTCTTGATGTCTACTACAGAAACACAGAGTACTTGTTGTGCGGGGTTCTGGGTGGTTTTCCCCACTGCCGTGTTATTCTGTGTTTCTAGATGCAAGTAAACTTACAACACCTGTAAATGTAAGAGAAAATGTGTCACAATTTGTTAGGACATTTTACCAGATAAGTCACTCAATGTAGTAACTATTTATTTATGCAGGATTCAGTCACTTAAAATCAAGAGCACAAAATCTCTGCATTAATGGAAAAAAATGAGACAATATGTGCACAAGAATTAAGACTGTCAAGTTAAAACGACAGATGATGTAAAAGAAAGGTGGACTAACAATAATAATTTGACAGTGTAGGTAGTTTCTTTAAAAACATAAATTTATACATGCCACCTGACACAGCTGGGAAGGTTTCATATCATTTATAATGTTGCTTATAATATTTTATTCAGTGACTCCAATACAATTACATCTGAGAATGAAAAATTCCCTTTGGTAAATACTGCAATATATAGAGAAATTTAGAGTAGAAAGAATGATTTGTGTGTGTGATTCATATAATCTTAAAGACACATTTAGAACATTATTATGTGTCTATCCAATGATGTTGGATACACACATACTGATGCAAATGTTAAAACAAGAATCGATAGAATATATCTCAAACACAATGAAATTAATCCAGGATCACAAAAAAGATCCAAAGAAGATTAAAAAAGATCACAACAGACACAAGAATACACAGAGTAAGCACAGAGACAGGGAAGATAACTAAAATCATGGCATATACAAACAATTATATAGCTATATTCATTAAAAATCAATCAGAGCTGGATGCGATAAAAAGACTTTTCAAATCTTATGAAGAAATCTCTGGAGTGAACTTAAATCAAAATAAAACTGAAACAATATGGATAGGTAATAGTTTCACCCCATCATTAAACATTCAGCTCAAGCAAGTTTAAATTTAAAAAATATACTAGGTTTAAATATTGCGGATAACAGATGTGTCGAACGTAATTGAGAGGAAAAGGAAAAAGACTTAAAGACTGAAATGGAGAATTGGAAAATGGCAAATTATAAAACCAGAATTCAGGTAATTAAAAAAAATGATAAAGCTGATATTTAAAAGAAACTGATGTCAAAACTGATATTCTTAGCAACTATCTTTCCCCCGGAAAAAGAAATTAGATTAAATTAAATAAAATGTGTGGGGAAGTCACAACAAATCAAACTACAAATTGCTTCTTCTTTTTTTTTTTTTTAAATGCTTTTAACACAAGCAATAAACCGAAAGTGTGGGTGGGGGAAAAACGGGGGGTATATATATATATATATATATATATATCTCATAATGTAAGGGATGTTTGGTTAAAAAAAAAAAATGGAAAAAAGCACAGAAGATTAATATTGGCTAATGATTCATTCATTCATCCATTCATTGTCTGAAGCTAATCCGATCTATTTTCTTGTCACAGGGAGCCTGTGCCTATCTCAGACGTCATTGGGCATCGAGGCAGAATACACCCTGGACAGAGTACCAACCCATTGCAGGGCACACACACTCTCTCATTCACTCACACAATCACTGACTATGGTAAATTTAGAGATGCCAGTCAACCTACAATGCATGTCTTTGGACCAGGGGAGGAAACCAGAGTACCCGGAGGAAACCCCCGAGGCACGGGGAAAACATACAAGCTCCACACACACAACCCTGGAGGTGTGAGGCAAACGTTGCTTATGATATGTATAGTTAATTATAAATAATGAAAAACAAGATGCAAGATGATCATTAACCAGTGTCATATTTCTGGTGAGGCAGTTTGAACAGATTTTAGAGACAGAAAAGAAAATGAACGGAAGAACAAAATACAAATTTCCTTGGGACATAAATACATGAAAAGGATTTATTAATAATGTGCAAAATGGTGTAGACATGTGTGAACAAAGACTAAGCAGTTGATATGAATATGATACTGTTTTTGTTGTTTGCACTTCTTGTTATATTTCTGACATATTTAAAATATGTTTAACTCCATGATGTAAAATTGTAATTGCCTGGAATGTGATGTTTTGAAATCCTGCAATAAAGTTGGATTTAAAAAAGCAAACTCAGTCTCACACTTCAAATGTGAAGTAATCTATGAATGGAAGAAACAGATTCTTTTGTCAATAGTCCTCTGGGGTTGTTGCTGGTGTTTGACTTCTTCGTCTGCACTTTTACTATGCGAGAGACTGAGGGATTAACATGAAGTGTGGCAGCCGACTCACAACTTTGATCCCACATTTTTCCAAACATTGCATCTTCATTTGTCTTCTAAAGCAGCGTCACTAATGCACTGGCATTACTAACAGCACTCAGTAATTCAGAAGCTGGGTGTTGAAAACTGTTGCTAAGAGGCATTAGATGTATTGCAGTGACCCTGAGTCACAATAATGCTGATAAATTAAATCAAACTACTCCATTGTTCAGCTTAGAGACACTGTTGTATTACTGCTTCTAGGGTCTTTAGTTGATCTGTTTTCACATAGATATTCTTATAGTTTTGGATGACTGGGTGAATGCACACATCGTGCTGAGACTGTCGTGCTGCTGTCACTTCAAAAGATATGCAACCATTTTTGTGAAGCTGTTATGAAAGACACAATGTCTTGGAACGCACCTCGAACCAACGGGATACATGTTGAGTACACTATTGCCAAATTAAGTGCATGGTTTCTGCAGTGCACATAGGTGGCAGCCGGACACAGCTGTTTAATGAGGGTTTGAACACCTCTCACCTTGCCACTTATGTTCCCAGCTCCATCATTTCCCTGTCCCGCCATTTTGTTGGGTTACAATTTAAATTCTTCTAGCTTGCCCAGCAAGGTTTTTGTTAATGTCTTGCCAGTGCATCAGCTGTAAAAATATAGCACAAAACGTTCTTTTGAAAGGAAGAGTTTCCACACAGTCACAGAGTCACAGTCTAAACAGTGAACTAATGGGCTGGCAGGACTAACAGTAGGTTGCTGTCGGAGGGAAATGGTTTCAGGGGATGAGGTTGAATAGCTGGCAGCTAAATCCGAATGATCCGATGAAATAGGTGATGATTCCCCAGACTCAGGAGAATGCAGTTTCCAGGAAAGGAGAAGCAATATTTGCCTTAATAGTTTTAGGCCTATTCGCAAATGTTCCAACCAAGTTTAGTTGTTTTAGTGAGCCTTTAATCATTTTGAGCCTGGTTTTATATCGTGTCTGGAAAAAGCACCAATTAAACAAAACTAAACTAGCCAATCAGATTTCTTTACACATATCCCCCACTTCAGTCTCTCTTGCTTTCTCTATACAAGAAAAGATTAACAATAAATTAAAAATTAGTTTTAAAAAACGCATTAATTACAAATAAATAATAATAATAATAATAATAATAATAATAATAATAATAATAATAATAATAATAATAATAATAATAATAATAATAATAATAATACAGGGGGCAGCCGAAAGAACGACAACAACTCATTGTACACATTGCATACAGCCCATACGGCTGAACGTGCCACTGAGCTGAGCACTGTCGCTTTTGTCTGTGCTTTTCTCAAGCACCACAGAGTATGCTGTGAAAACTCAAGCTTTGTCGCACAATTGATCATAAATGTTACTTGATAACTCGTTAATCTGCTGCTGTGTTTGCCGATAGAGTGAGGTTGTTGAACAAGCTCTTCTTTTTTGGGTATAGAATATCAGTGATTTTTAACATGCAGTCCTTCATAATCTGCCCTTCAGTGAATGGCTTTCCTGCATTAGTGATCGATTTACTCACCACAAAACATGCTTTATCTGCAGAATTTTTGGCTTTATGGAAAAAGATTTGCTGGGACATTAGCTGATACTTCTCATACTGTTCTCTGTGTTGAGAAATGACGTGTTAGATTATATTCCTTTAAAACAGCAGTTTTTCCTTTCTCTCAGAAAGGTAGCATTTCCATTAAACTCCACAAAATACACTGTAATGTTCATCTTCCTTTAAACTGTTTGTGTGCATCATCTACATTCATTTGGAAAGTGTTAGTTATTTGAATATGAATTGAATATGTTAATGATAGTCATAAATATGTTGATAGTCAAGATGCAGAGCTTAAATCAACCCAAAAACAAGACACATGGCCTGAGGCAGGTTCTCCAAATTGCCCATTATAACATTACCTTCCAGGATGATTCCCACAGAGGATGTATGGAGCTGGAAGGTCAGGGGATGCTGGGCCACATCTTCACTTTCTTTGCTTAGGATTCCAACTGGCACATGTTGGTATGAGTCCTCATCAGCAGAATCCTGGAAATGAAAATGGAAATTATGAAAACAAATTTTAGCTGTCTAATATGCGTCAGGATATTAGTCAGTCAGTTAATGATGTAAATAATGTGCACAAAAACCTGTAAATTAAATATTAAATTAAAATGTTTATGTTTGACATTGTTCTCTGTTTTGCTCAACAGTCCTGAAGTAACCTCAAAATGATATGATAAAATGAATGACAAACTTAAATTCACAAGCCTTGGTTTGTTGAAGAAGATCATTTAATATCTGCCCTGTGAGACCTCTCTTTGACCTGAAGATCTGAATGAATTGTGGACAGTGACGATCAAGTGAGCCATAAAACTCCTGCTTAAGGTTCTTCCCAACCACCTGGTTGAATTCTTGGTACACATAAAACAGTATATAAAATTATTTGTTAACAGGAAATTCTGATGTGTTACATTCATTTTGTTACACAAGATATGAAAATATGTATTTTACATTACCTGACTTTCTAAAAATAGTTCTGGTCAACACTGAAGCATCTGGCTTATAGCAGGTTTGTTGATTACAACTTCTTTTCTTCTGAAAGGTAGAGTCAGGTCCATCCTCTGACTGATAAAGACTGCATAAGGGTTTTTTTTTTTCTTCATTTCATCCACCGAATCCTGTCTGTATATTTCAAGGCTAGAGGCATCTTGCCCATCTGGAACATTAGGCAGATAATTAGACTTCTCCTTTTCTTGGTTTCTTGATGTTTTTGTTAGGTGCTTCAGAATTGGCAGAATATCTCCCTCTTTTCCCCACATTAACCATAACGTCTATGTCTCCAAGTCTCCTCATTATTGGCCTGTAATTTTTGACCTGCCCATTTTGTCTTTTAATCTGTTTGTCCACCCACAGTATCCAGAAGGTGATCCTGGTTCTTGAAGGCATGAATGAGCCGCCACTAATCGCTTAGCAGCATCATGTGGATCAGAAGAAGTTGGGTAAGCTTTGAAGGAGTAAATGTCCTCTGCCAGCTTCTGAAGAATGCCATGTATCAACTCCTTTGTCACTTTTAAGTGCGTTCCATAACTCATGTAAATTAAATTTGCTTGACGCAACCTAAACTCTACGTCAACAGAAAGTTTTGGAATCACATAGACTTCAGGCCATGCCATTTTATTTTCCTGGGGTGATGTGGAGATTATTACTGTATCTGATGTGCTTGAAGTATCACTAATATTTTAAATAGAAATAATTTGACTTGATGCCTGAGTGTCACTTGATGACAGTGGAATCAATTGGATCAGTGGAATGATTTTGACAGTTGGTTTCTGAGGGAGCTCTGACAAATCAGTCACATTGCAAAGTTCATTGTTAAACTCTGGATCTATAAATTGCAAAGTAAAGTATTTTTGAGGGAAATGATCAACTCTTCCACAGCATGACTTTGATATCATTCTGATTTTTCTAATATCTGCTTCCATCAAAATAACTCTTAAAACCATAGGAGAATCCATTTGAGGGGAAAGAACAAAAGAGAAATTATTTAGCAAAGAATAAAATGCTTTAATGTCACCACCAGTTTACTCTGCACACAGTACACTGATAATGGAAGAATATCATTCAGGTTTTCAAGTTGTAGCACACAAAAAAGATGGTTTCTGTGTCTGCTCAGCATAATTCATATGACCGAAGGTGTTCAGAATACCATTATTTCAAGACTGCACATAAACAGTACTTTGTGTTTACAGCAACAATGTGAGTGATCTGTTTACAATCAGGTAGCCCTGAACAAGATCCAGCTGAAAGTATCATGTCTGTCTTATATTCAATTCCATTAATGCAGACAGATGATGCAAGAAGCAGTGCTTCTGTTTGAGAAATTTTCTGACTAATTGCTTTTTGAATGTTCTCTGGGAATGTGGCAACTAACACCGGTGTGACGGTCATTTCCACAGCTTGCTTAAAAAAGCACCACAGTCTAGCTTATGGCTAAGAGCCTTCTGGTGTTTTACTGCAAGTGTAATGGCAACCTTCTTGAAAAACTTGTTTTCCTTCAAAACACATTGTCCAGACATCAGTAAGTTGACCACGTACCTTTATTAGCTCAGAGTAGTGTTCAATGTAGTGGTGTTTTGGTCGCAGTTTGAAATCAGGAAATACTGACTGCAAAAGTTCACCATGCTCTGCCACCTTGTAGTCGAGAATGTACAATGACTTAGCAGTAAATTGAGGTGCAACAACTAGAGCAACAATGTCCTTGAGTAGCATAAGTATTTCCCATGTGTCATCATCACTTGGTATATAATGGCCAATAAGCCGAGGCAGAAGCCTAATTAGTCACCAGTTCTCATGGCCATTTCCCCCCAAGTGTGCCCTTGGAGAAGAAGCTCTTTGAAATAATCCAAGACTTATCAGTTTTATCCGAGAATTTGTAAGAAAATTATTTTATAGCTCTATTTAACACATCTAAAGTGATATATTTTTTTGCCACCAGGTCTTGGCAAAAAAAGACCTTTTTAGGGGGAAAACCTCAAATGACACTGAAATGCTCCAAGTTTGCTGTGAGTGGGCATTGTCCTCTCACCCCTGTCTTCCTACCAACATTTGGATCTTGCAAAGTAGCACCTGCATGTTGTGTACACCTTTCTCTCTGAGTTGAAATGAACCATCACGTACCTGTAGGTGTTGTGCATCAGACCTAGATGCCATGCAAAATCTGCAGAATTTTTCCACTGTGAAGCTCTCATAAAATCCTGCAAGAGAGTGGGCACCGCGGTTGATCTGTACTTTCCTTGTAAGTTTGTCAACTATTCTGAATTAATCACAATTAAGAATAACATTTTCTCTAAAGTCTGAGCCATCTCTACAGCATTACAAGAGGAAAGTTGCACATGACGTATGATGCTCTCCTTTTGCCGGTTGCTAGACATCCATTTTTTCCACACAATTTTGAAAAGATGTTGTTTTCTGTCAAAGTCTCAACCACCTCTTTTACAAAAGATTCACCTGTATTTCCTAAGTGTTTTTGTAGAACAGCCTTAACATTTGTGAGCAAAAGTGGCTTGGACAACTGAACTATTTGTCAAAGCTGTTGAATTACCTCTTGAACAGAGGTCTCTGGTATATGAAGAATGGTTTGCATTTAAAAAAAAAAAAAAAAAGAGTTGCTAAATTATGCTCTAATTGTTGTAATAAATCTTGACATTGCATCTCACTGGGTTCTGCACTGACATCATCCTGGTCTAACTCATCTGAAATCAACTCCTACTGGGAACATGCTGGGAGTATCAATAATGCTGTCATCATTTATCATCATCATTACTCCCTATTCTTACTATCAATTCTGGCTTAAACAGGGCTTCATTATGATCTTTGTGATGCTTAGATTTGTGGGCACTGAAAGTAGAATAAACAATGCTTTCAAAGCTACAGCCTCGAAAGGGACATTTATGTCGACGCCAAAGGTGGGCAAAATATTCAGTATCCTGACATGGTTCAAGAAAATCACTAAAAGAAAATCACTCCTGGTGCAGACATGGATAAAGCTGTCTTCTTGTATAACTCCCATGTTTAAGTCTGTAACGCTTTAAAATCTGAACCCTTATTGTAAAAATATTGTCAAATATTGGAGTCTAATTTTTTCCATAGGCCTTGACTTTATCAAAAGCCATCTGCAGGAGCAACGCATGGTGCATCCAAGTGACCATTCCCATTCTTCAGAAGAGGAGGACTTCTTTTCCCCAATCAAGCAGGGAAACGCTCAAGAAAACTCCAAGCAGCTAGAGTCCTACCTAGCCTGTCCAGATGATACCATGGATGTCCTGTTAAAAATTATTCAGGTGCTCATGCAGGACCTCTGTTCAGTTCAGTCTTGATTAAATTTAGTGGTTTTGATCCCTGTACCAGCACTGTACAGAAGAATTTCCTGATTTTTGTGTCGAACTTTTTTAGTTTTGCAGAGTTATCAAAAGATTTTTTACTTTTTACTTAAGTATATTTCAGACGCTGTACTTTCTTACTTTTACTTGAGTAAAAAAGTTGAATCAGTGCTTCTACTTTTACCAGAGTCTTTTTTCACATATGTATCTGTACTTCTACTTAAGTATAGAACACCTCTGGTGTTTGGAAATGTAAATTCAGCGTTAAACTAGGTTTATTTTTATTAGTTAACAGTTAGCTCTAATTTATGTCTCATTGCAGTGGGGTTTTTTTTCAGAGCAAAATGTAAAATTCAATTCAATTTAATTCAATTTATTTGTATAGCACCTTTTACATGGACATTGTCTCAAAGCAGCTTTACAAAAATAGAGAAACAGAAAGTAGAGGGGAAAAAAAGAATCATTAAATTATTAAACTATTTTATTCCTATTTATCCCTAATGAACAAGCCTGCGGTGACGATGGCAAGGAAAAACTCCCTGTGATGATATGAGGAAGAAACCTTGAGAGGAACCAAACTCAGAAGGGAACCCATCCTCAATTAGGTGACACTAGACAGTAAATAATGTAAATGTAAATAGTGTTCTTTCTACAACAGCAACCAAAGGCCCATGAGGAACTATTGGGTCAATGTAGTTTCTGAGTTGGAAGGCTATTTATGGAAGGCTATTCCATAAATGTGGGGATTTGTAAAAAATAAAAAGCTCTGCCCCCTGCTGTAGCCTTTACTACTTGAGGTACTACCAAATAACCTGCACCCTTTGATCCGAGTAGGCGTGGCGGATTATAAACAACCAAAAGGTCACTCAGGTACTGTGGCACGAGACCATTTAGTGCTTTATAGGTCAGTAACAGTATTTTATAACTAATGCAAAATTTGACTTGGAGCCAATGTAGTGTGGCTAAAATAGGAGTGATGTGTTCATAACGTCTGGTTCTAGTTAGGACTCTAGCTGCTGCATTCTGGATCTTATTCATGCTCCTACTGGAACATCCAGACAGTAAGGCATTACAATAATCCAACCTAGAGGTAACAAAAGCATGAACTAGTTTTTCTGAAATCAGAAATCATATTTCTTATCTTAGCAATATTTCTAAGATGAAAGAAGGCTACTCTAGTGATATTATCTACATGAACTTCAAACTTCATTCTGCTGTACGAGATGAAACAGAAAGACCATCCACAGTTATTCTGTAATCAGAAAGCTTACTTCTAGCTGCATGTGGTCCTAATACAAGCATCTCTGTCTTGTCAGAGTTAAGCAGGAGGAAGTTAGTAAGCATCCACTGTCTAATGTCCTTTATACATTTTTCAATCTTAATAAGCTGGGGTCTCTCATCTGACTTAGCTGAAACATACAGCTGTGTGTCATCTGCATAACAGTGGAAGCTACTACCATGTTTACGAATAATTGCACCAAGGGGTAGCAATGGGCCTAAGACAGAACCTTGTGGAACAGCAAACATAACCTTAGTATGCATAGAGAAGTCACCATTTAGATCTACAAACTGAAAACGATCCGTCAAATAAGACTGGAGAGCGGTGTCCCTTTAACGCCAACAGCATGTTCTAACCTATCAAGTAGAATAGCGTGGTCAGTGGTGTCAAAAGCTGCACTGAGATCGAGTAACACCAGGATGGAGACAACCCTGATCAGAAGCCAGTAACAGGTCATTTATCACTTTAACCAGTGCTGTCTCAGTGCTATGATGAGCCCTAAAGGTTAATTAAAATAATCAGTAGAATTATAAAACCTATGCAAATCGTGCATTTAACACAAAAAAGTGAGTAATAGAGTAAATGTGTTTATGTCATTTATGGATTTATGTATGTATAAAATTCATGGGAGCCCAAGGATGTTTCTATGGATGCTATTTTATTACAGTATTTGTCATTTCTGTCATTTCATATACAGTTTATTACTAGGATTTAGTGGTAAATAATTATTCAGACAAATTGTTTTATTGTTCAAACAGTTTACTCATGTAAACAAGGACATGATTACAGTGTAAATACTGTACTTTTGGCTGAACACACCAAATTAAAAGAAAGGTTTCTTAGTATATCCAATTCAGACATGTAGGAAACAGCGCAGTGTCTTAAAACAGCCTGAATAATGGCCCAAAGTGTGAGAAAAATACGCAAAAAAAGGGAAAATTTAAAAAAAAAAAGAAGTTTCTCCCGCAACATAAGAACAAAAAATGTAAGAGAGAGAAATCGTGTGCATTAATTACTAATCAAGGGTGTTCAAACATAATCTATGTGCAAAATCTTTTATGCAAGCAGGAATGATGAAGACTCAAGCTTTTTGGTGACCTTTTCTTGGCAAAACTGGCACTTCCATTTGCTAATGCAGCTATAAGAAAATGAACATGATACGTTTTGCATTGCCCAGTTATTGACAGAAAATAAGACAAAAAAAATTACAATAAAAATAACTTATGTACAATGAAATAAATAACCATAACTACGATCCAGATATTTAAAAGGATGTACTCCTATTAGTCATGTTATAAAGGCCCAAAACTTATCTGTCTAGAAGCCAGCGTGTGCATCTACTAAAGGGCGAGTTCCTAACCATAATACACTGAATGTGTAGCTCTTTAACACTCACATTAAACAAAATTCCATTGAAAGTCCATTAATTTCCTAATGAAGGTGCACATGTTTGGATTAAGGGCTGCTCATTTTTTCTGCACCCGCTCCCCAGTTCGCTTGCTGTCACTCTTCCCTCGGTAAGATTTGGGTCCACGCTCTTGGTTAATGTCAATAAAGCATATAGCATTGACAAAACAAGCAAAAACATGCATCATTTGGAAAATACCAAGCTAGCTACGGTAATGAGAAAATTTGTCATCAAGTAGATTTTCAATACAAATGATCTCTGAGATGATATTCAAATGATCACTGCTCTCAGGTACTGACATGATGGCTTCTCACCTACAACACAAGGTATATCATACCTCTGAATAAACTCCAGTGTGGCAAGACCCAATATGAATGACTCTACCTCAGATACTACATGGCCCTCTATTGACACCACTATAATAAAGCCATTCAAATTTAAATGTGTTTTATATCAAGTGAAGTGAAAAACATTGATATATTCCACTAATGAGAGACAATCAGACAGCAAGTGTGTGGATGTACCTTAAAGGCAGTGGCCTCTTTCAACATGATAAGGAGCCAGCAATGGTTTGAGAAGCGCAAAGAGTTCAAGGTGTCGACTCGGCCTCTCAGTTCCCCAGATCTACAAAAAGAAACCTCCCGTTACATTTAAAATGTAAATGCATTTATTTGAACAGAAATTTTATTTATTAAATTTATTAATTTTATTTATTAAATTTTATTAGTGCTACAATACAATCTATTACAAAGAGAGAAAAAAAGATACCGTATGTACATGCTGTACACTTACATCTGCTCTTTGAAGTGAGCCATCGGTATCTACAGGTTTTTGCTTCTGATCAGAACAGACTTCACTGCTTCATTGGTAGATTTTTGCTTGAAAGATTCCTTGATAATTCTACTATATTCTTAAAAAGATGCTTCTAAGAATAGCCTTTCAATCCCAAACAAGCCTTCACCTGAGATCTCCATTGTGCTAGTGTGTTGTTTCTGTTTTACACAAACTTTGACTTGAGTCAGAAGTGAGCAAAGGATTGTGGAAATTGCTTGACTATCCTTTCAGCAATTATGAGACAATGTATAAGGGCTACAACATAAGTTATTCTAACAAAACTTTTAGAATCTGCATACATTCACAAGCAGCGAGTAATAAAATACAAACGCATACCATGCATTCTCCACTCTTTCAGAAGTTTCTACACTCTATCGGCAGCAGGAATTTGTTACCAGCGAATCGCGTAATTGTAAAAGCTACATTTTTCAATCAATTAATTAAGCAGACAAAAGATGGAAGATTCAAAGCGATCGACAAACAAAAAAATCAACAGGGAACTCTCAGGGAGAAAGAAGCAATTCCTCAAGAGTATGTTTAGCGAAGTCGCTAGCATTCATTCACATTGCTAACATGTGCTCATTTTCATTCAGCCAGAATGAAAAAATGCCTTTGTGTACATTTTTAGACGGACATGTTGCTTAAGCGCGCTCTCCGCGAATACGGCGGGCCAGCTGAATGTCCTTGGGCATGATGGTCACTCTCTTGGCGTGGATGGCGCAGAGGTTGGTGTCCTCGAACAGGCCGACCAGATATGCCTCGCTAGCCTCCTGCAAGGCCATGATGGCCGAGCTCTGGAAACGCAGGTCGGTCTTGAAGTCCTGAGCAATTTCTTTCACCAGACGCTGGAAGGGCAGCTTGCGGATAAGAAGCTCGGTGGACTTCTGATAACGGCGGATCTCCCTCAGAGCCACAGTGCCGGGCCTGTAACGGTGAGGCTTCTTCACGCCGCCGGTCGCCGGGGCGCTCTTGCGGGCAGCCTTTGTAGCGAGCTGCTTCCTGGGCGCCTTGCCACCAGTGGATTTACGGGCGGTCTGCTTGGTTCTTGCCATAGCGTCAAGCTCTGCGCTTCACGGATGAAAAACAGAATAAACGGCGCTAGTCAACGACGGCTTTTTAAGTCCTAACGCCGCCATGCTCTCATTGGGCGCCTTGAGAGCTCTCGCCTCACATTGGCTAGAACGCGCTACGTCACCTGCTCTCTACTGGACCGTTTTCTTCCACTGACAGTTCGAAGCTCACAGTGCCCGCCCCCTATCCTGTTGGCGCTCTCACTAGCGCAGCGCTTTAGTCCTCTCCCAGCACAACCCGTTTCGACTCATCACACTCATCTTTCATTTAGCCAGCACTCTAGTTCACTCTTAATAATAATAATAATAATAATAATAATAATAATAATAAAATCTAAATAATATAAAAATAAATAGTCTTAATCTAAATAATCTGTACACCATTAGTTTAAGAGAGTTGGCTCTGTATAAGCAGATTACTAGGAGAAATACAGCAAAAGTGGGAGGCTCTTAAAAGAGCCTTTTTTTCTAGGAATACTGAGAAACGCAGTGTTGGGCCAGTTTACTTGGTCTTGACGACCTTCTCGGTTTTCTTGGGCAGCAGCACGGCCTGAATGTTGGGCAGCACACCTCCCTGAGCGATGGTCACGCCGCCGAGCAGTTTGTTCAACTCCTCGTCATTACGCACGGCGAGCTGCAAGTGGCGAGGAATGATACGGGTCTTCTTGTTGTCGCGGGCGGCGTTGCCGGCCAGCTCCAGGATCTCAGCAGTCAGGTACTCGAGCACGGCGGCCAAGTAGACCGGAGCGCCGGCACCGACGCGCTCGGCGTAGTTGCCTTTACGCAGAAGCCTGTGCACACGGCCGACGGGAAACTGCAGTCCAGCCCTAGATGACCGAGTCTTGGCCTTAGCCCTAGCTTTGCCGCCGGTTTTGCCTCGTCCACTCATCTTGTAACTCAGACGCGTTCTATGAACAACTCTGAAATAATAGTCCTCGGTGATATAGCCAACACGGCACCTCTCTTATTGGCTGAGATCGTTGTGACAGTAGAACCAATCAGAAGCACGCCGTCAAGTTCCATTCTATTCGAACCCCCCAAACCCCCCCTCCCCTCTGTGTGTGTGTGTGTGCGCGCGCGCGCGCGTGTGTGTGTGTGTGCGTAAGAGAGAGAGAGAGAGACAAAAATGAATAGCGTAGTCATACAAATGCACAGGAATGTAAATTGTAAAAAATCATACACTGAGATGTATATTCTCCCTCACTTTTCTAAAGTCATCATGCAGCTTTTCTTCGCTATAGTGAAAGAGTAGGAAACACAGCTCTTTAAATGGAAAGATGGGTGGCTCTTGAAAGAGCCGTTTGAGAATGAAGAAAAAACATGACATAAACAAAAACGTTTACTTCTTCTTGGGAGCTGCCTTTTTGGCCTTCGCCACTTTGGGCTTGGCGGTCTTGGCCTTGACAGCCTTCGCTTTCTTGGGGCTCTTGGCTGCCTTCTTGGGGGCCGCCGGCTTTTTGGCCTTCTTGGGGCTCTTGGTGGCTTTCTTGGCAGTAGCGGCGGTGGCGGGTTTCTTCGGCTTCTTGGGAGACTTCTTGGCGGCGGGTTTCTTGGCCGCGACCTTCTTGGGCTTCTTAGCCATGGCAGGCTTCTTGGCGGCTGCCTTCTTCGCTTTAGGCGCGGCTTTCTTGGCAGGCTCTTGGCCTCGGTCTGCTTCTTGTTCAGCTTGAAAGACCCGGACGCGCCGGTCCCCTTGGTCTGCACAAGGGTGCCTTTTGTCACGAGGCCCTTGATGGCGAGCTTAACATGAGAATTGTTCTTCTCCACATCGTATCCGCCGGCAGCCAAAGCTTTCTTCAGGGTGGCAAGAGACACGCCGCTCCTCTGGTGGCGGCGGTGGTGGTGGCGGTTGTGACTCCAGCAGCGAGACTCCCAATGGCTTTGTCATCGTCTGGTCTTCGGCACTCGGCCTGGCGCTCCTCGTGCGTGGCCCTCTCCCTTAGTAGGCCCGCCACGCCAGGTGTGCCTCATTGCGGCCTAAGCGGCCCGGGCCTCCACCTCGTTAGCTCTGCCCGTCTCCACCCCTCCCTTAACACTAAACTTCGGTGAAGGGGTTTCGGCGTGGCCCTACCGCAGCGTGTCACTGCTGCGGCCTTGCATTTGTTTTATTCCACGCTGCTCTAACCCTAGTTTTAAACACTTTGTGTTGTTATGACACTATATTGAATCACTTTGTGCCGCTATAACCCTATATTGAATTACTTTGTGCCACTATAACGCTATATTGAATCACTTTGTGCCACTATAACCCTATATTGAATCACTTTGTGCAGCTATAACCCTATATTGAATCACTTTGTGCTTCTATGACACTAGTTTTAAACACCTTGTGTTGTTATGACACTATATTGAATCACTTTGTGCCATTATAACCCTATATTGAATCACTTTGTGCCTCTATGACCCTATATTGAATTACTTTGTGCTCCATGTTCAGAATCCATATTTCAAGTTCTGAGTTCAGAATTCCTTGTTCCGTGTATGGAAATCCCATTTCCGAGATCTGGGTTTGGAATTCCAAGCTCCTTGTTCAGAATTCCATATTCCAAGTTGTGAGTTCGGAATTCAATGTTCCTTGTTTGAAATTCCCAGGTCGGAATTCCATGTTCCTTGATCGGAATTCTATTTTCCGAGTTCTTAGTTCGGAATTCCATGTTCCTTATTAGAAATTCCATATTCCATGTTATGAGTTCGGAAATCTATATTTTGTGCTCGGAATGACATATTCCGAGTTCGGAATTCCAAGTCCCATGTTGGGAATGCAAATTCCAAGCTATGGGTTTGGAATTCCATATCTCGTGTTTGGAACTTCATATTCAATGTTCTGAGTTCGCAATTCCATGTTTCGTCATTTTTAATTCCGAGGTCTGAGTTTGGAATTCCAAGTTTCTTGCTTGGAATTTCATATTCCAAGTTCTCAGTTTCGGAAATCCAAGTTCCTTAATTGGAATTTCATATTCCAGGTTCTCAGTTCGGATTTCCAAGTTGCATGTTCGGAATCCAAATTCCTAGAGTCTGCTTTCGGAATTCCATGTTATGTGTTTGGAATTTTATATTCCCTGTCCTGAGTTTGGAATTCCACGTTCCCTGTTCTGGTTTCCTAAATCCGAGTTCGGAATTCTATGTATCATGTTCGGAATTCCCAATTCCAAGGTCTGAGTTCGGAATTCCAAATACCGTGTTCGGAATTCAAAGTTCCATGTTTCGGAATCCAAATTCCAGGTTCTGGGTTTGGAATTCCATGTTTCCTCTTCCGGATTCCTATTTCCGAGTTTGCAATTCCATGTTTTGTGTTTGGAATTCCCAATTATGAGATCTGAGTTCGGAATTCCAAGTTCCTTGTTCGGAATTCCATAATCCAAGTTGTGAGTTCCGAATTCAATGTTCCTTGTTTGAAATTCCCAAGTTGGAATTCCATGTTCCACGATCGGAATTCTATTTTTCATGTTCTTAGTTCGGAATTCCATGTTCCTTGTTAGAAATTCCATATTCCATGTTCTGAGTTCAGAATTCCAAGTTCCATGTTCAGAAGTTCATATTGCACATTCCTTTTCAGAATTCCATATTCCAAGTTCTGAGTTAGGAATTCCATGTTCCGTGTTCGGAATGCCCAATTTCAAGATCTGAGTTTGGAATTCCAAGTTCCTTGTTCAGAATTCCATATTTCTTGTTTGCAATTCCCAATTCCAAGTTCTGATTTTGGAATTCCAAGTTCCTTGTTCAGAATTCCATATTCCAAGTTGTGAGTTCCGAATTCAATGTTCCTTGTTTGAAATTCACAATTCTGAGTTCCGAAATCCAAGTTCCTTGTTCGGAATTCTATTTTTCATGTTCGGAATTGCCAATTACAAGGTCTGAGTTCGGAATTACAAGTTCCTTGCTTGGAATTTCATATTCCAGGTTCTGAGTTCGGAATTCCAAGTTCCATGTTCGGAATCCAAATTCCTAGAGTCTGGGTTCGGAATTCCATGTTACGTGTTTGGAATTTCATATTCCTTGTTCTGAGTTCGGAATTCCATGTTCCCTGTTCCGGTTTCCTAAATCCGAGTTTGGAATTCTATGTATCATGTTCGGAATTCCCAATTCCAAGATCTGAGTTCAGAATTCCAAATACCGAAGAATTCCATGTTCCTTGTTAGAAATTCCATATTCCAAGTTCTGAGTTGGGAATTCTATATTTTGTACTCGGAATTCCATATTCCAATTTCAGAATTCCAAGTTCCATGTTTCATGTTTGGAATTTTCAATTCCGAGGTCTGAGTTCGGAATTCCATGCTCCCTGTTTCGGATTCCTAAATCCGAGTTCGGAATTCCATGTTTCATGTTCGGAATTCCCATTTCCGAGGTCTGGATTCGGAATTCCAAATTCCGAGTTCGGAATTCAGAGTTCCATGTTTGGAATTCCAAATTCCGAGGTCAGAATTCCAAGTTCCATGTTCAGAATTTATATTATAATAAAAATATTCCAAGTTCTAAGTTCGGAATTCCTTGTTCCGTGTATGGAATACCCATTTCCGACATCTGAGTTTGGAATTCCAAGCTCCTTATTCAGAATTCCATATTCCAAGTTGTGAGTTCCGAATTCAATGTTCCTTGTTTGAAATTTCCAGGTCGGAATTCTATGTTCCTTGATTGGAATTCTATTTTTCGTGCTCTTATTTCAGAATTCCATGTTCCTTGTTAGAAATTCCATATTCCATGTTCTGAGTTCAGAAATCTATTTTTTGTGCTCGGAATTACATATTCTGAGTTCGGAATTCCAAGTTCCATGTTGGGAATGCAAATTCCAAGCTATGGGTTCGGAATTACATATCTCGTGTTTGGAACTTCGTATTCCATGTGCTGAGTTCGCAACTCCATGTTTCGTGTTTGGAATTTTCAATTCCGAGGTCCGAGTTTGGAATTCCATGTTCCTTGTTAGAAATTCCATATTCCAAGTTCTGAGTTGGGAATTCTATGTTTTGTACTCGGAATTCCATATTCCGAGTTCGGAATCCCAAGTTCTATGTTCAGATTCCAAATTCCAGGCTATTGTTTCGGAATTCCATATTTCGTGTTCGAGAGTTCGGAATTCCATGTTCCCTCTTCCGGATCCCTAATTCCGACTTTGGAATTCCAAGTTTCTTGCTTGGAATTTCATATTCCAAGTTCTGAGTTCAGAAATCCAAGTTCCTTGTTCGGAATTCTATTTTTCATGTTCGGAATTCCCAATTACAAGGTCTGAGTTCGGAATTCCAAGTTCCATGTTCGGAATCTAAATTCCTAGAGTCTGGGTTCGGAATTCCATGTTACGTGTTTGGAATTTCATATTCCTTGTTCTGAGTTTGGAATTCCATGTTCCCTGTTCCGGATTCCTAAATCAAAGTTCGGAATTCCATGTTTCATGTTCGGAATTCCCAATTCCGAGGTCCGAATTTGGAAATCCAAGTTCCTTGCTTGGAATTTCATATTCCAGGTTCTGAGTTCGGATTTCCAAGTTCCATGTTCGGATTCCAAATTCCTAGAGTATGGGTTTGGAATTCCATTGTACATGTTTGGAATTTCATATTCCTTGTTCTGAGTTCGGAATTCCATGTTCCCTGTTCCGGATTCCTAAATCCGAGTTCGGAATGCTATGTATCATGTTCAGAATTCCCAATTATAAGGTCTGAGTTCGGAAATCCAAGTTGCATGTTCGAAACTGTAGCTAAAGTTTTGAAAAAGCAAACAACCAAATAAAATGAACATAGAAACAAATACAAACAAATAAATAGGCTTCTTTTCGCAGAGTCTCTTGCTTATTGGCAACAAACAAACAAAAACATGAAACAAACAAACAACCCAACAAAGAAATACATTCAAAAATAAAAAGAATCCTTATCAAAAATTTTCTCGCTTACAGCCATACCACTCTGAGAATGCCCGATCTCATCTGATCTCGGAAGCTTAGCAGAATCGGGCCTGGTTAGTACTTGACTGGGAGACTGTCTGGGAATACCAGGTGCTGTAAGTTTTTGACTTAAGCCTTCATTTTCTTTTGTCATGGAATTGTCTTAGGACAACATTCTATTATGGCGAAACTGTAGCTAAAGTTTGGAAAAAACAAACAAACAAATAAAATGTACATAGAAACAAATACAAACAAATAAATAGGCTTCTTTTCGCACAGTCTCTTGCTTATTGGCAACAAACAAACAAAAACATAAAACAAACAAACAACCCAACAAAGAAATACATTCGAAAATAAAAAGAATCCTTATCAAAAGTTCTCTCGCTTACGGCCATACCACTTTGGGAACGCCCAATATCGTTTGATCTCGGAAGCTTAGCAGAGTCGGGCCTGGTTAGTACTTGACTGGGAGACTGTCTGGGAATACCACGTGCTGTAAGTTTTTGACTTAAGCCTTCATTTTCTTTTGTCAGTGAATTCTCTTAGGACAAACTGTATGAAACTGTAGCTAAAGTTTGGAAAAAACAAACTAAAAATGAACATAGAAACAAATGCAAACAAATAAATAGGCTTCTTTTCACACTGACTCTTGCTTATTGTCAATAAACAAACAAAAACATTAAAGAAACAAACAAACCAACAAAGAAATACATTTATAAATAAAAAGAATCCTTTTGAAAGAAACTCGCTTATGGCCACACCACCCTGAGAACACCCGATCTCGTCAGTGGTAGGCAATAGAGAGCAAACAGGAAGTGCTTTGGCAGTAGTGGGTGAGAGTAGGCTCACCATTTTGTTTTTTGTAAATTTGGTTTTGTTTTGAAATTCATCTTTTTTGTTTTGTTTGGTGTTTTTCGGATGTTTCCCAGCAGCCTAGTCTGTCTGGGAAGACATGGTGGGACAGAGACGTAAGGACATTGAGCAGGAAAACTCGATGGGACAACGGCTTGGATACAAAGAGAAGGATTATTTATTCAAAGGAAGCAACTGTAATTGTGGATCTGGCAGAGGTAAGAGATGGAGGTGTGCAGGATATTATCAAGGAAGTGAATGAGAAAATTGGAATGGGAAAGATTTTGGCAATAAGACCAAGACTTGACAAAGAATATGAGATCACATTAATTAATGAAGAAGAATGTGACAAGCTGGTAGATGGAATGATAATCAAGCAGCAATTTTGTGAGATAAGAAAGCTGAAAACAAGAGATTATGGCGTTTCCTTCATGCATCTGCCTGCATACATTGACGACCAGGATATACTGGATAAATTGGAGGCATGGGGTGTAACTACCACATCCAGCATTAAGAGAAGAACATCCCGATACTGAAATAGAAGATGATACAAGATATGTAAAGGTCAGGTTCCCAAACGAAGTTATATCTCTACCATATACAGTGGGGCAAAAAAGTATTTAGTCAGCCACCAATTGTGCAAGTTCTCCCACTTAAAAAGATGAGAGAGACCTGTAATTTTCATCATAAGTACACTTCAACTATGAGAGACAGAATGAGACAAAAAAAAATCCAGAAATTCACACTGTCTGATTTTTAAAGAATTTATTTGCAAATTATGGTGGAAAATAAGTATTTGGTCACCTACAAAAAAGCAAGATTTATGGCTCTCACAGACCTGTAACTTCTTCTTTAAGAGGCTCCTCTGTCCTCCTCTCGTTACCTGTATTAATGGCACTTGTTTGAACTCTTTATCAGTATAAAAGACACCTGTCCACAACCTCAAACAGTCAGACTCCAAAGTCCACTATGGCCAAGACCAAAGAGCTGTCAAAGGACACCAGAAACAAAATTGTAGACCTGCACCAGGCTGGGAAGACTTAATCTGCAATAGGTAAGCAGCTTGGTGTGAAGAAATCAACTGTGGGAGCAATTATTAGAAAATGGAAGGCATACAAGACCACTGATAATCTCCCTCGATCTGGGGCCCACGCAAGATCTCACCCCGTGGGGTCAAAGTGATCACAAGAACGGTGAGCAAAAATCCCAGAACCACACAGGTGGACCTAGTGAATGACCTGCAGAGAGCTGGGACCAAAGTAACAAAGGCTACCATCAGTAACACACTATGCCGCCAGGGACTCAAATCCTGTAGTGCCAGACATGTCCGGGCCCGTCTGAAGTTTGCTAGAGAGCATTTGGATGATCCAGAAGAGGATTGGGAGAATGTCATATGGTCAGATGAAACCAAAATAGAACTTTTTGGTAAAAACTCAACTTGTTGTGTTTGGAGGAGAAAGAATGCTGAGTTGCATCCAAAGAACACCATACCTACTGTGAAGCATGGGGGTGGAAACATCATGCTTTGGGGCTGTTTTTCTGCAAAGGGACCAGGACGACTGATCCGTGTAAAGGAAAGAATGAATGGGGCCATGTATCGTGAGATTTTGAGTAAAAACCTCCTTCCATCAGCAAGGGCATTGAAGATGAAACGTGGCTGGGTCTTTCAGCATGACAATGATCCCAAACACACCGCCCGGGCAACGAAGGAGTGGCTTCGTAAGAAGCATTTCAAGGTCCTGGAGTGGCCTAGCCAGTCTCCAGATATCAACCCCATAGAAAATCTTTGGAGGGAGTTGAAAATCCGTGTTGCCCAGCGACAGCCCCAAAACATCACTGCTCTAGAGGAGATCTGCATGGAAGAATGGGCCAAACTACCAGCAACAGTGTGTAAAAACCTTGTGGCGACTTACAGAAAACGTTTGACCTCTGTCATTGCCAACAAAGGGTATATAACAAAGTATTGAGATGAACTTTTCTTTTTGACCAAATACTTATTTTCCACCATAACTTGCAAATAATTTTTTTTTAAAAAAATATGTAAAGGTCAGGTTCCCAAACGAGGTTATATCTCTACCATATAGTAGCAAGTTTGAGACAGCTGAGGGCACACAGTACTTCAGGATTATACATGATCGGCAGGTGAAAACCTGTAGATTGTGTATGGATCCAGGACATGTATATAAAGATTGCCCGGAGTTTTAAATGCTACCAATGCGAGAAGCAGGGGCACTTTGCACGAAGCTGGAAGTGCCTGGAATGTGGAAAAGTGTGAATGCTTGATGGGAGAAGGAGAAAATAGCAGTGGACAAGAAATAGAGATGGTTGTTAATGTGAGTGGACAAAAGCAAAAGGAAACTGATATAGACAATGCTTTAAATAAAGAGATGGAAGATGGTGGACTGGGGGAGGAAAATGCTGAGAAAGAACATCAGGTGGACACAGGAGAAAAGGAGAAAGAACTAAACGGTGAAATACCAACATCGCAAGGAACTGTGCAAAAAACTTTGGACATGAGTGAGGAACAAAAAAATAATGGGGAAGGTTGTCAGGAAGGAAGAATGGAGAGAAAAGAGGAAGAGAAACATGGTGGATTGGGAGAGGACAAGGGACAGGAAGAATACCAGGCAGAGAGAGGAGAAAAGGAGAAGGAACTAGATGGAGAAATAACATCACAAGGGACTGTGCAATGGACTTTGGACATAAGCAAGAAACAGGAGGAACAAAAAAACAACGAGGAAAGTTATCAGGAGAGGAGGATGGAGAGAAAAGCAGAAGAGAAATGCAGGAAAGAAAGAGAAGGAATACAATGAAGAAGAGATTTAAAGGTAAGACCCAATATAGTCACTGCAAGGAAGAGAACTTTAAGGCAAGAAATATTAAAAGACAAGGGGGGTTATGTAAACAGATTTGATTTGCTGAGAGATATGAAAGAGGACTGAAAAAAATGAAATGAGTCTTAATTATTTATTTTATGTGTGAAAAGGTGTAATTTTTTAAAACAATATCTGCCAATGTAAGAATTTGGGAAAGGGTGGGATTTTAATACTGTGTTTACAGAATTAGATTTATCGAGTAATGTGGTTTTTAAGACTGATAAGGGAAAGGAGGAGTTGAAAAGATGATGGATTAAATTGATTGATGTGTGGAGAAAGAGAAATAGAACAAGTAGGCAGTTTTCAAGAAGACAACTTGTTCTAAGAGAGTTGAAACAATGTAGGATTGATTATGTTTTATTTACAGAGGAAATGCAAACGAATATTTGTAATATTTATTATAAGCAAGTCGGTTTTAGTGACCATCCAATCTTATTTTTGACTTTAGATTCTACAAGTGTGGAAAAGGGAGGAAGAGTGTGGGTTTTAAATGCAAAGGTTCTAAAGAGTACATACAAGGAGAGTATTAAAAGGATTGTGGAAGAAAGTAAAATGAATAGAATATAGGGAAGAGAAAAGAGTATGGTGAGATAGTGTGATGTGGGAGTTAAAGAAATTTAGAAAAATAGAATACAGAGAAAATGTCAAATAAATATTGAAAGACAGAAGGAAATGGAATTAACAAACAGCTAAACAATGAGTTAAGAAAAGCAGTGGAAAGTAATGGAAAAGAGAAAATTGAAAAAATAATAATGCTACATCTTCTCCCCGTGCCTCGGGGGTGTCCTCCGGGTGCTCCGGTTTCCTCCCCCTGTCCAAAGACATGCATTGTAGGTTGATTGGTGTCTCTAAATTGTCCGTAGTGTGTGATTGTGTGAGTGAATGAGAGAGTGTGTGTACCCTGCGATGGGTTGGCATTCCGTCCAGGGTGTATCCTGCCTTGATGCCCAATTACGCCTGAGATAGGCACAGGCTCCCCGTGAGCCGAGAGTAGATCGGATAAGCGGTAGACAATGAATGAATACTCAGAAGGAGGTAGGATAATATGGTGTAATCTAGCTAACAACACTCCACATATAGTGAAGCTAATAAATATTTTGTATTAAAATCAATCAAATATCAAAATAACAAGCTAAAAAACAGTCTTGTGTTATGTTCCATAAATATTATTTGAATAATTCCCATTATTATCAACAACAACAACAAGGTTGTTGACACTGGACATCACATTGTGACAGTTGTGCAGAGTTTCACTTGTAAAAATGTTTTTAGGTGTTCTCTTGCCTGCATTACAGTTTTAATCAGTTACATCAGTTTAATCAGATATCTGTTTTAATGAAACAATGATTTGATCATCAATGCTTGTGAATAAGAGATGGATGGGAAGACAGACAGAAAGCTAGATAATTAGAGGGAAATTATGTAATGAAAGTGCAGATATAACAAAGCTCATTACTTTTTCCTCAAATTATTTACTTATTTTTTCATTTAATGTAAAAATATAAAGGAAGCAGACCCATTCATACACACACACACACACACACACACACACACAGTCTAAATGTACTGTTTGGAATATGTTAGAAGTGTTAGAGATTTTAGAGGAGATTTTCCAGGACATTGATTGCTGTACACCAGTGATTAATGGGAACTTCATTAGCATCATTAATTCAGGCTGTTGAGAGTTCCATGTAGATTACATCTATAAAGGACAGAGTCCATGCTCTGATACAGAGAGAGAGTGAAGAAGTTTTCAACAGACTGCAGTCATTTTCATAGCAGCAGCGAGTCTAGCAACATCTGTAGATTTTTGAGATTAGAAATGTTTTAAATCAGTCTCTAAATCTGGATCATCTCATCACCATATACACTCTAGAGGAAGTGGCAGATAAGAGACTTTTAGTTAAGTTAGGTGATTTTTAACTCCATGATCAGCATCAAGTGCTATATTCATACAGGAGCAAGAGTATAAATAATAAATGAATACATGAGCAGATGTACATGAACTTCTTCTTTTAATCTCAATAAGCTGGAACTATCGAGCACTGAGTCCCACATCGCTTTAAAGTCACTGTCTACTATTAATGAATAATGAGATAATTCTAGCATTTTCTGGGTAACTGTATGATAGAAGGCTTTGTCAGATGTGTTTGGAGCACACACACACACACACACAACACACACACACACACACACACACACACACACACACACACACACAAATGCAGATAAGAGCAATTTTCCAGCTGTTGAGTTCTATCTTAGCAAACATTTATCCTACCTGCAAGGTCTTCCCATGTTTCTAGCACTTTTGTGTAATATTTTGAAGCTACAACAGCTACGCCTTTAGTTTTTGCGTCAAATCATGAAAATGTGATCTGATAAACTTATTGTCCAAATGACAAAAGTCAGAACACAACAGATATGTCTCCTGTAACAGCACAATATCTTTTTCTGATCAGGAGATTAAAAATACTGACTGGTTTGTGAGGAGCGTTTAATCCACCACAGTTCAAACCAAAATATTAATCTGACTCATTATTTAATACAAGATCATAGATAATATCTGGAGAAATAAAGTTTGTCAGTTATCTAATCAGTAATTATACAAAAACAAATCACCAAATAGATACAATAAACCCACACCACCAGTCTTTTTTGAAATGAGACGGTCCTTGTAAGCAGTATATAAGGTGAGCAGATCCATTACTCAGACTAATTGAGTCACAGTATATGGCTGAATAAAGGTCTTCCTTCAGTGGAGAAGTCTTTGAGGAGAAGTAGCAATAATCACTGCGGTTAAACCAGCCGCTCTTTCTGAAAGCAAGGTTAAACCAGCTGCATGTATATTGTAGGAACGCGGTTTTTAGATACTTAGCATTAATATTGCTGAAAGAGGAAAGCGAGCGTCTGTGAGCTCCTACATCACAGAACCATAATATAAAACAATCATTTTTAATAAATACATAACAAAATGCATATACAAGAATTCCTAGCATGTAAGAAAATAAAGGCTAAATGTTTTAATAATCCTTTACATTTTAAAATGGGGAACACAAAGGTTTAAAGAGACTAAGCCAAATTAATTTTACTGTAATTTTATAAAATATTTTTCAAAATAAACATTTTAAATTGTTAGTTGATCAAACCAACTCAGATCACTTCATAATGCAATATTCTATAATCCCAATAAAGGTGAATTAATTCTATTGTGGAATTTTGAAGGAGTTGCTCTTCATCTGTCAATATTATTTAGTCAGGAGCTGATTTTCATCCATAATTAAATCTTCTTCTTCTTCTTCTTTCGGCTTTTCCCTTCAGGGGTCGCCACAGCGAATCATCTCTCTCCACCTATCCCTATCTTCTGCATCCTCAACCCTTGCACCCACTAGCTTCATATCCTCATTAATTCCATCCATATACCTCCTCTTTGGCCTTCCTCTTTGCCTCCTGCCTGGCAGCTCCATGTCCAACATTCTCCTACCAATATACTCACTCTCCCTCCTCTGAACATGTCCAAACCATCTTAATCTGGTCTCCCTAACTTTGTCCCCCAAACGTCTAACATGAGCTGTCCCTCTGATGTACTCGTTCCTAATCCTGTCCGATCTTGTCACTCCCAAAGAGAACCTCAACATCTTCAGCTCTGCTACCTCTAGCTCTGACTCCTGTCTCTTCCTCAATGACACTGTCTCTAAACCATACAGCATGGCCGGTCTCACCACTGTCCTGTACACCTTCCCCTTGATTCTCGCTGATATTTTCTGATCACACAGAACTCCCGACACCTTTCTCCACCCATTCCAACCTGCCTGCACTCGCTTCTTTACCTCTTTCCCACACTCTCCATTAATCTGGACTGTTGACCCCAAGTACTTAAACTCCTGTACCTTCTTCACCTCTTCACCCTGTAACCTTACTGTTCCACTTCCCTCCCTTTCATTCACACACATGTACTCAGTCTTACTACGACTGACTTTCATTCCTCTTCTCTCCAGCGCAAACCTCCACCTCTCCAGCTTTTCCTCCACCTGCTCCCTGCTCTCACTACAGATCACAATGTCATCTGCAAACATCATTGTCCAAGGAGACTCCTGTCTGACCTCCTCTGACAACTGGTCCATCATGATAGCAAACAGGAAGGGGCTCAGAGCCGATCCCTGATGCAGTCCCACCACCACATTGAACACCTCTGTCTGACCTACAGCACACCTCACCACTGTCCTGCTCCTCTCATACATGTCCTGCACCACTCTGACATACTTCTCTGCTACTCCTGACTTCCTCATACAGTACCACAGCTCCCTGTCATACACTTTCTCCAAGTCTACAAACACACAGTGCAACTCCCTCTGACCATCCCTATACTTCTCCATCAAAATTCTCAGAGCAAAAATTGCATCTGTTGTGCTCTTTCTGGGCATGAAGCCATACTGCTGCTCACAAATTTCCACTACCTTCCTTAACCTAGCTTCCACTGCTCTTTCCCATACCTTCATTGTATGGCTCATCAACTTTATCCCCCTATAGTTACTGCAACTCTGCATGTCACCCTTATTCTTAAAGATCGGCACTAACACACTTCTTCTCCATTCCTCAGGCATCCTCTCACTCTCTAAAACCCTGTTGAACAAACTAGCTAAAAATTCCACTGCTGCCTCTCCCAGACACTTCCAGACCTCCACCGGGATGTCATCAGGACCAACTGCCTTCCCACTTTTCATCCTCTTCAAAGCCTTCCTGACTTCATTCTTTCTAATCTGATCTACTTTCTCTTCCACAGAGTTCACCCCTTCTACTCTTTTTTCACTCTCATTTTCCTCATTCATCAGCTCCTCAAAGTACTCCTTCCATCTCCTCTGTACACTCTCCTCACTTGTGAGCACCCTTCCATCTCTATCCTTAATAACTCTAACTTGCTGCACATCCTTCCCATCTTGATCCCTCTGCCTAGCTAACCTGTACAAGTCCTTCTCTCCTTCTCTAGTGTCTAACCTAGTGTACAACTTGTCATATGCCTTCTGCTTGGCCTTAGACACCTCCCTCTTCACTCTGCGCTGTAACTCCTTGTATTCCTGTCTATTCTCTTCAGTCCTGTCCATGTCCCACTTCTTCTTGGCTAACCTCTTCCTCTGGATACTATCCTGAACTTCCTCATTCTACCACCAAGTCTGCTTATCTTCTTTCCTCCTTCCAGATGACACACCCAGCACCTTTCTCCCTGTCTCCCTGATCACTTCTGCTGTAGTTTCCCAGTCATCTGTCAGCAATACCTGACCACCCAGAGCCTGCCTCAACTTCTGTCTAAATTCCTCACAACATTCCTCCTTTTTCAGCTTCCACCACTTGGTTTTCTTCTCTATCTTTGACCTCTTCTTCTTACAGACCATCAGAGTCATCCTACACACCACCATCTTATGCTGTCTGGCTACACTCTCTCCCACTACCACTTTACAGTCACTAATCTCTTTCAGATTGCCTCTCCTACATAGGATGTAGTCTACCTGTGTGCTCCTACCTCCACTCTTGTAAGTCACTCTATGCTCCTCCCTCTTCTGAAAATAAGTGTTAACCACAGCCATGTCCATCCTCTTAGCAAAGTCCACTACCATCTGTCCTTCAAGGTTCCTTTCCTTAACTCCAGACTCACCTCCTCATCACCTGTGTTCCCCTCACCAACATGTCCATTAAAATCCGCTCCTATCACCACTCTCTCACCCGTGGGAATACTCTCCATCACCTCATCTAATTCACTCCAGAATCTCTCTTTCTCCTCCAACTCACAACCTACCTGTGGGGCATAACCACTAACAACATTCAACATCACCCCTTCAATCTCTAACTTCAGACTCATCACCCTGTCTGACACTCTCTTCACCTCCAGGACATTCCTCACAAACTCCTCCTTCAGGACCACACCTACCCCATTTCTCTTACTATCCACACCATAATAAAACAGCTTGAATCCTGCTCCTATACTACGAGCCTTGCTACCCTTCCACCTGGTCTCCTGTACACACAGTATATCCACCTTCCTTCTCTCCATCATATCAGCCAGCTCTCTACCTTTCCCTGTCATAATACCAACTTTCAGAGTTCCTATTCTCAGTCCTACACTCTTACCTTTCCTCTTCTCTCTCTGTCTGTGCACTCTCCTCCCTCTTCTACTTCTTCGCCCAACAGTAGCCCAATTTCCACCGGCGCCCTGTAGGTCAACAGCGCCGATGGCGGTTGTTGTTAACCTGGGCCTCAACCGATCCGGTATAAAATTCGTACTGACGATTTGCATGGTTAAATTTGGCAATGTTTTACGCCGGATGCCCTTCCTGACGCAACCCTCTCTATTTATCCGGGCTTGGGACCGGCACAGAAGTCACTAGACTGTGACCCCCATGGCTAGATTTTTCATCCATAATTAAATGGACATTTCAAATTATTACACCGTAAAATCATATAGTATTCTTTACTAGAAAAAAGCCAGTATCTTTACTTAATTTTGATCAAAATGTTGAGTTTACTAGAAACTATTAATTGTTGTTAAAATGTTCAAATATCTAGCTGTCAAAACTAACAAAACTTAAGTAAGATTACTTGAAATGTTCAAAACGTCCTATTGACCATGCGCAATGAAGTACAACTCCCCTCCCCCAAACCCTGCTCAAGCACGTGCACGGAAGATTTTGAGCCTCACCAAATTTAAGGTATTTATCACATATTTTTTGTTTTTCTTTTTTGCTATTCATAATTTTGTCACTTTATGGAATGCATGTTATTGTATGAAAAGTGTTAGGACCTTAAAATGTGTGTTTACCCAAATGTTTTGACCCTTATGTGTCATTCAAAGCACTTGATGTTCTTAAAATAGTTTTTGTATGATTTAGGTGTGTAAAATCTTGTTGTCTGTTAATAATTTTAAGAATGCTTAATTTTTATTTACTTGCGTAATTGGTCCTGATAATACAGGATGTGATTTTTAAAAATTCTAAATTTATTAAGGGCTGTATAACACGTGCCAGTTGCAGTCATTGCAGTTGTTTGTCCTCAGTAATGTTTGTTATTAGCATGCATTTTAAAACCTTAGCAGTTTCAGCTTTCATGTAGGGGTGGGCGATACGTTGATTTTAGAGAGTGAACGATTAAAATGTCTGTGATCTAATCTTTTTTAGAGCTGGTTAAAATGTGCACGTTTTTATTGCTGTGCACCATACATATCCCTTAATGGGGAGTATCTGTCTCGCAGTCATTGCCGTTTTTGTCATAAGATTTTGTCAAGTTACTATTTCATCCGTTTTAAAAGCCTTGATAGTGTAAACTTTCCATCGATTTTACTCGCAATTTTCTTCAGACATACTCTCAGACACAGGTTGTCATTCAACGGGAATACTGAGTTTTCTTTTACGTGTTATTCAACTTGAGCTATCAAACAGACACAAATTTATGTCAAAAACACAGAAGGTTCACATAAACACAGTCACGTATACAGCGCACAGGAAGAGCGTTTGCCGCGCGCCCAGAACCGTTACTGCCTGTGTTCAACCAATACAACAGTGCAAGTTTATATCAGGTTATTGTAAATACATCGATAAGCAAACATTGTGTGACTTCTTGAACTTTGTGTGGCTTATAGAACTTTGATTTATTTTATCTGCATCGTTTTCATACTCAATCTGGACTGTATACAAACCTGATTCCAAAAATGTTGGGACACTGTACTAATTGTGAATAAAAACAGAATGCAATGATGTGGAAGTTTCAAATTTCAATATTTTATTCAGAATACAACATAGATGACATATCAAATGTTTAAACTGAGAAAATGTATCATTTTAAGGGAAAAATAAGTTGATTTTAAATTTCATGGCATCAACACATCTCAAAAAAGTTGGGACAAGGCCATGTTTACCACTGTGTGGCATCCCCTCTTCTTTTTATAACAGTCTGCAAACGTCTGGGGACTGAGGAGACAAGTTGCTCAAGTTTAGGAATAGGAATGTTGTTCCATTCTTGTCTAATACAGGCTTCTAGTTGCTCAACTGTCTTAGGTCTTCTTTGTCACATCTTCCTCTTTATGATGCGCCAAATGTTTTCTATGGGTGAAAGATCTGGACTGCAGGCTGGCCATTTCAGTACCCGGATCCTTCTTCTATGCAGCCATGATGTTGTAATTGATGCAGTATGTGGGCTGGCATTGTCATGTTGGAAAACGCAAGGTCTTCCCTGAAAGAGACGACGTCTGGATGGAAGCATATGTTGTTCTAGAACTTGGATATACCTTTCAGCATTGATGGTGCCTTTCCAGATGTGTAAGCTGCCCATACCACACGCACTCATGCAACCCCATACTATCAGAGATGCAGGCTTCTGAACTGAGCGCTGATAACAACTTGGGTTGTCCTTGTCCTCTTTAGTCCGGATGACATGGCATCCCGGTTTTCCAAAAAGAACTTCAAATTTTGATTCATCTAACCACAGAACAGTTTTCCCCTTTGCCACAGTCCATTTTAAATGAGCCTTGGCCCAGAGAAAACGCCTGCGCTTCTGGATCATGTTTAGATATGGCTTCTTTTTTGACCTATAGAGTTTTAGCCGGCAACGGCGAATGGCATGGTGGATTGTGTTCACGGACAATGTTTTCTGGAAGTATTCCTGAGCCCATGTTGTGATTTCCATTACAGTAGCATTCCTGTATGTGATGCAGTGCCGTCTAAGGGCCCGAAGATCACGGGCATCCAGTATGGTTTTCCGGCCTTGACCCTTACGCAGAGAGATTGTTCCAGATTCTCTGAATCTTTGGATGATATTATGCACTGTAGATGATGATAACTTCAAAAAATTTTCTCTGAGAAGCTCCTTTCTGATATTGCTCCACTATTTTTCACCGCAGCATTGGGGGAATTGGTGATCCTCTGCCCATCTTGACTTCTGAGAGACACTGCCACTCTGAGAGGCAATTGACCTAATAAGTTGCAAATTGGTCTTCCAGCTGTTCCTTATATGTACATTTAACTTTTCCGGCCTCTTCTTGCTAAGACATCATTCTTTTATGGCGAAACTGTAGCTAAAGTTTGGAAAAAATGAACATAGAAACAAATACAAACATAAATAAATAGGCTTCTTTTCACGCAGACTCTTGCTTATTGTCAACAAACAAACAAAAACATGAAACAAACAAACAAACTAACAAAAAAATACATTCATAAATAAAAAGAATTCTTTTGAAATAAACTCTAGCTTACGGCCATACCACTCTGAGAACGCCCGATCTCGTCAGTGGGAGGCGATGGGGAACAACCAGGAAGTGAGTTGGCTGCAATTTGGAGAGGAAGGCTCTCCTCCAATTTTTTTTTTTTTTTTTTTTTTCGTTTTGTGATTATTTTTGTTCATAAAACCACCCAACAGCAGCTTTTTTGCAAGCTGGAGGGTGGTTATACCTATTTTTCTTTTCCCTTTGTTTTCAATGGACGGACAAATGGAAAAAGTCACTGGACTGGTATGAGGAACAAGCACGGCAGATGACACTGGAATGGCAGGAGGAACACGTACGGCAAACAACGCTAGAACAGCAGGAGGAACACGTACGGCAAACGACACTGGAACGGCAGGAGGAACACGCATGGCAAACAACACTGGAATGGCAGGAGGAACACGTACGGCAAACGACACTGGAACGGCAGCAGGAACACGAAAGGCAGGTGACACAGGATTGGAAAAACGGATACAAGTTGGTAATGAAGAAAACCAAGAAGTAAGTAAAAAGTCTGTTGAATGAAAATATTTAAAGGAAGCTACAGTGATTATAAATGTGGATAGTATGATTGAGGTGAGAGTGGAGGATATTATTAAAGCTGTAATGGAACAATGTGGATCTGGAAAAATTTTAGCATTAAGACCAAGACAAGGAAAAGAATACAAACTAACAATGGAAAAAGAAGAAACGTGCGACAAACTAATTGATGGATTAAGAATAAAAGAAATGGACTGTGAAGTAAAAAATCTACAAAGCAGAGACTATGTGGTTTCCTTCATGCACCTGCCTGTCTACCTCGATGACAGAGAAATTTTAGGAAAATTGGAGGGATGGGGAGTTGATCCCATTACAAAAATCAGAAGAAGACGATACCCAGGCACTGACATTGAAGATGGAACAAGGTTCCTGAAGGTGAGATTCCCCAAAAAAGTGGCATCGCTGCCATACAGCACGAGGCTAGAAACTGCCGAAGGGCTGCAGTATTTCCGGGTGATGCACAGCCATCAAGTGAAGACCTGTAGGCTGTCCATGAGCCCGGATCCCCTGTTAAAAGAATGCCCAAATTTTGTGTGCTACAAATGTGAGGAAAGGGGACATTATGCACGAGATTGCAATGCTGTCAGGTGCCCGGGGTGTCAGGAAGTTTTATATAAATGTGAATGCTGTATGGAAGGAGAGGAAGGAGGAAGGAGGAAGGGAAGAACAGGTGGAGCGACAGGTGCATGAAGAAAACAATGAGTAGGAAGGACAAACTGGTGAAGAACAAGAGGAAGAAGGACTACAACAAAGAGAAACTGAAGGGGGAACAAACAGCAGAGAGGAAGGGGAAAGAGAGAAGGACAACATAAATAATAAAGAACAAACAATGGAACAGGACACTCAATGGACAGAAATGGGGACATTGGATGGTTTTAATACTTTTCTGGGTGATGTGGAAAGATATGGACAAGGTGAGATGGATCAAAATGAAGAAATGGACATTGGAAAAAACATAAAGATGTACAAGATGGTCAAGGACAGAGGGGGGAAAGGACAAATAAGGAGAGCTTTGAAGGTAAGACCAAATTCGGACAGTGCAAGAAAAAGGATTATGACTGGTTTGTTGATTGGAGGATCGGGGTTCAAGCCCCAGTACCACCAAGCTCCACTGTTGGGCAATTGAGCAAGGCCCTTAACCCTCTCTGCTCCAGGAGCGCTGTATCATAGCTGCCCCTGCGCTCTGACCCCAACTTCCTCAGCTGGGATATGTGAAGAAAAGAATTCCACTGTGCTGTAATGTATATGTGGCGATAATAAAGGCTTCATGCCCCCTCTACTCTACTACTAACAGATTTAATGTGTTAAAGGGCCTCAGGGGAGAAAGTGATGAGTAATGAGTAACTTTGCTTCCTAGTTGTCTCGGGTGATTAATCAAGAATAGTTTCGGTCTCCCTTAAGGTGTGAATTGTGGGCAGGGCTAACTAATTTATATTGAAGGTTCTCCAGTTTGCCTTGTCAATACCTGTTACTCACTTAAATAGTAAGTATATTGCCATTTTTTTTTCTTGTTCTCTTACATCCTTAGTCTCATTTTTCATACTTCAAGACCACAGACATGTGCCTCAAACCGATTTCTGTTGTTACCTCTTACAGACGCAGGCATTCTCATCCACAAAGCAGAGGTCATGTTTCCAGCAACCTCATCTACCCTCCCTTGTTGTCTCAGTCTCAAACAGTGGTGGTAGGTGGGCTCTGGAACTGCCAGTCTGCTGTAAGGAAGGCTGACTTCATCTCAATAGCCTCCCACTATTCCTTTGATTTTCTGGCACTAACTGAGACCTGGACACCACCACAGAACACTGCTACACCGGCTGCTCTATCCTCTGCCTATACTTTCTCTCACTCACCACGAGAATCAGGCAGGGGTGGTGGTACAGGTCTGCTGTTGTCACAGAGATGGTGTTCCTCACCTCTCCCATTGTCTCATCTAACCATCTCTTCTTTTGAATTCCATGCAGTTTCAGTTACCTCTCCAATCAACCTCTTCATCATTGTCATCTACCGCCCCCCTGGTCCCCTAGGTAACTTCTTGGATGAAATGGACACACTCCTCAGTGTCTTCCCTTCTGACAGCACCCCTCTGACAGTTCTTGGAGATTTCAACCTCCCATCTGACAAGCTTCACTCTTCTGGCCTTCTGGCTCTTCTGAATTCATTCTCCTTGTCCTTCATAAGCTGCCCTCCCACACACAAGGAAGGAAATGTCCTAGATCTAGTCTTCACTCATCCTTCTCCAGCTACAGACATGACTGTTACCCCACTTCATATCTCCGATCATCACCTGGTATCCTTCTCTATCACTCTCCCTGTTCTGCCTAAACGTAACTTCCAGCACCTCTCTCTCACCCGCCGAAACCTCCACTCTATCTCTCCTTCCTCTGTAGCTTCCTGCACTCTTTCATCTCTTCCTGACCATGAATCCTTCTCCTCCCTTCCCCTGGACTCAGCTACTGACACTCTGCTTTCCTCCCTTTCCTCAACCATGGACCTTCTCTGCCCTTTGTCTACTATACGCAAGAAGAATTCTTTTCCTGCTCCTTGGTTGTCAGACGTGCTTCGCAACAATCGGAGAGAACTACGATCAGCAGCGAGGAAGTGGAAGAAATCTAAACTCGACACAGACCTCATCTCTTATCGCACGCTCCTGTCCAAATTCTCCTTGGACGTGACTTCTGCCAAGACCTCCTTCTACAAGGAAAAGCTTGAAACTTCTGCACAAGATCCCCGAAAGCTCCTGCAACCTACCATCCCCCTACCAACCCTTCAGCTATGCTCCGACCATCCCCCCTGACCGCCTACCCTTCATCACCCCAGATCAAGGGTTGAAGGTCTGGTTTATCTTCCCAACTGCCTTTAATCAAAGCCAGGGGATCCTCTATCCTTTACTGAAAACCCGCTCTGGATCCCTAGCATCAGAAAAAAGGTTTTTCAATTCCCATTTCCTTTTTAAAAACCTTAACCGCCCCCTGGTTTCCAATCAGCTTCAGCTATCTCCAGAATCCCCCATGACCTCCCAAACCCTGGCATTTACCACAGCACATTTAAGGATCCCTTTTTGGCAGTTTCCAAAAATACACTGCTAAAATCAGCCAAAAGGTCATCCCCATCCTCCTCGAAAACCCGTCTGGATTCAGACACAGCAAACCACAAAACCTTTACTTCTCCATTCTTTCAAAAGTTTTTGGGAATTTTGTAACAGCTGCTGAATCTTTGCTAACCTCCTGGGTTAAATTGGGTTTAAAGCAGGGAACATTGGACTGGGATTGGGAAATCTGCTGCTAGCAGCCAACTGTCTGGTTTTTTTTTTTTTTTTTTTTTTTTTTTTGTCCAGCAAGGCTCAGTACTTGGTCCTCTCCTTTTCTTCCTCTATACTCACTCTCTTGGCAAAGTTATATCCTCACATGGCTTTTCATACCACTGCTATGCCGATGACACCCAACTTATCTTCTCCTTCCCTCCCTCAGATACCACGGCTTCTGCTCGGATCTCAGCGTGTCTGGCGGACATTTCAACTTGGATGACTGCTCATCAGCTGAAACTCAATCCCAGCAAATCGAGCTGCTGATCATCCCAGGTGATCCATCCCCAGCCCAAGATCTCGCGATATCTCTGAGCAACTCCATGATTTTCCCTACAGCCTCTGCTCGCAACCTTGGGGTAACCATGGACAATCAACTATCCTTTTCTTCCCATGTCACTAATGTGACACGCTCAGGTTTCTTCTGTACAACATCAGAAGGATTCGGCCATTTCTATCCACACAGGCTACTCAGGTGCTTGTTCAATCTCTGGTCATCTAGAGATTGGACTACTGCAACTCTCTTCTGGCAGGTCTACCTCTGAACGCAATTCGCCCACTGCAAATGATCCAAAATGCAGCTGCACGACTTGTTTTCAACCTGCCAAAGTTTTCCCACACCACCCCACTGCTGCATTCCCTCCACTGGCTTCCGGTAGCTGCACGCATCAGATTCAAAACACTAATGCTTGCCTACAAAGCCAAGAATGGACCAGCGCCATCTTACCTCAAAGCTCTTGTCACTTCTCGCACTGCACCTCACTTACTCAGATCCACTAGCACTGCTTGACTGGTCCCACCATCTCTCAGGGAAAAAGGTAGGTATACATCTAGACTCCTCTCTGTTCTGGCACCGAGGTGGTGGAACAAACTTCCCCTAGGTATCTGTACGGCCGAGTCTCTGACTGTCTTCAAACGGCAACTGAAGACTTACCTCTTCCTGAAGTACTTAAACTAGCTCTTATTTTTTCCAGTTTACGTACTATGTTGCAAAGTTTAAAAAAAAAAAACAAACAAAAAAAAAAAACCCAACTCAGTGTTAGGCTAATGGTATCCCAAATTTGTGTCTTATTGAACCAGTGTTAATGTATTCAGTGACTGAGAACTAAAGCACTTTTGTACATCGCTCTGGATAAGAGCGTCTGCCAAATGCCAGAAATGTAAATGTAAATGTAATGATTTTTAAGTATTTGTTTTATTTTCTTTTAATGGTTTTGAGTTGTGTTACTTTTAATGCAAGGGGTCTGATGGACATACGGAAATTTGAAAAAGTAAAAGAAAAATGTGAAAGGGAAGACATTATTGCGCTACAAGAAACGAACTGGAGAGAAAATGTGATGGATGATTACAAAAAGAGATGGGATGGAAGTATTTTATATAATAATGGAGATGGGAGGTTTGGAAGAGGAGTGGCTTTTTTAATGAAGGATGATGTTTTTAAAGTGAGTAAAATTTTGTATAAGGACAAGATGGGGAAATGTATGGTAGTTGAGACCAAATATGAAGGAAGAGATTTGATTTTAGTGAATGTACATGCACCAGTGGAGGAGAAGGAAAAGAAAGAGTTTTTTAATGTTTTAAGAAACATTGTAAAGAAGTATAAAGGAATAATAATTATGGGGGATTTTAACACAATTTTTACTAAACAAGATATGACTGAAGGAATGGTTTTCAAAACAGATACAGGAAGAAAAGAATTAAAAGCATTAATGGATGAAAATAATATGATAGATGTGTGGAGGGAAAGAAATGAAAAGAAGAAAGAATTCTCAAGAAGACAAATAGTGGGGACTTTTGTATGCCAAACTAGAATTGACTTTGTTTTATGTACGAGGAATGTGGAGAATTTTATAGGAAAGATTAAATATGAGGAAACCAGTCTGAGTGATCACAAGTTTTTATCTTTTAAGTTGGATTGGAGTAAAATGCAAAGAGGGCCAGGAGTATGAATTTTAAATACACAGATTTTAAGGAATGAAGATTATGTTTCAAAGGTTAAAGAGATTATAGAAAAAGAAAAGAAAAATGGAATGTATGAGGAGAATAAGGGACTATGGTGGGAGAACGTAAAGTTTTTGATCAAAAGATTTTCTATGAAATATTGTAGTCTAATACAGAAATGCAAAAGATACGAAGAAAACAAAATGAAAGAAAGTTTAGAAATGGAATTAAATAAAGAAAATAAAGACATACAAATGATAAAGGAAATAGAGGGAAAACTGAAAGAAATAGAAGAAAAGCAATATGAGGGGCCGAGGCTAAGAAGCAAAGCAAAATATGTGGTGGAGGGAGAAAAATGTACAAAGTTCCTTTTCGATCTGGAAAAACAGAGAGGGAAAGTTGAAGCAATAAAAGAAATAAGGGGAAAAAATTGAGAAATTGTAGAAGGGAATAAATAGCTATTGGAAGAAATAAGGAATTTTTATGAGGATCTGTTTACTGCAGGGGGGGTGGAAGAGGAAGAAAAAAGGGAACTGTTGAGTCAGATAAAGGCAAAAGTAAGTGGGGAAGATAAAGATGTGACCAAGAAATTAGAGAAGAAGAGATTGAAAGAGCAATGAATCAACTGAATAAAAAGAAAAGTCCAGGAGTAGATGGTTTGGGAACTGAATATTTTGTTTGTTTTAAAGGTCTTTTAACAAAGATTTTAAAAGAGGTTTTTAGAGAAATTGTTGAAAAGGGAGAAATTAATGAAAGAACAAGAATGGGGTTAATGAAACTGATATATAAAAAGAAAGGAGAAAAAGTAGATTTAAAAAACGACAGACCAATCACGATGTTGAACACTGATCTTAAGATTTTAGCGAAGGTTTTAGCAAACAGGCTAAAAGAAGTAATGCCAACTATTATTAAAACAAATCAAGCATATGGGGTAAAAGGGAGAGATATAGCCGATATAACGATGAGTATATAAGGGACACGATATGATACATGAAAGAAAAAAATGAAGAGGGATATATAATTAGTCTGGATTTCAAGGAAGCTTTTGATAGGGTTGAGCATGAGTATTTATTTGAGGTTTTAAGGAGGTTTGGTTTTGGAGAGATTTTTGTTGGATGGATTGAGATTTAGTATAAGGGTGCACTAACTAAGATTAAATGTAATGGCTTTCTAACAGATTGTTTTAAAATAACACTGTCAATAAGGCAGGGTTGTCCGCTTTCAGCGTTACTGTATTCACTTGTTTCTGAACCTCTGGGACTAGCTATTAAACAAAACGAGGGAAAGAAATTGAGGGAAATAAGGCTGAGGGGAAAGTTTTTTCAATATGCTGATGATACAACGTTAATTGTAAAGGGAAAGAAGAGTGTTAAAGAGGTTATGAAGGTTGTAAAAGATTATTGTAGCAGGTCTGGAAGTAAAATAAATGAAGATAAAACAGTATATATGAGATTTGGTAAAGCTACTGTGCTAACGGATTGTTTTAATTTTAAGGAAGTAGAAGAAATGAGGATTTTAGGAGTTTTAATGGGGAAGAATGAGAGGAAAGTGAGGGATGAAATGTGGGGGCAACTAATAACAGATATAAAGAGAAGGTTAAACTTTTGGAAACTGAGAACTTTAAACTTGAAGGGGAAGGTTTTAATATTGAATGTTTTAATGGTCTCCAAACTTTGGTATGTTTTATATGTCTCTGAAATGCCTTTATGGACAGAACAGAGGTTGAAGAAATGTTTTCTTGACTTTTTATGGGAGGGGAAACTAGCTAGGATTGCACATAACACGATTTTAGGGGCAGTAGAGAAGGGGGACTTACGGGGTAATGGATGTGGAACAGCGAAAAAATGCTCTGAGAGTGAAAATTGTTAAGAAATACCTGCAACAAGACAACAAAACTGAGTGGAAAAATACAATGAAATTCTTTTTAAACAAATGTGGGGATTTTAATATGGGGGATGGAATTCTATGGATGAAAATGAAACGGTGGATGACAGAAGGATTACCTGAGTTTTATAAAGAAATGTTTAGTGCCTGGGGAAAATTTCTAATAAAAATTGAGTGTGATCCGCATGGAAGAGAAAACATTTTAAATCAACCTCTGTTCTTAAATAACAAAATTTTGAAACAAGGGAAAGAGATGTTTTTTAAAAAATGGATGGAAGTGGGGATAACGAGAGTGAGAGATGTTTTGTATGAATTTAAAGAGGGGTTTTTACCAACACAATATATCATAGAAGCAATGAAAATGGCAAAAGAAGAATGCAGTAAACAAGAAATAGCAAACAAATACAAGGACATTAAAAATGCAATACCAACAGAGTGGATTAAAAGAATAGAGTGCATGGAAGAAGAGCCAAAAGAGAGGAACATTAATGTAAAACTGGGGGAAAATTTGTGTCACTTTAGAGAATGTACTGTAAAAACAATGCATTGTATGTTTAGAGATAGTATTTTCAAAGAACCGATTGTAAATAAGTACTGGATGGGAAAATTCAAAGACTTGAGAGAAGAGTGTATATGGAGAAATTTGAGAGGAAGATATGTGGAAACAAAATTAGTATGTTTGGAGTATTTTATAAGGCATAAAGTTGTTTTTACTGAGTCTATTTTAAATAAAATTGGTCTAGGGCAAACTGCCATGTGTAAAGTGTGTCAAGTAAAGGAAGAGGGGATTTTACATATGTTTTTATATTGTAAAGAATTGGAAGGTTTTTTGGGGAAATGTAAAAGTGTGATTAGGGACTTAACTGTGGAGTGGGATGAAAATGGAATGGAATGGAACAGAGTAGTGATGTTTGGCTGGGAAAAGAAATGTCAAAACAAAAAGTTTATAAATCTGTGGGTGATGTTAATGAAAAGTGCAATATGGGAGAGAAGAACTGTAGCTAAAAGAGAAAAAAGTGTGTTGGATATTTGGACTATGCTTAAGAGGAAAACAGAAGTCTACATGGAAAATCTTTATATGTATTTTAAATGTGAAAATATGTTGGATGCTTTTTATCTTGTTTTTACTCCAAAGGTTTGTTGTGTTTTAGAAAATTTAATGTGGAAGCTGCCGGGGAGTACAGGAGTTCTTTGAACTATGTATGTGAATAGGTGATGATATGTGATGTAAAGATCATTGTGTAGTAAATCAAAAAAAATAAATAAATAAAAATAAAAAAAAAGAATGCCCGATCTTGTCTGATCTTGGAAGCTTAGCAGAGTCGGGCCTGGTTAGTACTTGACTGCTAGACTGTCTGGGAATACCAGGTGCTGTAAGTTTTTGACTTAAGCCTTCATTTTCTTGTGTCATTGAATTCTCTTAGGACAAAATTCTATTATGGCGAAACTGTAGCTAAAGTTTGGAAAAAACAAACAAACAAATAAAATGTACATAGAAACAAATACAAACAAATAAATAGGCTTTTTTTCACACAGTCTCTTGCTTATTGGCAACAAACAAACAAAAACATTAAAGAAACAAACAACCCAACAAAGAAATACATTCATAAATAAAAAGAATCCTTTTGAAAGAAACTTGCTTATGGCCACACCACCCTGAGAACACCCGATCTTGTCAGTGGTAGGCAATAGAGAGCAAACAGGAAGTGCTTTGGCAGTAGTGGGTGAGAGTAAGCTCACCATTTTGTTTTTTGTAAATTTGGTTTTGTTTTAAAGTTCGTCTTTTTTGTTTTGTTTGGTGTTTTTCGGATGTTTCCCAGCAGCCTAGTCTGTCTGGAAAGATATGGTGGGACAGAGACGTAAGGACATTGAGCAGGAAAACTCAACGGGACAACGGCTTAGATACAAAGAGAAGGATTATTTATTCAAAGGAAGCAACTGTAATTGTGGATCTGGCAGAGGTAAGAGATGGAGGTGTGCAGGATATTATCAAGGAAGTGAATGAGAAAATTGGAATGGGAAAGATTTTGGCAATAAGACCAAGACTTGACAAAGAATATGAGATCACATTAATTAATGAAGAAGAATGTGACAAGCTGGTAGATGGAATGATAATCAAGCAGCAATTTTGTGAGATAAAAAAGCTGAAAACAAGAGATTATGTCGTTTCCTTCATGCATCTGCCTGCATACATTGACGACCAGGATATACTGGATAAATTGGAGGCATGGGGTGTAACTACTACATCCAGCATTAAGAGAAGAACATCCCGATACTGAAATAGAAGATGATATAAGATATGTAAAGGTCAGGTTCCCAAACGAAGTTATATCTCTACCATATACAGTGGGGCAAAAAAGTATTTAGTCAGCCACCAATTGTGCAAGTTCTCCCACTTAAAAAGATGAGAGAGACCTGTAATTTTCATCATAAGTACACTTCAACTATGAGAGACAGAATGAGACAAAAAAAAATCCAGAAATTCACACTGTCTGATTTTTAAAGAATTTATTTGCAAATTATGGTGGAAAATAAGTATTTGGTCACCTACAAAAAAGCAAGATTTCTGGCTCTCACAGACCTGTAACTTCTTCTTTAAGAGGCTCCTCTGTCCTCCTCTCGTTACCTGTATTAATGGCACTTGTTTGAACTTGTTATCAGTATAAAAGACACCTGTCCACAACCTCAAACAGTCAGACTCCAAAGTCCACTATGGCCAAGACCAAAGAGCTGTCAAAGGACACCAGAAACAAAATTGTAGACCTGCACCAGGCTGGGAAGACTTAATCTGCAATAGGTAAGCAGCTTGGTGTGAAGAAATCAACTGTGGGAGCAATTATTAGAAAATGGAAGGCATACAAGACCACTGATAATCTCCCTCGATCTGGGGCCCACGCAAGATCTCACCCCGTGGGGTCAAAGTGATCACAAGAACGGTGAGCAAAAATCCCAGAACCACACGGGTGGACCTAGTGAATGACCTGCAGAGAGCTGGGACCAAAGTAACAAAGGCTACCATCAGTAACACACTACGCCGCCAGGGACTCAAATCCTGTAGTGCCAGACATGCCCCCCTGCTTAAGCCAGTACATGTCTGGGCCCGTCTGAAGTTTGCTAGAGAGCATTTGGATGATCCAGAAGAGGATTGGGAGAATGTCATATGGTCAGATGAAACCAAAATAGAACTTTTTGGTAAAAACTCAACTTGTTGTGTTTGGAGGAGAAAGAATGCTGAGTTGCATCCAAAGAACACCATACCTACTGTGAAGCATGGGGGTGGAAACATCATGCTTTGGGGCTGTTTTTCTGCAAAGGGACCAGGACGACTGATCCGTGTAAAGGAAAGAATGAATGGGGCCATGTATTGTGAGATTTTGAGTAAAAACCTCCTTCCATCAGCAAGGGCATTGAAGATGAAATGTGGCTGGGTCTTTCAGCATGACAATGATCCCAAACACACCGCCCGGGCAACGAAGGAGTGGCTTCGTAAGAAGCATTTCAAGGTCCTGGAGTGGCCTAGCCAATCTCCAGATCTCAACCCCATAGAAAATCTTTGGAGGGAGTTGAAAATCCGTGTTGCCCAGCGACAGCCCCAAAACATCACTGCTCTAGAGGAGATCTGCCTGGAAGAATGGGCCAAACTACCAGCAACAGTGTGTAAAAACCTTGTGGCGACTTACAGAAAATGTTTGACCTCTGTCATTGCCAACAAAGGGTATATAACAAAGTATTGAGATGAACTTTTCTTTTTGACCAAATACTTATTTTCCACCATAACTTGCAAATAATTTTTTTAAAAATCAGACAATGTGATTTTCTGGATTTTTTTTCTCATTCTGTCTCTCATAGTTGAAGTGTACCTATGATAAAAATTACAGGCCTCTCTCATCTTTTTAAGTGGGAGAACTTGCACAATTGGTGGCTGACTAAATACTTTTTTGCCCCACTGTATCATAATCATTACTCCCTATTCTTACCATCAATTCTGGCTTAAACACGGCTTCATTATGATCTTTGTGATGCTTAGATTTGTGGGCAATGAAAGTAGAATAAACACTGCTTTCAAAGCTACAGCCTTGAAAGGGACATTGATGTCGACGCCAAAGGTGGGCAAAATATTCATTATCCTGACATGGCTCAAGAAAATCACAAAAGAAAATCACTCCTGGTGCAGACATGGATAAAACTGTCTTCTTGTATAACTCCCATGTTTAAGTCTGTAACACTTTAAAAGCTGTCCCCTCTTGTCACAAGCAAATACACGGTACTTACATTTCCACATTTTTAGTTTTCATGTATTTTCTTGGAACCAGCAAAGTATAAAACATTTAAATTATATTAATTTAAACACAAAGCAAACCGTACTTATATTACATTACACTACTTATAAAGCATAACATGGTAGAACAGACTTTGTGTTGAAATATATTCCATAACTAGCCTGGCTAACACCACGTGGATGAACCTGAGGTTGCATTTTTATAGATCTTATTTGGGATATTATCTGTCACTAGCATGTAAAAGATCGATTTTTTTATGCAAGCTAGTTTGTGTAATACTCACTAAAGCAATGTGAAATCTTATGAAATATTTATTAAGTTGTGCTGCATTTACAATACAGTCATAATGAACGAACCAGATCTGATGTCGTTTCTGCAATGATCATTCACAGATCATGTCGTGGTACATACAAATATCGACCCAAAAATGCAGAAAATTAACCTTATTATTAAAAACAAATTCGTCCATTTCTTACTAGAGAAAAACGTAAGTGAACTAAGTAGGTGTGATCAAATTCAAAAAGTCTGCGATGAAGCGTTTGGCAGAGGTGGGAAGTAACGAAGTACAAATACTTCGTTAATGTACTTAAGTAGATTTTTCAGGTATCTGTACTTTACCCGAGTATTTATTTTTCTGACGACTTTTTACTTTTACTCCTTACATTTAAAAACAAATATCTGTACTTTCTACTCCTTACATTATCAAAACAGGCTCGTTACTTTTTCAACCGCCACAGATGACGACACGATGTAAAAGACGTAACTAACTAGAGAGGCGAATCAAGTGAGTGTACAGGTTATGATAAAGAGAAAACTTGCAGCGCGACATGGAGGAAGAAAGGGATCCAGGGAGTATTGCCGAGTCCGAGGATGATGCAGCAGATTCGGAAAGGCAAGACATTCCCCATCCATGGCCGTAATTAAAAGAACTGTTCAATGCCGCTTTTCCTGGCTGTGGAGAGGATTGTGAGGATCATGAGAGAACAAGGAGAAGGAGCCAGTACAGCTGTGTGCAGTGCACTAAAAATTCCCATGTTAGTAGCTTACATTTTCATACCTCGTGACTGTTATTAATTAGTTAATGTTAATTCCATTACATGTGTGTGCAATGTACATATGTCATATGTTACATGTTTGACTTTTTGTAGGCACTGATATGTTGTGTTGTAAATGTTTTCTGACAGGTTCACTCCTGCTGAGATTGCTTTTCTCGCAGAATATGTCAAGACGATGAGCCCATTTGCAAAAGCTATCGATGTTCTTCAGGGAGAGGCCAGTGTGCAGATGGGATGGCTAGTACCCACAATAACAGTTCTCAAGACTAAGCTACAGATCCTTAAACATTCTTCCAAGTTCTGTGTGCCTTTCGTAGATGCTCTTCAAGGTGCAATTGAAAGGCGATTCAGGCAGATGCTCGCCGATCCAGAGCTTATTGCTGCTGCCATTCTTGTCCCCAAGTTCAGGACATGCTGGACAAGTGACGACAACATCCTAAAACTTGGCATGCGTTAAAACATTTGCTTAACGTGTTACATTTATCAAGGATAACAGAGGAAATATTGGAATATTAATTATCCATAACATGCTGGGTAATTGTCATACAGTAACAAGTGAAAGTCACATTCATTCATTCTGTTTCAAAACTTATTTTTGAAAACATGTTCACATAAAAATATTGAAAGCACTTCATGATAAAAGGTACAAATCATACATTTAGGTAAGGGCTAACTAATTCAGTCCTGAATTAATGTAGGATGCATCATGAAGTTAATGACATTTAATTTAATGATCGTAATTATGACTTACTGGAATTAATTCACACTTAGTAGATCATCAATTGAGGAATGTAAAATGAGTTACTTCATACAACAAATTGATATGCAACAAGTTGGTTGGATTCCAGTTACATGAGTTTATTTATTTAACCTTTTTCTATGTAAATGTTTGCATCCTTTTATTATGATCATGTTTGACCAGTTTGATTAAAAGAGCATTGAGGCTGAGCAAATAAATGTCTGAAATAAACATTTATGCAACTGTAATGTGTAAACTGTAATAATCTAGCCATGGGGGTCACAGTCCAGTGACTTCTGTGCCGGTCCCAAGCCCGGATAAATAGAGAGGGTTGCGTCAGGAAGGGCATCCGGCGTAAAACATTGCCAAATTTAACCATGCGAATCGTCAGTACGAATTTCATACCGGATCGGTCGAGGCCTGGGTTAACAACGACCGCCATCGGCGCCGTTGACCTACAGGGCGCCGGTGGAAATTGGGCTACTATTGGTCGAAGAAATAGAGGAGGGAGGAGAGTGCACAGACAGAGAGAGAAGAGGAAAGGTAAGAGTGTAAGACTGAGAATAGGAACTCTGAATGTTGGTACTATGACAGGGAAAGGTAGAGAGCTGGCTGATATGATGGAGAGAAGGAAGGTGGATATACTGTCTGTACAGGAGACCAGGTGGAAGGGTAGCAAGGCTCATAGTATAGGAGCAGGATTTAAGCTGTTTTATTATGGTGTGGATAGTAAGAGAAATGGGGTAGGTGTGGTCCCGAAGGAGGAGTTTGTGAGGGATGTCCTGGAGGTGAAGAGAGTGTCAGACAGGGTGATGAGTCTGAAGTTAGAGATTGAAGGGGTGATGTTGAATGTTGTTAGTGGTTATGCCCCGCAGGTAGGTTGTGAGTTAGAGAAGAAAGAGAGATTCTGGAGTGAATTAGATGAGGTGATGGAGAGTATTCCCACGGGTGAGAGAGTGGTGATAGGAGCAGATTTTAATGGACATGTTGGTGAGGGGAACAGAGGTGATGAGGAGGTGATGAGCAAGTTTGGAGTTAAGGAAAGGAACCTTGAAGGACAGATGGTAGAGGACTTTGCTAAGAGGATGGACATGGCTGTGGTTAACACTTATTTTCAGAAGAGGGAGGAGCATAGAGTGACTTACAAGAGTGGAGGTAGGAGAACACAGGTAGACTACATCCTATGTAGAAGAGACAATCTGAAAGAGATTAGTGACTGTAAAGTGGTAGTGGGAGAGAGTGTAGCCAGACAGCATAAGATGGTGGTGTGTAGGATGACTCTGATGGTCTGTAAGAAGAAGAGGTCAAAGATAGAGAAGAAAACCAAGTGGTGGAAGCTGAAAAAGGAGGAATGTTGTGAGGAATTTAGACAGAAGTTGAGGCAGGCTCTGGGTGGTCAGGTATTGCTGACAGATGACTGGGAAACTACAGCAGAAGTGATCAGGGAGACAGGGAGAAAGGTGCTGGGTGTGTCATCTGGAAGGAGGAAAGAAGATAAGGAGACTTGGTGGTGGAATGAGGAAGTTCAGGATAGTATCCAAAGGAAGAGGTTAGCCAAGAAGAAGTGGGACATGGACAGGACTGAAGAGAATAGACAGGAATACAAGGAGTTACAGCGCAGAGTGAAGAGGGAGGTGTCTAAGGCCAAGCAGAAGGCATATGACGAGTTGTACACTAGGTTAGACACTATAGAAGGAGAGAAGGACTTGTACAGGTTAGCTAGGCAGAGGGATTGAGATGGGAAGGATGTGCAGCAAGTTAGAGTTATTAAGGATAGAGATGGAAGGGTGCTCACAAGTGAGGAGAGTGTACAGAGGAGATGGAAGGAATACTTTGAGGAGCTGATGAATGAGGAAAATGAGAGTGAAAAAAGAGTAGAAGGGGTGAACTCTGTGGAACAGAAAGTAGATAAGATTAGAAAGGATGAAGTCAGGAAGGCTTTGAAGAGGATGAAAAGTGGGAAGGCAGTTGGTCCTGACGACATCCCAGTGGAGGTCTGGAAGTGTCTGGGAGAGGCAGCAGTGGAATTTTTAGCTAGTTTGTTCAACAGGATTTTAGAGAGTGAGAGGATGCCTGAGGAATGGAGAAGAAGTGTGTTAGTGCCGATCTTTAAGAATAAGGGTGACGTGCAGAGTTGCAGTAACTATAGGGGGATAAATTTGATGAGCCATACAATGAAGCTATGGGAAAGAGTAGTTGAAGCTAGGTTAAGGAAGGTAGTGGAAATTTGAGAGCAGCAGTATGCCCAGAAAGAGCACAGCAGATGCAATTTTTGCTCTGAGAATTTTGATGGAGAAGTATAGGGATGGTCAGAGGGAGTTGCACTGTGTGTTTGTAGACTTGGAGAAAGTGTATGACAGGGTGCCAAGAGAAGAGCTGTGGTACTGTATGAGGAAGTCAGGAGTAGCTGAGAAGTATGTCAGAGTGGTGCAGGACATGTATGAGAGGAGCAGGACAGTGGTGAGGTGTGCTGTAGGTCAGACAGAGGAGTTCAAAGTGGAGGTGGGACTGCATCAGGGATCGGCTCTGAGCCCCTTCCTGTTTGCTATAGTGATGGACCAGTTGTCAGAGGAGGTCAGACAGGAGTCTCCTTGGACAATGATGTTTGCAGATGACATTGTGATCTGTAGTGAGAGCAGGGAGCAGGTGGAGGAAAACCTGGAGAGGTGGAGGTTTGCGCTGGAGAGAAGAGGAATGAAAGTCAGTCGTAGTAAGACTGAGTACATGTGTGTGAATGAAAGGGAGGGAAGTGGAACAGTAAGGTTACAGGGTGAAGAGGTGAAGAAGGTACAGGAGTTTAAGTACTTGGGGTCAACAGTCCAGAGTAATGGAGAGTGTGGGAAAGAGGTAAAGAAGCGAGTGTGATCAGAAAATATCAGCGAGAATCAATGGGAAGGTGTACAGGACAGTGGTGAGACCGGCCATGCTGTATGGTTTAGAGACAGTGTCACTGGGGAAGAGACAGGAGTCAGAGCTAGAAGTAGCAGAGCTGAAGATGTTGAGGTTCTCTTTGGGAGTGACAAGATTGGACAGGATTAGGAATGAGTACATCAGAGGGACAGCTCATGTTGGACGTTTGGGGGACAAAGTTAGGGAGGCCAGATTAAGATGGTTTGGACATGTTCAGAGGAGGGAGAGTGAGTATATTGGTAGGAGAATGTTGGACATGGGGCTGCCAGGTAGGAGGCAAAGCGGAAGGCCAAAGAGGAGGTATATGGATGTAATTAATGAGGATATGAAGCTAGTGGGTGCAAGTGTTGAGGATGCAGAAGATAGGGATAGGTGGAGAGAGATGATTTGCTGTGGCGACCCCTGAAGGGAAAAGCCGAAAGAAGAAGAAGAAGAAGAAGATTCATATTCTGTTGATGGTCATATTAATGATTGGCTAAATTAAAGTATACATCTTGGAGTAGGTTCGGAGAAGTGTGTGTGGTGAAGAAGCGCTGCGTGTGTGTGGGTGATAAGATAAGAGGTTGTTGATGGTTTGTTTGGTGAGAGGGGGCGAAAGAGGTAAGTATAAGGCTTAATAAATTATAAGGCCAGAATAAGTAAGTATAATATTTCCCTTCCTATCAATTGCATATTTGTAGTGTTACAGTATTTAAAGTATTTAAAAAAGTGATAAATGTGTGGTTAAAGGAGAGAAGAAAAAAATTGTGAAGTGGGAAAGTAATGCATAATTAATGCAAATGTGTAGACAGTTAGAGCTACTAGCTAGAACTAAATAAAAATCACAACCCAACTTTTGTGTTAAATCTAGACTCAAAATATATTTTTGCCATATTCCTAGGTTTATATAATCATACTTTAGGCTTGTAATGAATCTATTTTTGAACTATTATAGTTTACTATATTTATTATAGAAAGATCAAATTGTGCTGGACCCAAGGTTATGTGCTCAAGTAGTGTGTGTTTGTTATGACTTACTGTGCGGCTATGTGTATGTGTGAGCCACTCTCCTGATATCCAAGGCCCGAAGTCAGAAGCACAGTCCTCACATATCCACAGAAACCATTATCTTTAATATTTAATAAAAATTAGTAATAAAATTTTTTTTATGTATGGGAATGCATGATTTAGAATAAACTCTGGGTTTGGCTGGATTTTGGTCTGTACTATCTCTGGAACGTCATTTAAGTATGACCCAGCAGGATCAGACCGATCAATATCACGCTGATCAGACTGATTGATTGATGAGCTCCATAGATAAAGAGACAGAGTGTGAATGTGAGATACGTTCCTAATAGAGGGACCAATGAACTCCATGCATAAGGAGACTAGGCATGAATGATGAGCTCCAGAACCTAATTTGGAGACAAGTTGAATGCATTTACTAATTAGTAATTTTTATTAATTTACTAGTTTTAACATAAAATAAAAAGAAAGGGAAAAGTGGCTGTGATAGGAGGAGGCCAAGAGAGTTCTGTCAACTGTTGCTGGGTGAATGGTGGAACTGCGACATTGTTTATAGTTGACTGATACCGTGCACACACACCGTTCACACGCGTGCTGTAGTGCACACACAAACATACCGTCGCAGACCACACAAGGTAAAGGAGTACTGATGCCCTCTAGGGGAAGTGGCAGAAATTTAGTTGGGGCTATAATATTAAGTAGTTATTATAGTTACAGGATAGAGAGCATATAGAACATTAAATAGTGAGTAGTGATCCTTTAGAGTGATTTTAGAGTGGGGTTCTGCTGGTGGAGTAATTGTTTATTAATCTGATTATGATTTGTCATGGCATACATTTATTTGTTATTTCTTAGCACCATCTTGTGGCAGTTTGGTGTAACATCAAAGAACATTGATGAGTGTGTGCTGTTTTCTTAGTGGTTGGTTTAGGTCATGTGACTCTTGGGTTAGAGGTTAACCAGGAAATAACCGCAGTTTTCCAGATTCTTTCCATGTGGTTGGCTCTCTGTTTCCTTTACGTTTTGTGACTTGGAAAGGCTTTGCCTGTAAGTTGTTACCTTTCTTTTAATGTGTGTATATATTTGTAATTAATAAGTTTGAGTTTAAATTGAACTATTCTCCAACGATGGTAATTCGTGAACAACAATGATACTAAGCAAAGTTGAATGCAGCCAGTTGTGCATTCAAAGAACATTGTAAATGATGTAAATTCATTCATGTTTTTTCGTGAACATTCTGTAACAAGACATTTGTAATCTTTGTATGTTTCAGTTTTTACAAAAAAGAGAAAGAAGAGTAGAACATAACAGTAAAAACTCTCAACTTTACTCCTGCGTCTGACCTTTTCTGACTCCTGTTAGCTATCTGTCAGTGTGCGTAGATGAAACACGCATCTGGGACAGAATAGTAAAAAAGGCATCCACACGGCGGGCACTACATTTCAAGGAAAACAAGCTCTAATTCCATTATCCTTTGTTAATCATCACATCTTGCAGTCCTAGAAAGAATCAGCGATACATGATGGCAGAGAAAGTTACGGAGATTGAGGAAGCTACAGAGCGAAGCCAAGCATTAAAAACAAGATCTATAGCCTCTGCTTCGACTAATAGATCTAGAAGCTCATCAGCTAGCATTGTTGCTGCCAAGACTTGCGCCAAGTTGGAAGCTGTACGGGCCAAGGCTGAATTCCTTAAAAAAGAATCTGAGATCTTGATTGAAAAGGCTCGATTGAAAGTGACGGAGGCTTGCATGGAAGCATCTCTATCAGCGCTAAAGCATGAGAGTGAGGTGGCAGCAGCCCTCGCTGAGGCAAAGGTCCTGGAGGCAGCAGCAGAAAGTGAGCTCGGAGAAAGGATTTCTGACGTGAGAGAGATTTCTGATCGCACTCATGATTACGTCATGTGTCAGTCTCAAGTGGAGTTATCACCACCTGTTGGAGACGAACCATACCAATCACCTCTAGAGCCCATTGTTCATATGTTGAAGCCTGAAACACCCCAAAGACGGCATCGCTTTATCGCTTGGGATGTCAGAGATTCCTACAATAAACCTGATACTGAGAGTATAATGCAGCAGCCACAGCGGTCAGTGCAAACTCCTAGCCATAAATTCCAAGCACCACCATTCAACTTCTCACCATATAAGACAACACCACAGCCATCGTTCAACAATGACGCTAATGTGAGTGAGATTGCCAGGTACTTAACATGCAGAGAGCTTGTTACCTCAGGTCTCTTCAAGTTTGATGATCGTCCTGAGAATTATTGGGTGTGGAAGTCATCTTTTGCCAATGCAATTGAAGGTTTGCACCTGTCAGCCACTGAACAGTTAGACCTTCTCTCTAGATGGCTGGGAGAACAGTCTTCGCATTATGTACAAAGGATCAGAGCTGTGCATACAGGTAATCCAGACACAGGCTTAAGAAAGGCTTGGGAGCGCTTGGAAGATTGCTTTGGCTCTCCAGAGATTATTGAGAAATCCCTCTTTGACAGGATCGACAGCTTTCCAAAGATCAGCAACAAGGATGCCAAAAAGCTTCGTGAGCTCAGAGATCTTCTACAGGAAGTGGAGTCTGCGAAACGCAAAGGCTACGTACCCAGAATTACTTATCTTGACACCGCAAGAGGCAAGTGAAAAGTCAAGTCTACGCTCACAAGACAGTTTCATCAGGTACTGTGAGTCAGACAAGCAGCTCAAACTGTGAGTTGGACAATGTGGATAAGACTTGCCCAATTCATAAAAAGCACCACCCTCTCAAACGTTGCAGAGGTTTTAGGAGCAAACCTTTAGACGAGTGCAAGACTTTCCTAAAGGAGAAAGGGGTTTGCTACAGGTGCTGTGCTACCACCACTCATCTGGCTAGGGACTGCAAAGTAGCCATTAAATGTAAGGAATGCAGCAGTGATGCTCATGTTGCAGCGCTTCACCCAGAACCGCTGCCTTTAACTTTATCTGAGCATGGCGGGGAGGGAGAGATAGACAGACCTCAATCTGCTGTCACTTCCAAATGTATGGAGGTTTGCGGTTATGGCAAAAATTCACGGGCCTGCTCTAAGATTTGCTTGGCTAAGGTTTACCCAGCAGGCCGCCCAGAAGAAGTAATCAAGCTTTATGTGATCCTGGACGACCAGAGCAATAGATCGCTTGCTAGAACCAAGTTCTTTGACTTGCTGCATGTCAAAGGAGCGAGTTCAACTTGCACCCTACGTACCTGTGCAGGTGTGACAGAGACAGCATGGAGGAGAGCCACAGGTTTCGTTATAGAGTCTTTAGATGGAGTGACAAAGGTGAAATTGCCAACTTTGATCGAATGCAACAATGTGCCGGATGACAGGGCAGAGATACCGACTCCTGACGCAGCACGCTGGCACACTCACCTAAAGCTCATTGCTAATTGCATTCCTCCTTTGGATCCAGAAGCCCAAATTCTTCTTCTTTTGGGTCGTGACATCCTTCAGGTTCATAAAGTACGGGAGCAACATAATGGACCTAATAACGCACCCTATGCGCAAAGACTAGACCTATGCTGGGTCATAGTAGGAGACGTCTGCTTAGGATCTGTACACAGGTCTGTAGCACTTAGTACTTACCACACCCATGTACTTGATAATGGACATCCTTCTATACTCCTTCCATGTCCTAACAAGCTTAGCGTCAAGGAGAAGTTTGATATCAGGCCTCTGCCTGAGGTATCTTTGGCATGTGACACCTTCATCTTTGATGACTACGTAATAGGGGATACCATCTTCGAGAGGTCAAAGGATGATAAAGTCGGATTGTCCATTGAAGACAGGTGCTTTCTAGACATCATGGATGGAGAGATGTTCATGGATGAGAGCAATAGCTGGGTTGCACCACTCCCATTCAGAACACCTTGCCAGTGACTCCCTAATAACAGAGACCAGGTATTAACACGCCTATCCTCTCTCTGCGCACACTGGAAAAAAAGTCTGAAATGAAGTCTCATTTTGTTACCTTCATGCAGAACATCTTTGATCGTGACCATGACGAGATGGCCCCTCCTCTTCGAGAAGGCCAGGAATGTTGGTATTTACCTATCTTTGGGGTGTACCACCCACAGAAGCCTGGTCAGATCAGAGTTGTCTTCGACTCCAGCGTGCAAAAACAGGGCATCTCCTTGAACGATGTTCTTCTCTCTGGTCCAGACTTAAACAATAGCCTCTTAGGAGTCTTACTGCGTTTCAGAAGGGAGCTGGTAGCTGTAACTGCGGACATCGAGCAGATGTTTCACAGCTTCATTGTGAAAGAGGAAGATAGAGACTTCCTTCATTTCCTTTGGTTCAAGGAAAATGACACCAGAAAAGAGATCATCGAATATTGCATGAGGGCGCACGTGTTCGGAAATAGTCCATCTCCTGCTGTAGCCATTTATGGTCTTCGACAAGCAGCGGCTTATGATGAGAAGGAGTATGGTTCAGACGCCAAACACTTTGTAGAGAGAGAATTCTATGTCGATGATGGACTTTTATCAACACCCACAGCTGCGGAAGCAATCGACTTGTTGACAAGAACAAAGGAGATGCTGGCCACTTTGAATTTGAGACTGCACAAGTTCGCTTCTAATAGCAAGGAAGTAATGGATGCATTCCCGATCAAAGATCATGCAAAGGGACTCAAGGATCTCAACTTGGAAGTCGACCCAACTCCCATCCAATGTAGTCTAGGACTTAGCTCGGATGTGAAGAGAGACGTATTCACCTTTCATGTAACAAACATCAAGAAGCCCTTTACTCGCAGAGGGATACTTGCTACTGTCAACAGTCTCTTCGGCCCAATTGGGTTCGTTGCCCCATCATCATTGAAGGGAAATTCCTATTACGAGAACTCTCAGGTGAGGCTCTTGACTGGGACTCTCCTCTCCCTGAAGATAAGGAAGAAGCATGGAATGCATGGAGAAAATCCCTACAAGATCTCAAACGGCTGGAAATTCCCAGACCGTATGTCCATACTACCCTCTCTACAGCTCTGAGAAAGGAACTTCATATTTTCTCAGATGCTTCTGTCAGAGCGATTGCAGCAGTGGCATATCTTCTTGTAATCAATGAAGAAGGAGCATGTCACACTGGGTTCGTCCTAGAGAAGGCAAAGTTGGCTCCACAAGTTGCTCATACAATTCCCAGACTGGAATTAGGAGCTGCGGTTCTAGCTGCAGAGTTAGCAGAGACAATCATAAATGAGCTGGACTGCTCTTTAGATGCTGTGGAGTTTTACACGGATAGCAGAGTTGTCTTGGGATACATATATAACCAGACAAGACGCTTCTATGTATATGTAGCCAACAGAGTGCAATGTATCCGCAAAGTGTCAAGCCCAACACAATGGCACTATGTTTCTACGAAGCATAACCCTGCAGACCATGCCACTCGCATTGGCTTACAGGACCCACCTTCCTGTTGCAAGTGCATCAGAATCTGCCACTGGAAGAGGAATCGACCTCATCGGGCCAGAGTTGGATGTGGAGGTTCGTCCTCTTGTTACTACCCTATCTACTGATGATTCTCATCTTGAATGTCAATGATTCGAGCGATTCTCTTCTTGGAGGTCATTAGTCAGAGCCATAGCTTCTCTCATACATGTCACTCAGACTTACAGTCGTCAGATGATACAGAAAGAACCTGCAGATCATGGCATTATTGTGCTAAGCCTCGTACAGTGAAGGAGTTGTTACAAGCAGAGGAAGTCGTAATCAAAAGCGTGCAGAGGAGAGCTTACCAAGAAGAGCTTACCTGCATTGCCAAAGGAAATGACATTCCCAGGTACAGTGCTCTGAGAAAACTGAACCCTTATACAGATAGTAGAGGCCTTCTCAGGATAGGAGGTCGGCTAAAGAATGCAACTCTGGATCTCAAAGAGAAGTTTCCTTTGATCATTCCAGGATGCAGTCATGCTGCAAAACTACTGGTGGAGCATTACCATGATCGAGTCAAGCATCAGGGTCGTGTGTTCACTGAATCCGCAATCTGCAATGCAGGGTATTGGATTGTCGGTGTCAAGAAGCTTATCAACAGCATTCTACACAAGTGTGTCATGTGCAACAAGCTTTGTGGAAAGATAACTGAGCAGAAGATGGCGGACTTACCCATCAATCGCCTGAGCCCTGAACCCCCTTTCACGTATGTCGGGCTTGATGTTTTTGGACGCTGGACAGTCGTTGCGAGACGTACACGAGGAGGACAGACACAAAGCAAAAGATGGGCTGTTCTTTTCACTTGTATGAGTACTCGTGCCATACACATCGAGCTGATTGATTGCATGGATTCATCCACCTTTATAAATGCCTTGAGAAGGTTTTTTGCTCTGCGAGGGCCTGCAAAACAAATTCATTCGGACTGTGGGACCAATTTTGTAGGAGCCTGTAAGGAGCTGGAAATTGTGCTAACCGATTCTCAGCAGCCTAGTGTGAAGAGGTATCTGGGTGGAGAAGGTTGTTCATGGGTCTTCAATCCACTTCACGCATCCCACATGGGAGGAGCCTGGGAGCAGATGATAGGAGTCTCCAGGCGTATACTGGATTCCATGCTCCAGCAGATCAGTCCTTCCTGCTTGACACATGAAGTGTTGTCTACTCTGATTTAGGTTTAGGAATTGTCAATTCAAGACCTCTTGTTCCTATTTCTTCAGACCCAGACTCACCTTTCTTGTTGACACCAGCCATGCTCCTAACTCAAAAGGGTCATTCAGTCCTCTCACCTCCAGGCGACTTCAAGGAAACCGATCTCCACAGACAGCAATGGAGACAGGTGCAACATCTTGCCAACACTTTCTGGAGTAGATGAAGGCGTGAATACCTCACAATGCTTCAAAGCCGAAGCAAATGGCAAAGGGAACGACGAAATCTAAGAGAGGGCGATGTGGTCCTTCTTAAGGATGCTCAAGCCAAGCGCAATGAATGGCCTATGGCTCTTGTAACCAAGATTTTCACCAGCAGTGATGGAAAAGTGAGAACAATTGAACTAAGAGTTGCAAGGAATGGGACAATCAAGACATTCCTCAGACCTATATCAGAAACTGTTCTTCTCATGCCAACAGAGGACTGATATTTGTGAGGTTTATATGAACATTCCCTTTATCTCAGTTGGTTATATAGTGGTATCGAAACAATACCAGGTGGGGAGTGTCGTGGCATACATTTATTTGTTATTTCTTAGCACCATCTTGTGGCAGTTTGGTGTAACATCAAAGAACATTGATGACTGTGAGCTGTTTTCTTAGTGGTTGATTTAGGTCATGTAACTCTTGGGTTAGAGGTTAACCAGGAAATAACCGCAGTGTTCCAGATTCTTTCCATGTGGTTGGCTCTCTGTTTCCTTTATGTTTTGTGCCTTGGAAAGGCTTTGCCTGTAAGTTGTTACCTTTCTTTTAATGTGTGTGTATATATTTGTAATTAATAAGTTTGAGTTTAAATTGAACTATTCTCGAACGATGGTAATTCGTGAACAACAATGATACTAAGCAAAGTTGAATGCAGCCAGTTGTGCATTCAAAGAACATTGTAAATAATGTAAATTCATTCATGTTTATTCGTGAACATTCTGTAACAAGACATTTGTAATCTTTGTATGTTTCAGTTTCTACAAAAAAGAGAAAGAAGAGGAAAGAACATAACAGTAAAAATCCTCAACTTTACTCCTGCATCTGACCTTTTCTGACTCCTGTTAGCTATCTGTCAGTGTGTGTAGATGAAACACGCATCTGGGACAGAATATGATTATTGTTATCTGAATATGATTTTTCCTCTTCCCATTTGAAGTTATGTATCAGCTTTTCCCCTGATTTTCCATTGATTATGGCTGTGTGGATTGTTATTGCTGGATGGATGCTAGCTATTGCTGCTGATTTGCTGATGTACTGATTTTGCTGGTTTATTGCATTTGTGTGATTATTGCTGTTTACTGTACTGTACTATATATAGTTTATATTATATTGAACATTATATTGCATATACTAGAATGCATTGGATTTCATTGCTGGTTACACCTTATATGGCTCGCTGCTATCCACCTCTTATGCTGGGGGTTGTTTAACTGCTTGATTAATGCATGAACTGCTGAACTATTTGTGGTTATATATGTGGTTACTATATATATATATATATTATATATATATATATATATATATATATATATATATATATATATATATATATAGTAATATACTTATTATACTTATTATGCAGAGAGATAAGGTTGGTTTCCTCAATTATAATCTGTTAAAGTTCAGTGAAGTTTTTCTGAGGTGACCTTTGATCCTTGTAGATCTGCTTAACTCTTAAACCACCTAAAACACTTAAATTATTTAAGCTTTTTCCACATAAATGCCATGACATGGTTCACTTTTGAGGCAAACATAATACACTATGTTGAATTGCATCGTAAAAGAGAGAGGGAGGCGAGAAAAGCGGCTGAAAATCTACTCATGCAGCTACACAAAACCCAATTGGGAGAGCTGACATGGAACAAACAAGAGGGCCAGGAGAAAAAGTAAGGGAAAAAGGAAGAGAACGTTGCTAAACAAGCTGCAGTTATAGTGACACCCACAGCTACTCAAGCGATGCCAGCCCCAGTGATGGTACCCCAGCACGTCCCAGTCCTATATCAAAAACCACCAAACATGATGGGGTACCCTGCTGGACCTCAGTATCCCCAAAGGCCCCAAGGATGGAGAACAGGAAGAGGCCGGGGTAGAGAAGGATTCCCACGAACATTATCACAAAACTCATGGACAGCAGGGGACGTGGAGAGGGATGCTGGATCTGCAGTAATCCAGGACACATAAAAAGAGAATGTCCCTTTGCCCCATATGATGTGCAAGGAGCCCCAGCAAGAGAATCCAGAAGATTTCCACCTCAAATTAGAGGCCCACCAAGGGGAAATTGGGCCGGACAGTGGACGGGAGGAACCGGAGGGCTCCCACCTCCAATGAGTGGCCAAGAAGGAAACAATTGGACAGGACAGTGGATGGGCCCAGGCTCTTAGGCCCAAGCCCCAGTACCCCCAGGAGGGAACCCGATGGGTCCTGCACTGGGGGGGCAATGAAGAAGCCCAGAGAAGCCTGAGGGGGAGTTGGTGCAGTGCACTACCTCACTGCATCCAGCACAAGAACCTACAATCATGGTAGTTATTGGAGATGAAGTGCAAGTGCCATTTCTGGTTGATACTGGGGCAACCTTTACCAGTATAGGGAAAGAAGGCTCTAAACTCCCCCTCACTCGCAAAGCTATAAAAACAGTAGGCTTCTCAGGAAAGACCCAAACTTTGCGTTTTACAGAGCCACAATGGTTAACGGTGGAAGGAACTACAGTACAAGCCCCATTACTTTATTCACCAGACACTCCAGCTAATCTCCTGGGAAACGAGATGTACTGTGTAAATTTGGAGCAAAAATACACTATGGACCTACAGGAGTATGGGTTGCACTACCAGAAGTGATAGCTCACCAATATGTGGCGCTGGGACATAAGGATGAGCGAGGTGCCCTAGACAAATTATACTGGCTGGAAATAAACGAGAAAGACACATCAGACCTCTGGAAAGAGTATACCAGATGGAAACCATGGCTAATGCACATACGCCCAGACTGACGAGAGGCAAGAGATCCTTGGCACTGTACTATCAAATATGATGAGGAAGGACATGATGAAGAATATGGATCACTCTGGGAAGAACAGCAAGAGGGACAGACCTATAATGTTAAAGTGACCAACATCATAATAGGTCAGCAAAGGAATTGCAGCTGGAGCAGAACTACCAAACAGAGTGGAAGACTGGTACCAAATCTTAGAAGCAGCTCCACACATCACTCTGATGATCGGGCAAGGATTTGAATCTAAAGACATAGGGCCTATTATGAGGGAAGCAAGACAGCTGAGAGACTGGATGCCAACACTGAACCCAAAGGTAGAAATATCTAAAGATAGGAGATATCTTAAAATAAATACAGTGGGCAAAAAAGTATTTAGTCAGCCACCAATTGTGCAAGTTCTCCCACTTAAAAAGATGAGAGAGGCCTGTAATTTTCATAATAAGTACACGTCAACTATGAGAGACAGAATGAGAAAAAAAAAAATCCAGAAAATTACATTGTCTGATTTTTAAAGAATTTATTTGCAAATTATGGTGGAAAATAAGTATTTGGTCACCTACAAAAAAAAGCAAGATTTCTGGCTCTCACAGACCTATAACTTCTTCTTTAAGAGGCTCCTCTGTCCTCCACTCATTACCTGTATTAATGGCACCTGTTTGAACTCGTTATCAGTATAAAAGACACCTGTCCACAACCTCAAACAGTCAGACTCCAAAGTCCACTATGGCCAAGACCAAAGAGCTGTCAAAGGACACCAGAAACAAAATTGTAGACCTGCACCAGGCTGGGAAGACTGAATCTGCAATAGGTAAGCAGCTTGGTGTGAAGAAATCAACTGTGGGAGCAATTATTAGAAAATGGAAGACATACAAGACCACTGATAATCTCCCTCGATCTGGGGCTCCACACAAGATCTCACCCTGTGGGGTCAAAATGATCACAAGAACGGTGAGCAAAAATCCCAGAACCACACAGGGGGACCTAGTGAATGACCTGCAGAGAGCTGGGACCAAAGTAGCAAAGGCTACCATGAGTAACACACTACGCCGCCAGGGACTCAAATCCTGCAGTGCCAGACGTGTCCCCCTGCTTAAGCCAGTACATGTCCGGGCCCGTCTGAAGTTTGCTAGAGAGCATTTGGATGATCCAGAAGAGGATTGGGAGAATGTCATATGGTCAGATGAAACCAAAATAGAACCTTTTGGTAAAAACTCAACTTGTCGTGTTTGGAGGAGAAAGAATGCTGAGTTGCATCCAAAGAACACCATACCTACTGTGAAGCATAGGGTGGAAACATCATGCTATGGGGCTGTTTTTCTGCAAAGGGACCAGGACGACTGATCCGTGTAAAGGAAAGAATGAATGGGGCCATGTATCGTGAGATTTTGAGTAAAAACCTCCTTCCATCAGCAAGGGCATTGAAGATGAAATGTGGCTGGGTCTTTCAGCATTACAATGATCTCAAACACACCGCCCGGGCAACGAAAGAGTGGCTTCGTAAGAAGCATTTCAAGGTCCTGGAGTGGCCTAGCCAGTCTCCAGATCTCAACCCCATAGAAAATCTTTGGAGGGAGTTGAAAATCCGTGTTGCCCAGCGACAGCCCCAAATCATCACTGCTCTAGAGGAGATCTGCATGGAGGAATGGGCCAAACTACCAGAAACAGTGTGTAAAAACCTTGTGGCAACTTACAGAAAACGTTTGACCTCTGTCATTGCCAACAAAGGGTATATAACAAAGTATTGAGATGAACTTTTGTTATTGACCAAATACTTATTTTCCACCATAACTTACAAATAAATTCTTTAAAAATCAGACAATGTGATTTTCTGGATTTTTTTTCTCATTCTGTCTCTCATAGTTGAAGTGTACCTATGATGAAAATTACAGGCCTCTCTCATCTTTTTAAGTGGGAGAACTTGCACAATTGGTGGCTGACTAAATACTTTTTAAACCACTGTCTCGTTATGGGATGATGTAAAGGGTGCAAAGTTACTGTAAATAGTTAACTTGTGCTATTAATTAAAATAATTACACAAACAGGTGTATATATAAACATGGTCATTATGTGGCAGTGTTACAACTCAGTAGACAAAACAAGCCCCAGACACTCACTAGACAACACAAACACAGATAACAAAAAAGATACAAATAACAAAAATATAAACTTAATAATAAGCCAGAACTGGACTGTGACCTTGTATGAATATGGAGCAGTCAGGAAGTTTCCAGTCCAACAGTTTAAACTAATCAATAACTTATAACCTCTTGAAGTTAAGTGACCAATGTAACTGATAGAAAATCCCTGCCTTAAAGTCAAAAGGTGTTCTTAGTACACGTGTGGAATAAACCTACTTACAATGAAATATAGTACAATGGGACAGCCAAAATAAACCAGCTCCCTTATCCACTGGTATTCATGGTTTAGCTGAGACCTGCTTTCTACAGTTACAGGCCAATGAACCCAGTGACCCAAGTCATAATGTACATGGAGCTGAACAAACAAATAAATAAACCTTTAAAAAAGAATTTACTGTAATATGTTTTAAAAAGGAGGTCAGTTCTCCTAACAGGAAATCCTCCTAACAGCTCCTGTTCCTATCTTCCTAATCTGCTATCTGAAGCTCCACTGATTGTAGGGATTTTTCAGGTCTGCTAAGAACACTGGAACTGCTCTTCACCCTGACTCTAGCTTGATGACTTTTGAGTTTACTGAGTCGATGGTCGTTGTTAGCGAGTCTAACAAGCAAATGGTTTAAGCAGACATCATCAGTTCATTCAGCAACAGCACAACCAGTGATGGTAAGAAAAACACACAGAATGGTATGAAGGTGACGTGCAACGAGTCCACTGTTGTAGATTCAAGGTGATACAAGGTGATTACAGAATGACACGCCCCGTACATTACAGCTTAATTAGGGTTATAATCTTTTATCCTGTTTCAGTGATGTGTCCGGTAAACGTCATCAGCAGTCATGTTACAGATGCAGTCACGAGTGTGATGAACGTGACTGAGGTGGATTATTAACTCTATCATCCCTAAAATGTGTTTGGAGGAGAAACTAAAAATTGATAGATTGATAGAGTTCCAGCTTTTCTGTTTACTGTGTTTGTTATTCAGAGGAAACGCAGCATGAACCCAGTCAAGCATAACAGACTTATACCACTAAACTTTATACACCACTAATGAAGCTGACCATCTACTTTAAGTGTGTGTGTGTTAATATTATTTACATTTACAGCATTAAACAAACCCCCTTATTCAGAGCTACTTTACATAAATTAATTAGCTTATTATTATTAGCAATGAGATCTCAAGATATAACATCTTGTTTAATCCTAATCTTTTAATTGTTGAGCTACTGATAGATTTCAGCCTCCAATTAAATCTCAATAAGGCAATGTCTCTGATCTTTCTGGAATAGAACAAACACAAAAGCTGAAATGAATGTGATATATTAAATTATTATATAATATTATTAGGTGGCTGTTGTAGTCAACCATAAATAATGTTTTTTTGATTTGGGAAAGATGTTGCTTTGAAACAGCTAACTTTTTACTCAGTCACATTAGACAGAAGTAAGAAAGATTTCCAGAAAGTTCCACAGGAGATCTGGTTCAGGACCTAAATAAAGTTATATGTTTAACAAACAATAATAAACTAACATATAAACATAAATAAATAAATAAGTGTGTGTGTGTACCTCAGTTTCTCCAGTGGATTCTTCAGTCCAGCAGAGAGCAGCTTCACTCCTGAATCCTGCAGTATATTGTAACTCAGGTTCAGTTCTCTCAGACTGGAGGAGTTTGAGGTGAGAACTGAGGACAGAGCTCTACAGCTTTC
>JAUCMX010000018.1:22999905-23032729 GCA_033459395.1 Hemibagrus guttatus
TATTATTAAGCACAGGAAAAGCGTCACTGCATGATTTCAGTTCCTGTGTTTATATCATTACAGACTCCCATAACTAACACCATTCTGCAATAAAACACTTGGGGTGTGCAGTTAGAGGAAAACAATTACTGATTGGGTTACTGGTTCAACCTAGAAGTTGATTCTTAAAACAAATAGATCTTGCAGTGTTTTGTTCATACCAGAGCAATTCTCTTTTAGATGAGAATCATAGCAGCACTCTGATATTTCAATAGAAAATCTCACAATGGCAGAACTTTATTAATGACTGTTTTTTTACACTGGCACAAAATCATCCTCTGGTGAGCATGTCACATGTCCTGAGTCTCTCCACTCACTAGGAAACATCAGAATCAGTCAGAATGAGACAGATATTCGTCAGAAGGTAAAGTTAGACAGATGATGTAATTAAAATTATGTTTTATATACTATAACTAACCAGTTTCACTCTTACTTTACACTTACTTATAGTATTTAAAGAGTTGCACCATTAAATATCATAACAGTATATTTCCTGTACTTACATATGATTTATTAAGTGAATATTTACCATTTGAAAATATTGACCTTCTGAGAAGCACATTTTATTTGCTTGATCTATTAAATGACTCACTTGTTGGAGGGATGTCTTCCTTGCTGTTTCTTCTCCTGAAGGGTGCTGCTGATTCTGGACCTGTCTGCTCCTGCAGCTGCTTTGTTTTCTCCTCTGGAAGCTGTTTGTTTTTTTCTGCTAATTCAGTTTTAAGTAAGTTAGACATGCTGTCCAGTTCCAGTTTAGTGTTTTTTTTTTTTTTTTTTTTAGCTCTCTCTGAATTTCTTCTAGTGTTCTGGTCTTCTTTTGAAATCCACTAAAATCTTTTTTTAAATTATTTTATATTTATTTTATATTCTGAAATTATTAAAAAAATAATTAAGAATAATGTTTGTAGAAAGAATGCTATTTTTCCATAAAACATCAAAAAGTCAATATAATATTCAGTATAATATTAAATATAATATTTAATGTATTTCAGATGAAAAACATTATCTGATTGTCTTCCATATTTCATAGGCATTAAATATTAGATTAGTAATATAGCATAATTTTATGTTTCTAAAGAGATTTATGTATTTTAAATGACTGATGTATTTCTTCCAATAACAGTCACAGCCATTTTTTCCCTTTCTTTGTCTCTTAAACTTTAAAAGCAATTTCTTTATAGGTGTGATTTTCAGACAACATGCTTGCTGTAGAGCTTGTTATTGAACACTTCAGGCTGTAAAAATGAACAGGTGTGTTTACTTTTGCAGCTCCTTCCATACTCACCAGTCAGTTGAGCAGATTTTTCCATTTCCTTTCTTTCACCTTCTGTCCATTTTCTGTCAGTCTGTGGAAGTAAATAAAACAATGTGAAGGTTTTATTCATGACTCCATACTGTATGTAAATGAAGTGTTAAAGAAAAATAAAGTGTTTCTCTGTTCAGAACACTGTGTGTGTGTGTGTGTGTGTGTGTGTGTGTGTGTGTGTGTGTGTGTGGGTGAAAACTGACAGTCTGACTGACTTTTTGTTTTGGGGTGGTATTAATTAAATGCGTTTTATGGAAAAATTGTTTTATTTAAATTAATATAGTTAAGTTGTCTGCACAGTTAAACTGAACATTTCTCATTTAAGACAATTTACAAATGTGAAACTTTAATGGGAATGAAAGCATACAAAAAAGATATTTTTTGACATTTACATTTATTAACATAAGTCTTAGCAAATTACTAATAAATGGTTCAATTACTGTATTTCCAGGACAATCAAATGCAATTAAAAAAAATCACTGGGGGCTGTTACCATAGTGACTCATTTACCCATCACTGAGCACTGGCCTAGTTATAACATCATTTTAGATTTTAATTTTCTTCTTCTACTTCTTTTCCCTTCAGTGGTTGCCACAGCAAATCATATCTCTCCACCTATCCCTATCTTCTGCATCCTCAACACTTGCACCCACTAGCTTAATATCCTCATTAATTCCATCCATATACCTCCTTTTTGGCCTTCCTATTTGCCTCTTGCCTGGCAGTGTTACGGCCGGTAGTGTCCGGCGAGATGGAACAGACTCAACGCGAGGGTAGACATCGACAGGGGTTTATTAACTGAAAAAACATAGAACATGGAACAAACGCACGACACTACTCACGCCACTTCAAACGAGGACTAGCAAATCATAAGGGCACAGACACCACTATAAATAGGGGAAGTAATCACAGGGAACATTGGGATCAGGTGAACAGAGGCAGGAACACATTAGGATAAGGCGGGGCTAGAACAGACACATGGCAGACATAAACAAAAACAAACATGACAGGACAACCCCTGCTGAAAGCCCCCTAGTGGTCCTACAAGGGATCTTGCCCACCGTAACAGTACCCCCCCTTTACGGTGCGGCTCCCGACGCGCCAACCTCTCCCCATAGTCCAAAAGAGTTTTCGGTCCAGAAAAACTCGGAGAGGAGCGAGGAACACAGAAAGGCAACAAGGGGGGGGGGGAGCGAGGAGCAAGGCGAGGCAAGTGGGGGGAATGAGGAGCAAGGCGAGGCAGGTGAAGGGAGCGAGGACCACGGCGAGGTAAGTGGGGGGAGCAAGGAGCAAGGCGAGGCAAGTGCCGGAGCGAGTGCCGGAGGGAAAAAAAATTAATTTCAGGCCGGAAATCTCCTCCGCTGACAAAAAAATGGGGGCAGCGTCCTCCACGGAGAAACAGAGGTGGAGCCACGCCCCCCCAGGGGAACAGACGCGGAGCGAGTGCTGGAGAAAAAAAAAAAAAAAGTTTCAGGCCGGAAATCCTCTCCGCTGACAAGAGATGGGAGCGGCGTCCTCCACGGAGAAACAGGGGTGGAGCAATGCCCTCCACGGAAACAGACGCGGAGCGGGTGCCGGAGAAAAAAAAGAAAAACCATTTTCAGGCCGGAAATCCTCTCCGCTGACGAGAGATGGGAGTGGCGTCCTCCACGGAGAAACAGGGGTGGAGCAACGCCCTCCACAGGAACAGACGCGGAGCGGGTGTCGGAGAAAAAAAAAGAAGGAAGAAAAAATTGCGCTGGAAACCGCCGAAGCAGAAAAAATTTCTACACTGAGCCACAGGGAGGGGTGGAACCCAAAAGTGAGACGCATGAGAGGGTTGAAAATGCAGTGTAATTTTAATGGAGATCATACAATGGGATCAGATGGATCCCTGATGCAGTCACACCTCCACTTTGAACTCCTCTGTCTGACATACAGCACACCTCACCACTGTCCTGCTCCTCTCATACATGTCCTGCACCACTCTGACATACTTCTCTGCTACTCCTGACTTCCTCATACAGTACCACAGCTCTTCTCTTGGCACCCTGTCATACGCTTTCTCCAAGTCTACAAACACACAGTGCAACTCCCTCTGACCATCCCTATACTTCTCCATCAAAATTCTCAGAGCAAAAATTGCATCTGTTGTGCTCTTTCTGGGCATGAAGCCATACTGCTGCTCACAAATTTAGCTAGCTTCCACTACTCTTTCCCATAGCTTCATTGTATGGCTCATCAACTTTATTCCCCTATAGTTGCTGCAACTCTGCACGTCACCCTTATTCTTAAAGATCGACACTAACACACTTCTTCTCCATTCCTCAGGCATCCTCTCACTCTCTAAAACCCTGTTGAACAAGCTAGTTAAAAATTCCACTGCTGCCTCTCCTAGACACTTCCAGAACTCCACCGGGATGTCGTCAGGACCAACTGCCTTTCCACTTTTCATCCTCTTCAAAGCCTTCCTGACTTCATCCTTTCTAATCTTATCTACGTTTCAGAGTGTCATGATTTGATGCATCTTGTCCTCTGATTCCAATGTATTATTAATAATTTAAATAATAATAATAGTAACAATGTATACTCTTTGTTTTTCAGGTTCTTATTTACTAGTTGTCTTTAAACCATGAACATGTCAAATTACATGAGAAACTGTTTATTTCTTTTAAGGTTCTCAGATGTTACAGTTCACACAAATATGACTGGTTATCGCAAACTTTGATTAGCATGAAAAGGATTTTTATTACAGTTGTGTCTGGTTAAGACATGGTGCCATGTACAGTTCCAAATATGGCAGTTGTCAAGGTCAATTTAAGACTGGTTTTGTCCTTTTTTAACTAACTGTGATGTAGTTTATATTTGTTAGAACAAAAAGGATAAATCAGTTCTTCTCAGAGGTTGTCAACTCTTTGAGTCAGTAGACACAGGTACCCAGCAACTGAAGATCTGCAAAAGACAGGCCTGGAGAGATATCTCAATAAAGAGGCTGAGGTCTCCGCTTACTAAGACATCTCTGATTTTATTGTTGCAAGGCATGAGTATATATACAGAGACAAAGGGAAAAGGCGACCATGTGCTTTTGCAAGATAAATGCTTGTCTCTGCAACAAAAGTTCCAGCCGTTACTCAGAAGAGGCACCGTCTTGCTGCAATGACAAGTTTCTTCCTGATTCTATGCGTGCAACAGAGGCAAGAAGTTCGTGCAGAACAGATGTTCAGTTAGGGAAATAGGAAGTTGTGGTCTCAGACCAGGGGTCATGTGTGTGTAGGTACAATACCACAGGATACAAGGTAAAGAATGTGTTGTAGTAGACAAAGAGATGAAGCATTATGTACAATTATTCTTACAATATTGTACGATTCTTTTCTTTATACAGTTGGAGATACTAGTCTTCTGCTTGTCAATCTGTTTCTTTCTTTTTTCGGATGTAGCTGACAAGGATGCATACTGTCAAACTATAGTGGGAATCCTTTGCATAGACCAGGAAAGTCCTCAGCTAAACCCATGCAATGTGGCAATCATCTTGGAAGGGAGTTTGGTGATGGAGGACCTGACCAACCTGCCTCAGGCCTTCTGTGTTCTTTTTGAGCTAATTTATACCTTGCACCTGGACTACCCTAAGTGTATGAAAAACACTTTTCACTTTATTCAGGGGGTAATGCTCAACCTTATAGAAAAAGGTGAGCTGGCACCAAAAATTCAGTCTTTGAAAAACCAGCTTGCATTGTAAAAGGTAATGGTTATGTTACTATTATGTTACTATTACCAAGTAGTTTGTTTGTAATGCGGAAATTTTAAAATGTTCACTGTTGTTCACTGTTTGCAGTGTATTTTTATTGTATTGCCACCGATTTTGATTTGATGCTGATTTACAAACTCTCTATCAGCCTTGAGTTGTAATATTCCTTGGTCTTGTTGTATTTGGAATGTTTTATACTTAGAATAAAACACACACAAAAAAAATTATTGTTATTTGTTTTTTTTTTCAGATTTTTCTGCTTTGAATTAAAAACTTTACTTAGTTTTACTTAAGAAAAAGAGTAGAGTAATTGAACAAAGTAACTGATATTACAAATGATTTCAAGTTAAATCTGCATGGAATTTAGTGTATTGAACTTAAATATTCCAAGTGTAGTAACTGAAAAAGTAATTAATATAACAAAAGGTTTTAAGTTAAATAAATATATATTTTTAAGTACATAGAACTTGAGATAGATGTTGGAAGAGCTGGGAATTTTAAGTTAAATTCATTTTTGAGTGCACATTACTTAAGGCAACCGGTTTCCTCAAATTTTTTAAGTAAATACAACTCATCCGGGTTCACAGTGCAGATCACAATGTCATCTGCAAACATCATTTTCCAAGGAGACTCCTGTCTGACCTCTCATGAGTGGTAGTGAGTGTCCCATGCGTGGTGAGAGGTTTCATTTTTGAAAGAAAAGGAGAGATAGTACTCACCATAGGACGCGGAGGACGGATGGGGCACGCGGGGATAGCATGTCCCGGGGCCTCACGGTACAGGCACAGATTCTGGGTCAGCCTCCTCTGCCGCTCAGCGGGGGTCAAATGGGATGTCCCCAAGTGCATGGGCTCCGGAGCTGGTTCTGGAGGGCTGACGGTTGCAGGTCGGTTGAGCCAGGTGTTGTGCGACGACTGGTCCTGGGGTTCATTGACACACGACTGCATATGGGCGGCGACACGGATGGAGAGTTGGATCAGCCTCTCCAGCCCTACGGCGTCCTCGTACGCAGCAAGGTGCAACCTCACCTGTGGATTCAGCCCCTGGCGGTACGCGGCGAGGAGAGCTTGCTCGTTCCAGCCACTTTTGGTGGCCAGAGTCCTAAACTGGAGTGCGTATTCCGGAACCGTCAGTTTGCCTTGTTGGAGTCTGCAGAGCTCTTCACCAACCGACGAGTCCCAGGAGGGTTTCCCGAACACCTCCTTGAAGTGTTCCACGAATCCCGTGTAGGATTGTGTTACGGGGGAGTTCTGGGACCAGAGGGACTCGGCCCAGAGAAGAGCCCGGCCGCGCAGCTGTGAGACGACAAACACCACCTTGGATCTCTCAGTGGGGTACAGGTGTGGTTGCATCTCCAGGACCAGGGAGCATTGCAGGATGAACCCGTTGCAATCCTCTGCTGAGCCAGAGTAGGGCGCTGGTTGGGCCATGGGACTGACGTACAGCGGCGCAGAAGAAGTGGTGACGGTGTTTGCGGAAGTAGTAGCGGGTGATATCAGAGCGTGAGCCGGAAGCGCGGCGAGAGCCTGCCGCAAAGTTTCGACCAGATCACGGAGTGGGTCTGGTGGACTGCTGCTTGAGTCCATGCTGTATCGGTCCGGTCTTCTGTTACGGAACAGAAGGCACGGAGACAGAGATTCACAGTTCGTATGTTTATTGGATCAAGCAGCAGAGAGAAACTGTCCGGTATGAATGGTATGGAGATGAAGGATGAGAGAGAGAGTGAGACTGCCATGGGATGAATGCTGTGGAAGAGCTGGATGAGATGGCGGGAACGGGAGCAGATCTGGAGGAGGAAGACGAACACACACACACACACGGGGAGATGGGACGCGCAGAAACACTGAATGCAGGAACGGAGATTACGTCTCGGCATGCAGAGTGAGTCCTTCAGTCCTAAACGAGACCAGACAGTGAGTGATGTGTGTGGGTGTCCTTTTATGTGGGATGGTGATTGGGATGGTGATTGCGTGCAGGTGTGTGTGGTTAGAATTCTGGCGAGTGAGTTCGCTGTGATTGGTTCTCGTTGGAGCCTGGCGTTGTAGAAGAATTTTATCAATCATGATATGTAGAAACAATACCAGCATTGAAATTAGCTAGTGTGTCTGTGTGTGTGTGTACAGGAATGTGGGTGATATGGTCTATATGTAGGACATATTGTAGCTTAGTGTGTCCAATGTGTATGCATTGGAATGTAACCATATATGGTAACGTTAACTGGACCTAGGCAGAGTGGCCCCAACGGTTGTATACTTTTGGGGGTCCTAGATATGAAACAGATGTTGGGATGACGTGTGGGAATGCATAGGGAAGCCTATATATTGTGTACAATGAGTTCGAACGGGAGTCACTCGGCCGACCGGCTCAGGCTGTTATTGCATGATAATAAAAGCCATATCATCTGGCAACAAAACCCGAGGCGTTGAGTGATTCCTTCAACATTTGGCAACACGAAGGGACCGGAAAGGGGCAAGGGCGTGGCTGATCACCGTGGGCTTTCTTGGAGAACGGCACAAACAGGTGGCCACCTACTAAGGTAAGCAGCTTTTGCTTATATACTTAGCTTGGCCCGTGGTGGTAAGGACGCTTTACAAAGACCCCTCCGGTTTAATAGAACATTGCAAGGGCTTTGATTTCAGAGGAAATACATGCATGCACTGGACTGCTGTGCTGTTAAGTGGGCCTTGATGGATAGCAGTACATAAAAAGTAGCTGGTAGATGAGCATTGCATGGTCTGTATTTGCTGTTAAGAGGGCCTTGATGGATAGCAGTAAAACCTAAAAACAGACAAGTATGAGTGAGCGCCCTATGAGCATCTACTGTACTGTTAAGAGGGCCTTGATGGATAGCAGTACATAAAAAGTTAGATGTTCATTGTGTTGGACTGCATTTGTTGGTAAGAGGGCCTTGATGGATATCAACAAAAATTAAAAGCAGCCCAATACAGTATGTGCGCATAATTAGTATACTGCTTGTGTGTAAGAGACTGCAGCAGTTAGTATAGATATCGTTTTATGAGAGAATATCACTGGCATTCCAGGGCAATGTGTTGCTGTTAGTGATATGAAGAAAAGTGTATTGTAATTAATATTGTGACACTAGATATCTTTTTATGAGGACATGTCACTTGCATTTCAAGGCAATGTGTTGCTGCTGGTGGTATGCAGAAAAAGTTTATGTGTACTTGTTATTGTGGATATCCTTTTATGAGGCGATAGATATCTTTTTATCAGGACATGTTGCATTTCAAGGCATTGTATTGCTGCGGGTGGTATGCAGAAAAAGTTCTATGTGTGACTAGCATTTGTACATGTATGTTGTTGTGTTTAGGAAGTGCATTTGTAAAATAATTTATGAGTCACTCCAGAAAGTGTTTGTGTAAATGTTTGAGCTTGTGAGTGCATGAGAGCTCTATGTCTGTCTATGTGTGAGTGTATATGTGTTAGAATGAAATCCTCTCTTTTTGTATCTTTCCTTTGGTAAGCTATGTCTCATGTATTATGTACTCACTGTGTGACTTAACTTTACAGTATGTAACCTTACTTATACCTTTGTGAATACACCTGGCAACTTTGTTATTATGAATAATTACCTTATAATTATCCTCTGAAGCATTTTTCTGTAAAGAACTGTCATTATACTCATCGTTTACTATAACTGTCCGAATACTTATGAACATGCCCTGTGTGCACACCTCCCTTGTCTGATATGTGCCTGTTTTGCAAGAATGACCCTCCCACATGTGTGTTTGTATCACAGAATAAATACTTCTGTCCTTCTCATAATAAACCAGAGCTATCTTGGTAAACTGAGACTCTAGTCTCTTTATTGGGATATCTCTCCAGGCCTGTCTTTTGCGGATCTTCAGCTACTGGGTGCCTGTGTGTCTACTGTTTGATAAAATTGACAACCTCTGAAAGAACTGATTTATCTATTTGTTCTAACAATTTGGGGGCACGTCCCGGGATACTGCAGACAAGGGTGAGTACAAAACTCCTTTCCTAATATTTTGAGAAAGGTCTCACCCCTTGTGTGTAGTATCTGAAACCGGCTGAGGTTGTCTGTATCCCCGCTTCTGACGCTGTCGAGTGGAAGACTTTCATAGAAAGTTTGTTGTGAACAATTTGTTTGAGTAACTGTGCACTGAGCTTTTGTGGTTACCCTGCAGCTGAAAGAGAAGCATCTGGTGGTTTTCCCTTTCGGTGGTGGTTTCTGTGACATTCTGTGAACATTTAGCCTCTGTGCCTGTGTACCAAATTCTTAAGTTTAATCATGGGTCAAGGTAGTAGTGACTACCCTAAGCCCCATCCAGAAGAAACCCCAAGGGACTGGATGGAGCGTTGTGGTTTTGGCTATTATTGCACTCCATTTGTTGATAATTTGGGAGATGATGAGGTGTACGTTGATGTGCTGCCTTGTAAGCGCCCCGGGGGTTAAAAGCACGCCCAATGTGGCTGCTCCATCAGTGATGTCTTCCAAAGGAAAGACTGTTGGAGCCTCTGCTCCTGGAATTCCATCCCCTAGGGATGATGATCCAGAACCCTCGTCTGAGGAAGACGATGGGCTGGAGACTGATGGCCCTGATACCGGGTTGGCGATTGATCCTCCCTGTCTTAAATCCACGAATGCTGCATGCATTTTTACTGTACAAGGTGGGGGTAAGCCAACCATTTATTCCCCATCTACTTCAGATCTTAAAGACATCCTAGATATCTTACCCAATCCTAAAGATAACCCCATACATTTTGTGAAAACCCTTACCACCCTTAAAGACTCCCTTACTACCTACCTCCTGGGAAAGCAGGAAGGTAGCAGGGACCTTACTCAGGTTACTAATTGTAAACAGGAACAGGGAGAATCCCCCGCTAAGTTCCTGGACCGCTTCTCTGAAGTCTGGCGTCTCTTGGGAGGAATGTCCCTAAACGCAGCCGTATCAAATCCTTTGTTTACATCCACTTACATTTCTAATTGTCGTCCTGATGTACAAAAAATGATGTGTTTTAAAATAAATGATGGGCACAACATTACCCCTGAAGACCTTGGTAAACAGATTAGGACCATGGAATCTGATGGTTTATTTGACTCTAAGCAATTTGCTTTTCCCGTTCTGTATTGCAGATTACTCCCAAATCTAGCCATGGGGGTCACAGTCCAGTGACTTCTGTGCCGGTCCCAAGCCCGGATAAATAGAGAGGGTTGCGTCAGGAAGGGCATCCGGCGTAAAACATTGCCAAATTTAACCATGCGAATCGTCAGTACGAATTTCATACCGGATCGGTCGAGGCCCGGGTTAACAACGACCGCCATCGGCGCCGTTGACCTACAGGGCGCCGGTGGAAATTGGGCTACTGTTGGTCGAAGAAGTAGAGGAGGGAGGAGAATGCACAGACAGAGAGAGAAGAGGAAACATAAGAGTGTAGGACTGAGAATAGGAACTCTGAATGTTGGTACTATGACAGGGAAAGGTAGAGAGCTGGCTGATATGATGGAGAGAAGGAAGGTGGATATACTGTGTGTACAGGAGACCAGGTGGAAGGGTAGCAAGGCTCGTAGTATAGGAGCAGGATTCAAGCTGTTTTATTATGGTGTGGATAGTAAGAGAAATGGGGTAGGTGTGGTCCTGAAGGAGGAGTTTGTGAGGAATGTCCTGGAGGTGAAGAGAGTGTCAGACAGGGTGATGAGTCTGAAGTTAGAGATTGAACGGGTGATGTTGAATGTTGTCAGTGGTTATGCCCCACAGGTAGGTTGTGAGTTAGAGGAGAAAGAGAGATTCTGGAGTGAATTAGATGAGGTGATGGAGAGTATTCCCACGGGTGAGAGAGTGATGATAGGAGCGGATTTTAATGGACATGTTGGTGAGGGGAACACAGGTGATGAGGAGGTGATGGGCAAGTTTGGAGTTAAGGAAAGGAACCTTGAAGGACAGATGGTAGTGGACTTAAGAGGATATTAAGGATGAGTGCTAAGAGGATGGACATGGCTGTGGTTAACACTTATTTTCAGAAGCGGGAGGAGCATAGAGTGACTTACAAGAGTGGAGGTAGGAGAACACAGGTAGACTACATCCTATGTAGAAGAGGCAATCTGAAAGAGATTAGTGACTGTAAAGTGGTGGTGGGAGAGAGTGTAGCCAGACAGCATAGGATGGTGGTGTGTAGGATGACTTTGATCGTCTGTAAGAAGAAGAGGTCAAAGATAGGGAAGAAAACCAAGTGGTGGGAGCTGAAAAAGGAGGAATGTTGTGAGGAATTTAGACAGAAGTTGAGGCAGGCTCTGGGTGGTCAGGTATTGCTGCCAGATGACTGGGAAACTAGAGCAGAAGTGATCAGGGAGACAGGGAGAAAGGTGCTGGGTGTGTCATCTGGAAGGAGGAAAGAAGATAAGGAGACTTGGTGGTGGAATGAGGAAGTTGTTGAAGAGAATAGACAGGAATACAAGGAGTTACAGCGCAAAGTGAAGAGGGAGGTGTCTAAGGCCAAGCAGAAGGCATATAACGAGTTGTACACTAGGTTAGACACTAGAGAAGGAGAGAAGGACTTGTACAGGTTAGCTAGGCAGAGGGATCGAGATGGGAAGGATGTGCAGCAAGTTAGAGTTATTAAGGATAGAGATGGAAGGGTGCTCACAAGTGAGCAGAGTGTACAGAGGAGATGGAAGGAGTACTTTGAGGAGTTGATGAATGAGGAAAATGAGAGGGAAAAAAGAGTAGAAGGGGTGAACTCTGTGGAACAGAAAGTAGATAAGATTAGAAAGGATGAAGTCAGGAAGGCTTTGAAGAGGATGAAAAGTGGAAAGGCAGTTGGTCCTGACGACATCCCGTTGGAAGTCTGAAAGTGTCTAGGAGAGGCAGCTGTGGAATTTTTGACTAGTTTGTTTAACAGGGTTTTAGAGAGTGAGAGGATACCTGAGGAATGGAGAAGAAGTGTGTTAGTGCCGATCTTTAAGAATAAGGGTGACGTGCAGAGTTGCAGCAACTATAGGGGGATAAAGTTGATGAGCCATACAATGAAGCTATGGGAAAGAGTAGTGGAAGCTAGGTTAAGGAAGGGAGTGGAAATTTGTGAGCAGCAGTATGGCTTCATGCCCAGAAAGAGCACAACGGATGCAATTTTTGCTCTGAGAATTTTGATGGAGAAGTATAGGGATGGTCAGAGGGAGTTGCACTGTGTGTTTGTAGACTTGGAGAAAGCGTATGACAGGGTGCCAAGAGAAGAGCTGTGGTACTGTATGAGGAAGTCAGGAGTAGCAGAGAAGTATGTCAGAGTGGTGCAGGACATGTATGAGAGGAGCAGGACAGTGGTGAGGTGTGCTGTAGGTCAGACAGAGGAGTTCAATGTGGAGGTGGGACTGCATCAGGGATCGGCTCTGAGCCCCTTCCTGTTTGCTATGGTGATGGACCAGTTGTCAGAGGAGGTCAGACAGGAGTCTCCTTGGACAATGATGTTTGCAGATGACATTGTGATCTGTAGTGAGAGCAGGGAGCAGGTGGAGGAAAACCTGGAGAGGTGGAGGTTTGCGCTGGAGAGAAGAGGAATGAAAGTCAGTCGTAGTAAGACTGAGTACATGTGTGTGAATGAAAGGGAGGGAAGTGGAACAGTAAGGTTACAGGGTGAAGAGGTGAAGAAGGTACAGGAGTTTAAGTACTTGGGGTCAACAGTCCAGAGTAATGGAGAGTATGAGAAAGAGGTAAAGAAGCGAGTGCAGGCAGGTTGGAACGGGTGGAGAAAGGTGTCAGGAGTTCTGTGTGATAGGAAAATATCAGCGAGAATCAAGGGGAGGGTGTACAGGACAGTGGTGAGACCGGCCATGCTGTATGGTTTAGAGACAGTGTCCCTGAGGAAGAGACAGGAGTCAGAGCTAGAGGTAGCAGAGCTGAAGATGTTGAGGTTCTCTTTGGGAGTGACAAGATTGGACAGGATTAGGAACAAGTACATCAGAGGGACAGATCATGTTGGACGTTTGGGGGACAAAGTTAGGGAGGCCAGATTAAGATGGTTTGGACATGTTCAGAGGAGGGAGAGTGAGTATATTGGTAGGAGAATGTTGGACATGGAGCTGCCAGGCAGGAGGCAAAGAGGAAGGCCAAAGAGGAGGTATATGGATGGAATTAATGAGGATATGAAGCTAGTGGGTGCAAGTGTTGAGGATGCAGAAGATAGGGATAGGTGGAGAGAGATGATTCGCTGTGGCGACCCCTGAAGGGAAAAGCCGAAAGAAGAAGAAGATTGCAGATTACTCCCAGCAACCCCGACAGCGCCCTCAACATCAGCAGAATAATAGAAATGGTTCAAATAGCTGGCAGCATAATCAAACGCCTAATTATCAACAGGGGGGACGGGGACAGCGGGGAAAATGATTATTGCCACTTTTGTAAGAAAAAGGGACATTAGGCTCGTGATTGTCGCACTAAGCAGTGCCAAGCCCGCGCAGATGCTCAACAGGAGCAATCTTTTCAGTCCCAACTTCCCCTGCCTCCTCCTCCTCCACCTCAATCCTTGAAGCAGCCTTACCAGGCTAATCAGAACAACCCTTTTCAGCATCAGCGCTAGGGCTGCCCACAGAGCCTGCACCCCTCTATGCTATCGTGTTCAATTTCTTCTCCAGCCTTATGTGATTTACCTTTAATCGAGCTGGAAATTAATGAACAAATTCTTCCTTTTCTCATAGACACTGGGGCCACCAAATCATCAGTAGGGGTGGAATTCGTGGGTCCCTTATCCAATAAGACTATTGACTCTGTGGGAATAGAAGGGGTGCCTCAGGTAAATTATTTTACGCCTCCACTCACTGTTCGCTGTCCTTCTGATACCTCTATCTTTTTCCATCACGCTTTTGTGTACATGAAAGATTGCCCTTTTAACCTTCTCGGAAGAGATCTTATGTCTCGTCTACACATGACATTGACCTTCTCAGGCTCTAAGCTTGTGATTTCTACACCCACACAGACACATAACTCTCACATACACCATTCTCCCTTTTCTGCGAACTGCGCTGCTCTGGCAGTTACCCAAACCGCAGATACACAAACAACTGATACACAGGACCTTTCACTCCTGCGAAAAACATTGCCTATCTCTTTGTGGGCCATGCACAAGGACGATGTGGACTTTGTGCAGTGTGAACCTTATGTTGCAAAATTGAAACACCTGCATCCTGTTTTTGTTAAACAGTATCCTCTGTCTGAAGATAAGGCCCGTGGTATTGACAAGATTCTGTCCGCCCTTCTAGATCAAGGTGTTGTTGTTCCTGTTCACAGTTCTTACAACACCCCTGTTAATCCAGTTCCTAAACCTAATGGTGAGTGACGCTTTACCCAGGACTTGAGAAAGATTAATGACCTAATCATTCCCGTGGCACCTGTTGTGCCTGATGTTTTGGGCGTCATGTCTTCTATTCCACATTCTCATTCTCATTTTTCTGTTGTAGACCTTTGTTCTGCATTTTTCAGTGTCCCTGTCTCCCCGTGCACGCAGCCGCTGTTTGCTTTCACACACAGGGGGGCTCAGTATACCTGGACAAGATTACCACAAGGCTTTATTGACTCACCTGCCGTTTTCTCTGCAGTTGTTCATTCCTCATTACAGGACCTGGTTCTCACGGAAGGGGCTGTGGTTCTCCAATATGCTGATGATCTTCTCATCTCTGCCGAAACTGCTGACATTTGTAAAGAGGCCACCTGGTCCCTCCTCAACCGACTGGCCCAACAAGGCTTCAAGGTGTCTCTCAGCAAGCTCCAGTTCTGCAAAACAGAGGTCAAATATCTGGGTTTCATTCTCACTCAAGGTACCCGGCGTCTCTCTCTTGAGCGTGTGGAGCTTAACTACCGCTCTCACAAACCAATGACTAAACATGCTATGATGGCCTTTTTGGGCCTTATTTATTACTGCAGACAATGGATTCCTGATTGTTCCTTTCATGACAAGGTTTTACGTGCTGCAATTGATCATAAGGTTCCAATGTCGCAGCCCTTGATTTGGACTGCTGAAATGAAGGAGGCCTTTGACTTTCTGAGACATTCCGTCATGCGTGCCCCCGCCTTGGGGCTCCCGGATTACACTCAACCTTTTCATCTGTTTGTTGCAGAACATGGCGGGACTTTTCGTGCTGTATTGGCCCAGGAGCACGGTTCTGGTTTGCGTCCTTGCACATATCTATCTAGGACATTGGACTCTGTGGCTGCTGGCCTCCCTCCCTGTTTGCGGGCTGTGGCTGCTTGTGCACTGGCTGTTCTGGATGCTGAAAAAATCGTCATTTCTCACCCTCTGGTTTTGCACACTCCTCATCAGGTCAAACATGTTCTGCAAAACCTGCAGACACAACATATGACTACACAGCGCAGATCTGGTTATGAAACTGTTCTTTGTTCCACTGCTAACCTTGAGATTAAACCCACATCCTCTCTTGACACCCACGCTCATGCTCTACTTCATTTTCTTTTTTCACAGTCTCCTTCTGATAATGCACTTCTGTCTGATCCACTCCTCTCCGAGCATGACTGTCTAGATGAGATCACTCTTCACACTAGCATTAGGCCTGACCTTAAGTCGACCCCCCTTCATGGAGGCGCTTCTCTCTTTGCAGATGGTTCCTGTTCTAAGGCGTCTGACTCCTTCTTTTTGTGTGGCTATGCGGTCTGTGATGAGGAAGGTGTTGTTTTAGAATCCTATGCTCTTCCTTTTAATTCTGCTCAGGCTGCGGAACTTGTAGCGCTCACCAGAGCCTGCATTCTTTCTGCTGAAAATGACGTCACCATTTACACTGACTTGCGCTATGCTTTTGGAGTCGCACATGATTTCGGTCGAATATGGCAAACCTGCAGCTTTGTTTCCGCGGAAGGTAAGCCTATCTCGCACGCCTCACTTATTACAGACCTCATGCAAGCCTGTCTCCTTCCCTCGTCCTTGGCTATCTGTAAAGTTAAGGCTCACACGAAGGACCGCTCATTTGAAGCTCTGGGTATGCTGATGCTGATAGGGCTGCAAAGTTAGCCGCTGCGGCAGGACACATGGCGCCTTTTGTTTCTGACACCTCCCATACAATCTCTACATGTTCCCTGGTTAGCGCTGTGATCCCCTCAATTGATTTCACTGAGCTCCAATCCTTTGCTACCCCTTCTGACACAGAGTATTGGCAGAAATGTGATGCTAATGTTGACTCGCGTGGTCTTTGGGTTCTCCCTGATGGCCGTCTTTGTCTACCTGAATCCTCCATTCCGTTTCTCGTGCGTGAGTTTCACGGTGTTTCACATCGCGCACGGAGGGGGGTGATTACCGACATGTATCAAAAATTCTGCATCTCTAATCTGACTGCTCGCGTTGACTCAATTCTGCGCAGGTGTCTCGTCTGCGCACAAAACAATGTGACAAAAAGTAAGAGTAAGCACGACACACTTCCTCTTCCCACGGGTCCCTTTGAGGAATGACAGATAGATTTCACTCATATGCCAGCACATGGACCGTTCAAATATGTTCTAGTTTTGGTTGACAAATTCAGTAGGTGGGTTGAGGCATTTCCCTGCGCTAGGGAAAATGCAAAAGTAGTTGTCAGAATACTCGCTAAAGAAATCATTCCACGCTATGGCATACCTCTCTCAATAGACTCAGACAAAGGGACACCATTCACATCTAAGCTTACACAGGATTTATGTAAGTATCTACAATTATCTTGCCACTTTCACATTCCTTACCACCCCCAATCTTCTGGGATCGTGGAAAGGATGAACCGTACCATTAAAGACCGATTAACTAAAGCCATGCAGACACGTGGCTCAACCAACTGGCCTGATCTTTTGCCTTCAGTACTGGCCAGCATTCGAATGACTCCAAATAGCACGGGCTATTCACCACACAAACTCATTTTTGGTAGACCCTTTCCCAATCCATGGCGCAAGAATCAGAGCGTCATAGCTGGCACAGAATTAGATGTTCACATGGATGAATATGCTTCTGCTCTTGTTGATACGCTCTCTCACTTACAGCAACAGGTGGTTAATAAACAATGTATACCTAACCCTTCTCCTACCCATAGCTATCAGCCTGGGGACCAGGTGTTGGTTAAATCACTGAAACCAGCAAAATTAGGAGAACAGCGTTATGAAGGACCGTGCGAGGTGGTGGCAGTCACCCGCACTGCTGTATTAACTGATCTTTTTCCACAGTGGATCCACGCAACGAGATTGAAATCTGTTATGCAAATGTTTTGTCTGTATAACTCATTCTTTGTGCAGAACACACCTGGCGAGCACGAAAGAGCGCAGAAGAGGGGCTGAAGCACGCTGGTGGTGAGCACCGACGGTGGGGGCCGGAAACCAGCCTGAGCCCACACAGCTGAACTCTCCCAGCTGCGCTGCTGAGACAGACGCGAACTAACTGGCTCGTCTCCTACCTCTGCTGTCCATTGCTGCAACAACATATGTATTCAACTCCTAGAGCACTTCTGTCTACTTCTAAATTCATACCACACACACACCACGCATTCTACGTCTTTCCATACGGCTATCGCTGTATTGGAGTGTCGTTTCCAGTGGTACGTACGGCGCCCCCGGCGCACCCATCCTCATCATACCAACGTTCATATTATACAATTTTTTTTTTACATGTTCACTATCTAGATAATAATACAGGACTGTATCGTTGCAAAGATTATTGTGTTTCAATAAACCCTTCTGCACAGCATCCTCGGGTTTATAATTAGTGATTGTGTACATATATGAACATACTTCGCCAATATCACATTGAATGTATTAAAACTTCCTCTTTCTGGATAGTTACTAGGAATTCTAGTTCTCCTCGCTTACATCCACAGACTTCTCCTCTCTTTGGTGTTCTGACCGCATTCTTTATCACGTATTTTCGCTCTCTATTTATACTGGTCCTGTCCCATATTATCAGCCTCCTGTTACGGAGATAAGAAAGGAATAAAAGGGGGCATGTTTATTTTTGTGGTTATTCTTATTCTTATTCAACGATATGTTATCTTATGAATAAAAGGGGGCAACTTTTAGAATGAAATCCTCTCTTTTTGTATCTTTCCTTTGGTAAGCTATGTCTCATGTATTATGTACTCACTGTGTGACTTAACTTTACAGTATGTAACCTTACTTATACCTTTGTGAATACACCTGACAACTGTGTTATTATGATTAATTACCTTATAATTATCCTCTGAAGCATTTTTCTGTAAAGAACTGTCATTATACTCATCATTTACTATAACTGTCCGAATATTTATGAATATGCCCTGTGTGCACACCTCCCTTGTGGGATATGTGCCTGTTTTGCAAGAATGACCCTCCCACATGTGTGTTTGTATCACAGTATAAATACTTCTGTCCTTCTCATAATAAACCTGAGCTATCTTGGTAAACTGAGACTCTAGTCTCTTTATTGGGATATCTCTCCAGGCCTGTCTTTTGCGGATCTTCAGCTGCTGGGTGCCGGTGTGTCTACTGTATGATAAAATTGACAACCTCTGAAAGAACTGATTTATCTATTTGTTCTAACAATATGAGCCTTGTACATAAAGGGACCCTGCAGTGTTGTATAGTAATAAATAAAACTGTATAAACCCTATATTATTGTGGTAGTAGAAATCGGGTTGTTAAAGGATGAGAAATAATTCTCTATTATATAAATAATTTGAATTGTTGGCAAGTAATTACAGTAAGGAAAGAGATATTAAGGAAAGTGGCTATCAGGTTTAGGCACTTTGGATGACGGTGGAGTTATATAATAGTATAAGACTACATGACACATTAAATAGGCTTAATAATAGTTAGGTGAATAAGCATAAAATAAGTAGTTATTGTGTTAGAGACTACAGGACGTAATGGCAGCCTCTCCTGTGGAAACATTAGTGGTGAAACACCTGTTGTGTAAAGACCTTATAATGAAGATCTCAAACAAATAGCAGAAAAGAACTAAAAGTATGAGTACAAAATGGCCAAAGGAAGGGACATTTGATGTGGCATTGTGTGAGGAAATGGAAACTCTGATAAAAAACTACAAGACTACAGCAAGAAACAAGCAGAGTACGCAGAGAGAAACAAAAAGACAGCAAGAAAGGGAAGTGTTAGCTTTATTTAAGAAAGAAGGAGAAATGTTAGTGAAAAAGAACAAACAGGAGAGGAAAAAACTAAAGCAGTTAGATAGCGAGGCACAGAATTACAGCAAGGAGGGGTTGGCTACACCATCCCCATATGTGCCCCTGGAAGGTCAATTCCCAGTACCCAAGGGAAAGGTGGAAGTTTTAGGAGAGATGCAGATGGAAGGTCATGTTGATTTAGACGAAGATGATAGGGAGCTGTATGTGAAACCGAAGAAGAGACAGGATAGGAAAACTGATAGAGAGGAAAGTACTCCGTTAGACTGTTATCGAGATGTTAAGGCAGAGTTACAGAAGATGAAAAAAGAATATGGAAAGGAGGGAAGAAGAGAAGGGGATGCAGGAATACAGCTAAGTGAAGAAGGGATAGACAGGATCATTAAAACAACAGGACAACTAAGCAGTGAGACAGATAAAGTATTGACACCAGGAAGCAGATTATTATATAGTAGAGAGAATGAAGGTGAAGAGGAAACATCATTCACCGTAGGAAGTTGGAAACGGGGAAGAGATACAGGAAGATTTAGGCCCTTAGCTCCACAATTCCCAATTATAATTAAAGGTGCACAGGGACAATATGTGCCATGGGCTACACAGGACCTTGAGGGGCTAGTCACTCGCCTCCCTAGCATTCATGAAGGAGCTGGAAAGTGGATAAAAGTGTTAGAAGATGAGACTGCGGGTTAAAGATTTTGGGCAGAGGAAAAATGGAAGAAATCCTTCATGCTTCACACTTGACCGAGGCGGTAGACACACATCATATGGATGGAATTGTCTTTGATGCTGACCGCCCTGCCGTGTGGCATGCCCTGCGTGCCGAGTATCCAACTAGAGTTGACCCAAAGGCATTTAAGGGCGATCCATTGGGGGAAGTGTCGGAACTCAGAGCCCCCTCTGAGTGGACATATCGCAGGATGAATGTTGAGTTGTATCAATTTCCCCTTAACTTCCCATTATCAATTAACTCAGTAAACTTATCAAAATCAAACTACCAAACTTAGCCAAAATAACGAGCGGTCAGTCAGCCGATGGGGACGAACAAATTTATTCAGCAAGACACACCTGTCAGATGTACATTACTGAAGAGAGCAGCTGGTCTGAAGTCCTTTGAAGAATTCCTTACCATTTATACATCCAATTCTATTTTAACATTTCATCCCCTTCAATTGAGCCCCTCCTTACCCAATTTGCATACAGACATATCTGTGACCTTTTATGGCTATCTCTTCAGCTCCTTTGGTCTTCCTTTTTTTGTTTGATTCTTCGAACATGATGTTCTCCTCACCTCCTTGTGACTTCTGACATAGTATTGACCTTGAACACTATGTTCTAGACGTTTGCAAGTTTTGCAAATTCAGCATTGCTCCCTGCTCCTCAGCAATTTTATTCATAGCACGGTACAAAGCAAGTTATTTCAAATCGCACTGTCTAGTTTTGTTTCCTCCTGTCTAGTTTTTATTGTTTTGTCCTCTCAGCTTTTAAGCGTGCCAGGACCTGCGTTTTAAGATCGAATAACCTGCGTTTTAAGGTCAAACAACCACATGATATTCACCTTACTCATCCAATGTTCCACTAGCTCTATTGGATGGTCAGCCACTCCAATGATCCCATTGAAGTGGACAGCCTGACTGACTAAACCGCAACACTAAGCTGTGAGCTTCACTGGTTTACACAATCTCAGCGTGGTTACTGTTCGTAGATCCCATTTGTATAATTTTATTATTACTGCACATACATACTATCAGATGTTATACTATACTGATTGTCATAAGCTTAGCCGTTAGGTAGATGATAGGATAATACATACCACTGCTCTTAAATGAATTATTACTATTTTGAAGATAAGCATGAATTCCCCCTACATATTGCTAATCTAGGCATGTACCATTAGTTTAGTGAATATTAATTAATTAATTATTAATTGTTAAGTAATTTTACCATTGAATTTCCCTAACATTACTGTCATTACCTTTACGCTGACCCTACAGATCTTACAGATCATCTTGACCTCCCAGTTGATACCTTTTGTCACAAGTCTATGTCAGCCTGTGTAAGTCTGTCTCCAAGCCACTGATGTATTATTAGATGATTATTTTTGAGTTAGTTGCACTTCTTCTTATTTTGTTTTTGCTAGACACTATGCAAGCTTCCACATCCTCTGTATTATCTGTGTCTGCACTTATTGTTTTATGTTACAGATAACACTGTCTAGGCTTTAAGCCTTTAAGCATTATCATTTTATTATTTTTATGCCTTTATGTTATTTTATTTTAAGCTAAGCCTGGTGTTTATGAAGATTACGTAATCACGTGATATGCTATGCTATTATACTAGTGCATTAATACTTATGATTATGCTCGATTATCATACTTTTGCCTCAAGCAAAGCCTGCTCTCAGGTTATACTTGAATACTGTACGATTAATATACTTGAATACTGTAAGAATATACTATTTTAAGCAGAGTATTGTTATGTTAAAAGTAAGCATAAAATTAACCTTAAAATTTCTCCGACAGAAGCAGAGAACCCAACGCTGTATATTCAGAGGCAACTGAAAACATGGAAACAAGAGACAGAGGGGGATCCAGAGGGAGATCCATTACTAGCTACACTGTTTAGACAGGCCGTGATAAATGCCATGCCGCAGCCTGTAAAGTGCAAGCTGGAAGAAGTGGTCGGCTTAACTTCCAAACCACACAGGGAGTTTTGTGACCATGTTTCACACGTTGTCGACCAATAGAGAAAGAATGAGCATAAATTAAGAACGCAAGAAAAAGAGCTACAGAGAAAACTAACTCAGTTACAACTTGAAGAACTGACAAATAAACATAAGAAAAAGGTTCAAGCTACAATTCAGAAAGAGGAAGCAGAGCAGATGTCAGTAAGAGCCCCTGTCAATGCTCCCCCCACTCTCCAGCCTGTTCCACTTACAGCGATGACGTCGCCTGCAGCACTCACTCCCACTACGCACCTCCCTGCACCCATTGTCCAAGTTTATACCCAACAACCAGAGCAGAATGGGTGGAAAGCAAAACAGCCCCAGAGAGGCCAAAGAAATGGTCGGTTTAACTTTCTGCCAGGAGTGTGCAGGGGATGTGGACAGACTGGACATAACAGAACAATGTGCCCCACACATCCATGGCCACAGCCACCTGGGGGTGTGATGGGGGGGGATGGCGGCAGCCGTTTCGGGGTCCAGCCCAAGGCCCAGTGCACCCACCCGTGGGGGGGACCAAACCATGGTTATTAGGGATGCCCAGAGAATCCTATAGGGCAGAATCAGTTACCACTTTTAACAACTAATGCTGAACAAGAACCCATGTTACATATTGAGGTAGAGGGAAAAAGCACACCCATGTTAGTAGACACAGGAGCAGTTTATACATGCATAAATACAAATTATGCCTCACATCTCCCCATGTCTGGAAAGTTTGCAAAGACGGTAGGATTCTCGGGACAGAAACAGCTAATTCCTATGACTGCTCCCGTTCGTCTACAAACTAATAACCAAATTGTGACTATACCTATTCTAGTTTCAATTCAAACTCCTGTTAACTTAATAGGAAGAGATGCATTATGTAAGTTAGGGCTGCAAATATGGTGCTCCCCAGAAGGTGTATATGTAGACATGAAAGGTATAGGAAACCAAATGATGATTACTGAGCCAGAAGCGAATGTGTACTGGATAGGACAAATAGAAAGTGATGTTAGTCATGTAATTGATAAATGGGGGAAGTTTATTGAAGCACAGATTCCTGAGGCACAGTTACCAAAGTCAGAATTTCACTGTACAATGCAATATAACTCAGACAAAGATGCTAGCCTAGAAAGAACATGGCAGGAAGAGACAAAAGGACAGAAAATTGAATTGATCACACAATACATTATCATAGGTAAGCAAGGGGCAGCTATAAATATAGCTGAGGGTGAATTCGTTAACAGGTGGTTCAATGTAGCTGATTCAGTGCCACATGTAACATTGTATGTAGGGAAGAATTGGAGATCAAAAGACTTAGGGACAATGATGAAAAAAGCTAAACATATTCAGTGGGAGTCAACAATAAACCCGTTGATATTTCAGTCTGCTGATAAAAACTATATCAAAATCTTGTGTGGTAGTAACTTTATTGGTACCCCTCAAGAAATTGTTATTAGTCATGAGCCACAAACACAAATGACATCACCATCTGAAGGAGTAGAGACAGTTGAAGCTGAGCTGCGTTGGGAAATGGAAAGGCAGGTCCCATCTGAGTTATGGTCTCAACAAGACACCGATGTAGGACTAATAAAATCGGCCAGTCCAATCCGAGTACAGCTTAAGCCAAATGTACAACTACCCAGGAAGATACAATATCCTCTGCAACTTGAGGCAGAAGCAGGCATAAAAAATACTATAGAAGGTCTTGTAAAAGCAGGCGTGTTAATAGAAACAGCCAGTTATTGTAATACGCCAATTTTTCCTGTGATCAAAGCAGACAAATCTAAATGGCGCCTCATTCATGATTTGCGAGCGATTAATGATATAATAGAGAACTGGCCTGCTAATGTTCCAAATCCACACACGCTGCTAACCAATGTCCCTCCCGAAGCCAAATACTTCACTGTGATTGATCTGTGTTCAGCCTTTTTCAGTGTTCCAGTGGCAGAAGAAAGTAGATATCTGTTTGCATTTACATATACTGGTAAGCAATATATGTACACTAGAATGCCTCAAGGGTTTAAGCATTCACCACATATATTCAATCAAGTACTTAAGGCTGACTTAGATGATCTGATGATAGACAGTTCACTGTTGCAATATATGGATGACCTATTAATTTGCTCAACATCACTAGAACAATGCCATAGAGATTCCATTAAGGTACTCAATAAGTTAGCTCAGGGGGGTCATAAAGTATCTAAAGTCAAATTACAATATTGCGAGTCACAAGTTGAGTATTTAGGCCGGTTACTTTCATATGGTGCAAAAGCATTAGCCCCAACCCATGTAGAAGGCCTGAGTAAAGTGCCTCTGCCACAAACAGTAAAGCAACTGATGACCTTTTTAGGCCTAACTGGTTTTAGTGCTGATTGGATAGAGGAATATGCAATAAAAACAGCGCCATTGAGGGAAATAATGAAAGCAGTAGGACGGCAAGACCTAAGTACCCCATTAAACTGGAATATAAATGCATTGGCGGCATTTGAATCTATAAAGAAAGAACTGCAAACAGCGCCTGCCTTAGGTATACCGGATTATACTAAACCATTCCACCTATATGTGGCTAACCGAGCTGATGGGTACGCGTCAGCCGTTTTGATGCAAGAGACCTGCAGTGGCAGGAAAAAACAGCCTCTAGCATACTACAGTACTAAGCTAGATAATGTAGCGCAAGGTTACCCACCATGCTATCAGCAAGGTCTTGCAGCAGTATATTATGCATACGAGAAAGCTTCCGCATTAACTATGGGTTACCCAGTAACCATTTATAAACATCACAAAGTGGTAGAGTTGATAGAACAGGGGAGATTTGTTCTAACTCAGGCTCGTATACTAGCTTACTCTGTACTGCTCACATATCCAGATGTTACTATTAAGCGATGTAACACAGTTAATCCAGCTGACTTGATTCCTTTGGCTTACGAGGGTGAGCCTCATGATTGTGTAGCTAATTCATTTGCATTCACTAGATTACGGCCTGATCTTGAATCTATACCAATACCTGAAGCGGAAGTTGCTTACTTTGTTGATGGGTCTAGTTTTAAAGATCATTTAGGAAATCACACAGGGTATGTGGTGGTAATGAAGGACGGAGAGGAATTTAAACCCATTCTGTCTCAACACTGTATACAGCCATGCTCCGCTCAGTTAGCAGAGCTAAAAGTGCTCACAGCTGCATGCCAATTAGCGAAGGTGCAGATAGCAAATATTTTTACGGACTCAGCCTATGCTCATGGTGTATGTCACCTGTTTGGAGCAGTATGGAAACAGAGAAGGTTTAAAAAGAGCGATGGGACCCCCATCCAACATGCCAAACAGATAGGTAAATTAATGTCTGCTATGATGTTACCAAAACGACTGGCGGTGATTAAATGTCAGGCTCATAAAAAGGGGAATGACTATGTCATTAAGGGTAACAACATAGCAGATTCAGAAGCAAAAAAGGCTTCGGGATGTCAGATAGCAGTATTAGCTCCAGTAGTTCTTATAGAGCCACAGCCTCAGTTAGAGGACATAATTCGGATTCAGCAGCAAGCAGGTCCATACGAGCACTCCATGTGACACCAGAGGGGTGGTCAGAAAAATGCACAGGAAATTTGGCGTTCCCATGAAGGTCAAATTATTGCACCCACCGCACTCTTAAACATTTTGATTCCAGATGCTCATGGGTTTCACCATTGTGCAAGAGGGGAGGTCATAAGGAAAATCAAACAACAAGGGTATTGGTCTCCATATTTACATGCCATGGTGGATGAATTTCTGTCCTCATGTGAAATATGTGCCAAAAATAATGTTAGGAAAGGGACAGCGACACCTATAGGCCATATACCGGTGCCAGAAGGACCATTTAAACACTTAGTGATGGATTATGTGAATATGATAAAGCGTGTTCAAGGTAAACGGTATATGCTGGTAATAATAGACAGATTTAGTAGATGGGTAGAAGCAGTACCATCTGCAGATGAAGGGTCTGGGACAGTTATTAAATTTCTCACAAGGGAAGTAATACCTAGATTTGGCATTCCATCTGAGATTAGTTCAGATAACGGGTCGGCATTCATTCAGAAAACCGTAAAGCAAGTACTGCAACATTTGAGAATAAAGCAAAGGTTAGGATGTGTGTACCATCCACAATCACAAGGGATGGTAGAAAGAATAAATGGTACCCTCAAGGCCAAACTTAACAAAATCTGTAAAAGTACTAAACTTAACTGGATTGATGCTTTACCCCTTGCACTAATGAGCTATCGCATGCAAACTAACAGAAGCACGCACCTAACCCCGCATGAAATGCTTATGGGTCGACCCATGCCTGTGCCATATTGCAGAGGTCCCTATAAAGGGCCTCTGCTAGAGCAATTGCAAATGGAACTTAGGTCTTACATGAAAAAACTAACTGCAATACATAAAGCAATCTATGTGCAGGAGAAAAGCAAGGAGCCGAGTAAGGAGGCAGACACTCCGTGCCCACTTGTTCCAGGAGACCAAATATATCTGAGAGTGTTCCGGAGGAAGTGGAACGAACCCAGAAGGGAAGGGCCCTACAAAGTCATACTGCCACTCCAACAGCGGTCCAGGTGGAAGGTAAAACCACGTGGTATCATTTGAACCACTGTACGAGAGTCACTAAAGTAAGTGCCGAAAGAGAAGGGGGAGAGGAGAGGCCAACATCCCAGGATAATAAAGTGCAAAGTCTTGAAATCCTTGCAGGAGGTGGTAAAGGAAATAAGCAGGGAAATGAAGAGGACAGGTTGGTTGGCATGTCTGATGCTTTTCATGTTCTTGACAGTACATCAAGCAATAGTTAGTATGCCCACATATAGTTCCAGCCAGGCTTCCCCACAATTAATTTTCCAGCCTACAACCAGACCTAATAACAACTTGATAATATCTCCAGACAAGCAGCAACCATACAAAGTCCATAATCAATCCAAGCAACACAGAAGTATTCATAATGTGAGCGATATTAATGTAAAGGATAATGATTCAGATCCTTTATCGGAAACAGCGGAAAATAATGAATGGTACAAATGGGCAGCATTCACAGCAAGAGAGGCTGGTATGGACAACTGCCTATTATGTGCCAAATCACCCTTAAACAAAGTAATAATAGTTCCAACTCCACATGATTATCAAAAATGTGCTGATTTTCAAAGAAACTTCTGTCATTTAGACAAGTCATTGAGACCTTATTGTTCTGCTGAATGCTTAGCGTTTTTAGGTAATTCCATGTATAAAAACTATTTTGATAGACCCCATTTGGGGGATTGGTGTACACATTGGGATATTAATAAAAACATTAAAGTACAAAAGGGAAAAGTAGACATCCCAAAATGGTATAGCATAGATTACACCCAAGAATGTGAGTGCTTTAAAAAACCAGAAGGAACATATGACGTGGGAGACTTCACAGGAAACTGTGCCACTACTTGGTATTTAGATAAAAATTCTGCCTGGCAATCTGATACTCCTGCCAGAGCACCAATACATCAAGCCCAAGGGGTAAGAAAAGGAATGAAAATTACTGTAGAAAGCTGTTTGAACAAAACTATAACACTACCTTCAATAGAGATATATAAGGATCAGACAATAGTAGTAGCGGATTATTTTTGGGTTTGTGGGAAAGAACGCCTTCTAGCCTCTTTACCATTGGGATGGAAAGGAATATGTACTAGAGTAAGACTACTTCAGGAGGTTAATATGATACAGTTGGATGGAATTAGGAAGCGAGAGAAAAGAGCCTACCAACCAGATCCTACAATTTATCTGGACTCAATTGGTCAACCAAGGGGTATTCCATACAAATTCAAAGCAAGGGATGAAGTTAAATCAGGATTTGAAGTAATATTTATCTGGATTACACCAAATAAAAATACGGAATGGATCAATTATATTTACTATAATCAACAAAGTTTTATTAATTATACAGATGATGCTTTAACTGCACTAGGAGAACAGTTAGATGCAACAAGTACAATGACATGGCAAAATAGACAGGCTCTTGAATGGTTATTGGCAGATAAAGGAGGTGTATGTGTATTGTTTGGTGATCAATGCTGTACTTATATCCCTAATAACACAGCTCCTGATGGTGCATTTACTAAAGCTATGCTTAAGTTGAAAAACCTAAGAATAGAAACTACAATAAATGCTGGGAGAGACAAGAAAATATGGGATTGGTTAGATCTGAGTTTGGGAAATTGGGGAGCATGGTTTGCTAAATTAGGAATGTTTTTGGGAATTTCAATAGTAGTAGGAGGACTGCTGTTCTGTTGTGTGCTTCCTATTTTAAAGTCACTAGTTATAAAAGCCACGGTCTGACAAATGGTAGTATTAAGATGGCAAGACGAGGAAACACTCTTACAGAATAAGAAGGACATTTGCGTGCGTGATTGCTATTTACAACCTTCGGAAGAGGAAGAATCCAGCACCTCTGATGAGGACGAAGAAGAGGATTATTGATGAGCCATGCCTTGGGTGAAAGTACTAGCCTGACCTCTCCCCAAAAGGCGGCCCTCTACGATGCGCAAAGTATCTGGGTCGAAGATAGTTATACTATAAGAACATTTAAATTGATGTTGCTTTCTATTTTATGTTGTGTTATGCGTGTTCTATTTTCTGTTGATGTGAATAATATAGTGTCTTTTAGGAGAAGTTATGGAGGTTGAGTCTTTTACTCCTTTCTAGTCAAGTGTGGAAGGAGAGGTTTGGCCGACTCCGCTAGAGTGCGGATACATAGTGAAGTTATTGATAAAAGCTCAGTGATTTAATTTAATCACTAGATAGTGTAAAAGACTGAAGTATGGATCTGCACTCTAGGTAAAAACAATTGAGATGGGACTTATAAGTCCCACAGGGGGGAATGTAGAAGAATTTTATCAATCATGATATGTAGAAACAATACCAGCATTGAAATTAGCTAGTGTGTCTGTGTGTGTGTGTACAGGAATGTGGGTGATATATTGTAGCTTAGTGTGTCCAATGTGTATGCATTGGAATGTAACCATATATGGTAACGTTAACTGGACCTAGGCAGAATGGCCCCAACGGTTGTATACTTTTGGGGGTCCTAGATATGAAACAGATGTTGGGATGACGTGTGGGAATGCATAGGGAAGCCTATATATTGTGTACAATGAGTTCGAACGGGAGTCACTCGGCCGACCGGCTCAGGCTGTTATTGCATGATAATAAAAGCCTTATCATCTGGCAACAAAACCCGAGGCGTTGCGTGATTCCTTCAACAGCGTGTCTGTGACAGTGCCCAGATGCAAGAGATGAAGTAGTTAAAGTTAATATGAATACATAGAATAATGTATGAATAATAGGCTATACAGTTTAAAATAGTACGATATGGGCTATCATGTTTGTAGACTTACTCTAAAGTGAACTTATATCCAATTCATATTTATGAGAAGTCAAACACTAAAAGTATAGTAGGCCTAACTATCTTTATTTATATAGCACTTTTTTGAAAACAACAAAAATGCTTTGAAAAGACAAAAAAAAGAAAAAAATACACAATGCAGTTACAATTTAGAAAAGGTTCAATGCACTTAAGAAAAATAAACAGAAAGAGAGGGCATTTAGTGTGTGTGGATGGATCATGGAAGAGAGACGCTCAAGCCTGGGACCGAAGTCAATCAGTAACATTAACTTCCTCCATAGCAATCTGGAGTAGGCTAGGACAAGTCCTTCAGAATTGAACTCATTCGTTAAATATGTTTATTTTTTTATTTTATTTATTTATTTTTTTTGTTTGTATTATCTATTTTATTTTTTACTACAGGATGTTAATAAACTATAAACACCTGTGATATCCTTAAGATTTTTTGATTTTCTATTCATTTTATTTGTGCTTAATTTGTTTAATATTTATTTCATAAATAATTCAGTTAAATGTTGTTACCAGACTCAGAGTTTACTGTTGTTATTAGGCGCTGTTATACGCATACGTTTAAATATGTTTTAGATTCCACTACTTGTAAAGTTTTTAAGGCTAATAGAAAAATAAAAATAAAAATCCCAAAGGTGTTTGTCATGGATGGTGCTTTACTTTAGAATTACATTTACTATCATTTTATGTAGTGGGTTATGTTATTAATCTGTAAGTTAATCATTAATTATAAGCTGTGTAAGCTATTAGTAGTAGTAGTAGTAGTAGTAGTAGTTGTAGCAGTAGTAGTATCACTAGGCAGATATCAAGATACTTAACAGAGTGTGTGTGTGTGTGTGTGTGTGTACCTCAGTATCTCCAGTGTACAGTGTGGATTCTTCAGTCCAGCAGAGAGCAGCTTCATTCCTGAATCCTGCAGTTTATTGTGACTCAGGTCCAGTTCTCTCAGACTGGAGGAGTTTGAGGTGAGAACTGAGGACAGAGCTCTACAGCTTTCCTCTGTCAGATTACACACACAGACTGGAAGAGAAATGATGAAGTGTTTGATTTCTTTCTCTGATAGTGAAATGAGGTGTTTCCATCAGTTGGGAAATAAAGTGTCTACCTGAACACAAGCTTCTAATGTCAGGAAACAATATAAAATGAACAGTCTGTGTATGAACTTGGACTGCTCTTGGACAGATCCATGTGTCTCAGCTCATATTAGACGATGTATTTAACTTTCTGAAACAGGATAATGAGCTGAAACACATTACTCTCTTTTACCTCTTTTCACTGACTGCAGTAGAGTGTGTGCTGTGAAGGAGCAATGTCATTGGTTGGACCTATTGAACAAATTCACCTCTTACTGAATGAGAGCGATGCTGATTCTGTACGAACTGGGACGTGGTTCAGTCTGAACTGAAGGAACTAATTGGTGAAGGATATGATGGAACGAGAAAGATCATTCATTCAGGTCAGATGTGAGTCTTCAACAAGAGGAGAAGGGGGCGGAGCCATGCTATGAAGAGAATGTAGTACTTTGGAGGTTTTATATCTTTGCATTTGTAGTCATGTGTAATCTTGTCAAAATTTCACAGTGTAATCTTTATTTATTCTTTCTTTCTTTCTGCCACACTAAATGTGGTTGTATTGTATACAATGACAATAGAGTATCTCTTATCTGATCTCTTATCTGTGCATGAATCATAATCCCAGTGTAAAAGCAGAGTGCAGGCTGGGAAGGAGCAGGTCACTGGTTGGACGTATTGAATGAATCTGCCCCTTACTTGAGTGTGAATGAGAGTGGTAGACCTACTGGTTCTGAACAAACTGGTAGTGGATGTTTGTGAATGAACTCGGTGAATGAATGAGGATCTGCTGACTCACTGATGCCGTTCATTCAGTTCACCACAAGAAGAGAAACAGGGTGGAGTACAAATGACTGATGGCTATTTTTTAAATCATTGTACCACTGAAAACTACTTCACACACATATGTAAAAATATGTATTTTTATACATTACATTCGTATCCACATTTGTAACCACTCTCTCCAAACTAGCCTGCATAGACTAAAATGTCTTTCTTGAAAATAAATACACCAGAGCTTCTCTTTGTAGATCAGACATGTAGATTTTAATAAATCATTACACTAAAACTTGTCAGTTGTACTGAGTGAATGAAACAATGACTCATAACATCTAAAAAGACACTCACTGGTACAGTGTAATGATATAATGGGGATATATATGGGGCAGTGGTGGCTCAAGTGGTTTAGGCTCTGGTTTGTTGATCGACGGATCGGGGTTCAAGCCCCAGCACCACCAAGTTCCACTGTTGGGCAATTGAACTAGGCCCTTAACCCTCTCTGCTCCAGCAGTGCTGAAGTGAGTGAAACAATTCATTCATTCATTCAAGCCCCAGCACCACCAAGCTCCACTGTTGGACAATTGAACAAGGCCCTTAACCCTCTGTGCTCCAGCGGCGCTGTATCAGAGCACCCTGGGCTCTGACCCCAACTTCCTCAGCTGGGATATGCAAAGAAAAGAGTTCCACTGTGCTGTAATGCATGTGTGGCAATAATAAAGGCTTCTATAATTTACAGAAAAGGTCACTGAATGAATGTGAACAAATCTTTTTGGTGAACAGAATCAAATGATTGGAGTCACTGGGATGAATGAAAATGACCAGCCCTAGTTCTGGACGGATCTGGAGCTTGGGGAAATAGCATCATACAATTTCTGTACAAGTCCAAGTTTATCAGAACTTTTTATCTGTTAATGATCTTCTTAATATTCTATTTTCTGTTTAATTGCTTATGTTTATTTCTTATAACATTTTAGCATTTTACATTTAGATTTAGTATTGAACTGCTGTTATTTTATTATTTTTTCCTTTTAGTATATATTTTCTATTGTGAAGCAAGTTTGCATTTTATGTTTGAAAACTGCTAGCTATAATTATTGTTATTATTCTTATTAGTAGTAATAGTAGTAGTAGTATCACTGGGCAGATATCAAGATACTTAACTGTGTGTGTGCGTGTGTGTGTGTGTGTGTGTGTGTGTGTACCTTGGTATCTCCAGTGTACAGTGTGGATTCTTCAGTCGAGCAGAGAGCAGCTTCACTCCTGAATCCTGCAGTGTATTGTAACTCAGGTCCAGTTCTCTCAGACTGGAGGAGTTTGAGGTGAGAACTGAGGACAGAACTCTACAGCTTTCCTCTGTCAGATTACACTCACACAGCCTGGAAGAGAAATGATGAAATATCAGAACACTGATCTCAAATACACACACACACACAGCCATAATGCAGCTAAAGTTGAAGGTGTAACAGAAATGTCAGTGTGTTTCTCTCACACACAGAAATCAGAGGACAGGACACCACATCAGGACATTTACAGGAGCAGGGACGTCTTTCTGCACTCCACAATCTCTCAGCTACAATTTATTATAAGACCATTAGCTCATGTACATAACACACACATGTGAGAGCGAGCAGCCTACAAACACTACACTCTGATCTGTGTTCAAATTTCTACAAGCATCACTGCAGATCCAGTGCATTTTATTAC
>JAUCMX010000019.1:0-161084 GCA_033459395.1 Hemibagrus guttatus
GAACCTTAAGCAGTAGTTCCACCTCATCATCAGTCCACACACGAGTACTCGTGTTTGGAGTTTTAACCTTCAGACCTTTCAGCCATGTTGGTGTTTTTCTGCATTTCTCCTTCTCTAACACTCAATACGCGAGTATGCGAGTGTTTTCAAATTGTCCTTGAGTTTTCTTGATTGTTTTGAGATATTTTTTAAAAATTTAGTAAAATCTAAGGTTTCAAAAATCAGGGTTCAGGGTTCTCTGAGTAATGATGCTAATTATGTAGCTAGCTAATGTGTGTATTATGTGTTATTTATACACAGTTTAATGTTACAGTGAGAGCAGAATGAGACTGAACCATCAGCTCTCTACAAGACAATTATAAAGTGTATCTCTGTGTTTAAGAGTGTTTTGTAAATTTTAGATGATGTTTTCTGAAGTCGGTCAGAAAAATGTGTCTCGCCTGTCAGCCACAGACCCTGAGAGCACGCTGGATACCTGTGCTTTACTTTATCTTAATGCTGAAATAAAAGGAACATTTCAACTCTCAAAGCCACTCCCACAGTGGCCTACTCTATGCTCACAACAGAAATAAATTCATTGTAGTCTAGAATGCAAAATGGATTGCATTTCAGAGTCACTGGATCTGTCACTAAAATTGTGTCAGGAGGCTATTTTTAATTTGCTATAAATTTAAAATTTCGGATCAACCATCAAACCCACTCAATAGAAGTGATTGGATTTTAGATTTAACATTTTCCTTTTATTTCAGCAGTAAGATTAAGTCAAATATTAATATTTTGGTTTCCTTTGTGAAATGAACCATCTATATAATTTTTATAAATGTATATATGTGTAACGCCCCTAGTGTTACTGGCTAAGATAATCAACTAATAAATCCATATTGTTGTAGATTATACTGTATATTCACTTTCAAATAAAATGATTTATCCCTTTTCAGCTACACATAACCATGAACTTCACTCACATATCCTAATAATTTAGGTTAGTCACCTTTAAACTATTATTTAACACGATTTGTAAAATACAGTTCAGTTTCTTGAACTATAAAATAAACACAAACACAATCTAAACTATATATAAACTATTTACTGTGTTCAGAATGTGTTCACAATATTGACCAGTTTCCTTTTCAATTCAACCCAAATGTTCAGAAACACTTAGCACTCAATTCAGGTCAGTTTCAAAAGATAAATCACAAATAATCACAAAACCCAACACTCTAAAATCTTCCAACACGAACAGAAGCTAACGTTAAACTGAGTGTTTGGGTTGAACACCTAACTAGATGTGTGATACTTATCAAAGCACAGGTTATACATTGACAATTGCAAGCTCGCTTGCTCTACCTCACACCTCTCACCAAGCATGACCTTCGATCTTATATGTGTCCGGTACATTAAGAAAACTTACAAAATAACATATACCTTATGTAAAATTATTTTACCGGCATATTTAAAGTATTTAAACATAAATCGTTTAAAAAATTATGAATCCACTTTAAATGACAGTTACATTAAATCAAATAAGGGTAATATCACATGACCTCATTACAACACTCATTACTGACCAATAAATTTGAACTTTTACACTGTTTATTGATAAAATAATTATTTATGTTTATTCAATGAACTTTTTGCACTTACAATAAATATTAATGAATTTATTCGGGTTACATTCAACTTTATTGACATGTAAAAGTCAGTACATGTACAAATCCAATGAAAGGCAGTTAGCATCTAATCAGAAGTGCATAAGTGTCATATTTACAATAAATTATGAGTAAAGATACACATTTATAATATGCACATATTAAAGAACTGAAAACAAATCACTGTTCTAAAACAACTCTTCAGTTAAGACATCAGGAACATTTCCTCATATAAATCACTGGAGTTTAACTTCATGCTGTTTTTTCTTCATGAAGCTGATGTGGCACTCGATCTAGAATGGAGTCTTTCTTCTGTTTAAAGAGCTTTCATTTCAAATCATTCATTACATTTAAAAAATAAACAGGTTATCTGAGATTAAAGGTGGATCTTGATGTTTTAAACAGTTTTTAATGTTTCTTGTAATTTCTATTATGTAAATCTGTCAAAAAAGGATATTATATTTTGTTAGTGTGGAACTTATATTAATTGTAATAAGAAGTTTTTACATTTTATCATTTGTTACTTTGTATAGTTTTTTAAATGATGGACATTGTCACATAGCTCTGCAGGTATCAGGATATAAACTTTAAATTGAAAGCCTTTTTTTAACATCATGTCCAGTCTTGAGCACCATAAAGATATTTTCTTTAAAAGGAATAATAATAATAATAATAATAATAATAATAATAATAATAATAATAATAATAATAATGTCTCCACAAATTATTACTTTGAATCCAACATTTAGTAATTCTTGTGATGTCTAAAACATTGTCACGACTCGCGCTAGAGGTGACGGCGAGAGGGAGCCCTCGCCCGTGTTTTGAGATTACTTCCGGGTGCTCGATGCAAAGTATCTCTTGTTATGGGAAGTACCGAGCATTTGATTATTGGATTGCCTTTTGTTGCTGACTTGGACTGTTTACTGATTTCTCTCTTGGATTACCTGTGTGGATTACCTGTTGTTATTGGCCTGGACTGTTTAACTTTTACTCTATTGGATTTTCTCTGCTATATCTGTTATTGGCTATTTGACCCCGGACTGTTTATGGACTTTCGTTTTTGTCTCTTCCTGTTGGATTATTCGCTTGGATTTATTGTTACTACATTGCCGAACTCTGTGCCTGTCCCCGACTCTGTATTTGCTCGTCCCCTATCGCCAGCTCGGTGAATGGATCCAAACACTTCTGCCTCCGGCTTAGCCCCGCTACAAACATTGTCATCTTCCCAGCACTATCAGGTGGTGTGTATAGATCTTGTGCAAAGATTACTTAGCTCAGACATATACATTTAATATAGCATGTTCGCCTCATACCTCCAGTGTCCTGGGTTCGAGTCTTGCTCCCGTTCACTGTGTGTGTGGAGTTTGCATGTTCTCCCCATGCTTGGTGGATTTCCTCCACTGGGTTTCCTCCCCAGTCTCTAAATTGCCTGTAGTGTGCGTGCCCTGTGATGGGTTGGCACTCCATCCAGGGTGTGTCCTGCCTTGATGCCCAATACCTGAGATAGGCACAGATCGGATAAGCGGTACAGACAATGGAAGAATAGATGCTTGAGAATAGATCAGATAAGCAGTACAGACAATGAAATTGGACCTTCAGTCCAGGTCATAAAAATATGTTTGCAGCAAGAAAAAAAACAACAACTGATTGAATAGCACTCACTTAACTGATGAAACAACACCAATGATACCATGTGAAAGTAAAAAAGACAGTAGATCAAGATCACATTAACACAAATAATACTCTTAGTTCCTGCTTAAGACACTCCAAGACCCCGCCCCTTTCTAATGACACCTCTGGATGGAATTTGTGCATCTTCAGGAGAGCGTTCTGTCGTTGTGACGTCACCGAAGACGCCACTGTAATAAGGTGATGACAAAAAGAAAGAGATTCAGTGTTTAATACTCTCCTTGTATGTACTCTTTAGAACCTTTGCATTTAAAACCCACACTCTTCCTCCCTTTTCCACACTTGTAGAATCTAAAGTCAAAAATAAGATTGGATGGTCACTAAAACCAACTTGCTTATAATAAATATTACAAATATTAGTATGCATTTCCTCTGTAAATAAAACATAATCAATCCTATTTTATTTCAATTCTTTTAGAACAAGTTGTCTTCTTGAAAACTGCCTACTTGTTCTATTTCTCTCTCTATCTATTATCCTACCTCCTTCTGAGTATTATCATGTTTTATTTTTTTACGCTCTCTCTCTGACCAGCAATGCTAAACAGTCTTCTCTTCATCAATATAACTTCAATATTCAATATAACTTTGTTTGGGAACCTGACCTTTACATATGTTGTACCATCTTCTATTTCAGTACCAGGATATGTTCTTCTCTTAATGCTGGATGTGGAAGTTACACCCCATGCCTCCAATTTATCCAGTATATCCTGGTCGTCAATGTATGCAGGCAGATAAATGAAGGAAATGACATAATCTCTTGTTTTCAGCTTTCTTATCTCACAAAATTGACTCTGCTAAGCTTCCGATATCAGACAAGATTGGGCGTTCGAGTGGTATGGCCGTAAGTGAGAGTTTATTTCAAAAGGATTCTTTTTATTTTCGAATGTATTTCTTTGTTGGGTTGTTTGTTTGTTTTATGTTTTTGTTTGTTTGTTTCAATATAGGGTTAGAGCAGCACAAAGTGATTCAATATAGGGTTACAGCAGCAGAAAGTGATTCAATATAGTGTTAGAGCAGCACAAAGTGATTCAATATAGGGTTAGAGCAGCACAAAGTCATTCAATATAGTGTTAGAGTAGCACAAAGTGATTCAAACTAGGGTCTCAGTGGCACAAAGTGATTCAATATAGTGTCATAACAGCACAATGTGTTTAAAACTAGGGTCACAGAGGCATAAAGTGATTGAATATAGTGTCATAGAAGGTCAAAGTAACTCAATATAGGGTTACAGTGGCACAAAGTGATTAAATTTAGGGTTAGAGTAGCACAGAGTGATTCAATATAGAGTTATAGCAGCCCAAAGTGATTAAATTTAGTGTTAGAGTAGCACAAAGTGATTAAATTTAGGGTTAGAGTAGCATGGAATAAAACAAACTCAAGGCCGCAGCAGTGACACACTGCGGTAGGGCCAGGCCTAGGGCCACGCCGAAACCCCTTCACCGAAGTTTAGGGTTAAGGGAGTGGTGGAGACGGGCAGAGCTAACGAGGTGGAGGCCTGGGCCGCTTAGGCCGCAACGAGGCACACCTGGCGTGGCGGGCCTACTAAGGGAGAGGGCCACGCACGAGGAGCACGAGGCCGAGTGCCGGCGCCAGGCCGAATGCCGAAGACCAGACGATGACAAAGACGTTGGGAGTCTCGCTGCGGGAGTCACCTCCACCACCACCGCCACCACCGCCACCGGCCGTGAACCAGGTTCAAAAGACAACAACAACAAACAAACAAACAAACACGCACGCAAATGGCCACGCGCAACTCGCACTGTCTCTGTCACTCTATTTCTCTCTCTCTGGCCCTGTGCTTTACACAGCCCCAATGGGGCTTTGTTTCAAATAGCATACACAATGCTCAAGAAAGAAAAGTTTTTTTGTTGACTGATGAAAACGACGTCAAAAGCTGTACACAAGTAATATGCAGCAATTAAACCTTTTATTACTTTATTTTAAATAAATAATATTTACAGCGTGTATGTCAACATATCTTTCCCTGTTTTATTTGAAATGTATATGTGTGTGTATGTATATATATAGAGGCGGGAGCTACTTATTCTCTCGCAGTACGCTTGAGTAGCAGCATCATGCCTGAGCCATCCAAGACCGTGCCCAAGAAGGGATCCAAGAAATCCGTGACCAAGACGGCCGGCAAAGGAAGCAAGAAGTGCAGAAAGTCCAGGAAGGAGAGCTACGTTATCTACGTCTACAAGGTCCTGAAGCAGGTCCACTCCGACACCGGCATCTCATCTAAAGCCATGGGCATCATGAACTCTTTCGTGAATGACATTTTTGAGCGCATTGCCGGTGAGTCTTCTCGCTTGGCTCACTACAACAAGCGCTCCACCATCACTTCTAGGGAGATCCAGACAGCCGTGCGCCTGTTGCTTCCCGGCGAGCTGGCCAAGCACGCCATGTCCGAGGGCACAAAGGCCGTCACCAAATACACCAGCTCCAAGTAAAGCACGTTACCGCCGTCTTTATTAACCCAAAGGCTTTTTTAAGAGCCACCCACTTTTTCATAGAAAGTGCAATTCCCCCCCCGTCTCTCTCTCTCTCTCTCTCTCTGTCTCTGTCTCTCTCTCTCTCTCTCTTTCTCTCTCTCTCTCTCTCTGTCTCTGTCTGTCTGTCTGTCTGTCTGTCTCTCTCTCTCTCTCTGTCTCTCTCTCTCTCTGTCTCTGTCTGTCTGTCTGTCTGTCTGTCTCTCTCTCTCTCTCTCTCTCTCTCTCTCTCTCTCTCTCTCTCTCTCTCTCTCTCTCTCTGTCGGCCTGATGTAATTGAGCGGGCGGGCGGGCGGACGGGGGCGTGTGCATATCAGTTTGTACTACTGCTGTGTGTGTGTTCACTCTCTCAGTAGTGTCATTACAGAACGAAGTGATTGAAAATGGGGTCATGGTACAAATTATTGTTAAGTTCACATCACAGCAGGAGGGAACACATTTAGAATAGATTCATTGCAGCACACAGTGATTCAAATGAATGTTGAATCGCTTTGTCCTGCTATAACAAAGTGCTACCACAGCACAAAGTAAAAAATAGTGCTACATCAGCAAGGCATGATTCAAAATCGGGTTTACAGCAGCATGAGGTAGTTCAAAAGAGGGTTATAGCAGAACAAAGTGATTCAATATAGTATTACAGCGGCACAAAGTGATTTGATGTAGGATGATAGTAGCACAAAGCGATTAAAACTAGGGTCATAAAAGCACAAAGCAATTCAATGGTACAAAATGTACAGTGGTACAAAATGATTCAATATAAAGTCATAGCAGTGTAAAGTGATTAAAATTAGGGTTACAGCAGCAGAAAGTGATTAAAACTAGGGTCATAGAAGCACAAAGTGATTCAATATAGGGTTATAGTGGCACAAAGTGATTCAATATAGTGATTATAGTGGCACAAAGTGATTAAATTTAGGGTTATAGCTGCACAAAGTGATTCAAACTAGGGTCACGGTGGCACAAAGTGATTCAATATAGGGTTAGAGTAGCACAAAGTGTTTAAAACTAGTGTCATAGAAGCACAAAGTGATTCAATATAGTGTTAGAGCGGCACAAAGTGATTCAATATAGTGATTATAGTGGCACAAAGTGATTCAATATAGTGTCATAACAACACAAAGTGTTTAAAACTAGTGTCATAGAAGCACAAAGTGATTCAATATAGGGTTATAGCTGCACAAAGTGATTCAATATAGTGTTGCAGTGGCACAAAGTGATTTAAAATAGGGTTACAGTGGCCAAAAGTGATTCAATATAGTGTCATAACAACACAAAGTGTTTAAAACTAGTGTCATAGGAGCACAAAGTGATTCAATATAGGGTTATAGAGGCACAAAGTGATTCAATATAGGGTTATAGCGGCACAAAGTGATACAATATAGTGTCATAACAACACAAAGTGTTTAAAACTAGTGTCATAGCTGCAAAAAGTGATTCAATATAGGGTTATAGAGGCACAAAGTGATTCAATATAGTGTTGCAGTGGCACAAAGTGATTCAACATAGGGTTACAGTGGCACAAAGTGATTCAAAATAGGGTTACAGTGGTACAAAGTGGTTCAAAATAGGGTTACAGTGGCACAAAGTGATTCAAACTAGGGTCACAGCTTCACAAAGTGATTCGATATAGTGATTATAGTGGCACAAAGTGATTCAATATAGTGTCATAACAACACAAAGTGTTTAAAACTAGTGTCATAGAAGCACAAAGTGATTCAATATAGGGTTATAGCTGCACAAAGTGATTCAATATAGTGTTGCAGTGGCACAAAGTGATTCAAAATAGGGTTACAGTGGCACAAAGTGATTCAATATAGGGTTAGAGTAGCACAAAGTGTTTAAAACTAGTGTCATAGGAGCACAAAGTAATTCAATAGAGGGTTATAGCGGCACAAAGTGATTCAATATAGTGTCATAACACAAAGTGTTTAAAACTAGTGTCATAGCTGCACAAAGTGATTCAATATAGTGTTGCAGTGGCACAAAGTGAGTCAAAATAGGGTTACAGTGGAACAAAGTGATTCAATATAGGGTTATAGCAGCACAAAGTGATTCAATATAGTGATTATAGTGGCACAAAGTGATTCAATATAGTGTCATAACACAAAGTGTTTAAAACTAGTGTCATAGCTGCACAAAGTGATTCGAAATAGGGTTAGAGTAGCACAAAGTGATTCAATATAGGGTTAGAGCAGCACAAAGTGTTTAAAACTAGGGTTAGAGCAGCGTGGAATAAAACAAACGCAAGGCCACAGCAGTGACACGCTGCGGTAGGGCCAGGCCAAGGGCCACGCCGAAAGCTCTTCACCGAAGTTTAGGGTTAAGGGAGGGGGTGGAGATGGGCAGAGCTAACGAGGTGGAGGCCCGGGCCGTTTAGGCCGCAACGAGGCACACCCGGCGTGGCGGGCCTACTAAGGGAGAGGGCCACGCACGAGGAGCGCCAGGCTGAGTGCCTGTGCCAGGCCGAGTGCCAATGACCAGATGATGACAAAGACGTTGGGAGTCGCGCTGCGGGAGTCACCACGAGGAGAGGCACGGAACGCTCTTCTTCTCTACTATACAGGTCGTTTGCTTAGTTTCCCTCTACAGTCTTCTTTGCTAGATGGGGCCTCTTTGCTTCTGTCTGTAGCCTTTGTCCATTTCTTCTTCACCTCAACTCTTAGGTCCCTCTATTACATTCAGCTCCACTTTTGGCTTAAATGTTCATCTGACCTCTGCCTATAATTGTATTCTCTCCTTGGACATGCTTTCTAGCCAACAACAATCTGATTTTTGGCTCTTCACCCCTTCATGCTTTTCTACTGACTCTTTCACACATGCTCAGTTCTCCCTCTATATTTCTTCTGTTCATGCCCAATTTCTATGCTTTCTGGCTGAATGAAAATGAGCACATGTTAGCAATGTGAATGAATGCTAGCAACTTCACTAAGCATACCCTTGAGGTATTGCTTCTTTCTCCCTGAGAGTTCCATGTTGATCTTTTTGTTTGTCGATTGCTTCGAATCTTCCATCTTTTGTCTGCCTAATTAATTGATTGAAAAATGTAGCTTTCACAATTTAGCGATTCGCTGGTAAGCAGCTGGTCTGAAGAACTTCGAAAAATTCCCTACTATTTATACACGTTTATTCCAATTCAGTTTTAACATTTCATCCCCTTCATTTGAGCCCCTCCTTACCTAATTTGCATACATACATATTGGTGGCCTTCTTCAGCTATCTCTTCAGAATGTCTCGACCTCTCGCCTAGTTTTTTGATTCTTTGAACACAATGTTCTCTTCACCTCCTTGTGACTTCTGACATAATATTGACTTTTTCTAGATGTTTGCAAGTTTGCACATTGCAAAGTCAGCATTACGGTTCCATGTTCTTCCGCATTTCATTCATAGCACGGTGCAAAGCAAGTTTTGCAGTTATTTCAAACCACACTGTCTAGTCTGTTTCTTCCTGTCTAGTTTTTATTTTTGCCTTTAAGCTTTTAAGCGTTTCATAACCTGCATTTTAAGATTAAATAGCCGCATGATATGTACCTTACTCATCCAATTTTTCCATTAGCTCAATCGGCCGGTCAGCCAATCCAATGATCCCATTGGATAGCCTGACCAACTAAACTGCAATTTTAAGCTGTAAGCTCCAACTGTTTTTGCTAAATGTCTTTTCTCTCTTTTTCCAATCTCAGCGTGGTTACTGTTCTTATATTCTATTTGTATAATTTTATTATTACTGCATATTCATACTATCAGAGGTTATACTATACTGATACTATACTGATTGTCATAAGCTTAGCCGTTAGATAGATGATAGGATAATAGATACCACTGCTCTTAAATGAGTTATTACTATTTTGAAGATAAGCATGAATTTCCCCTACATATTGCTATTTTAAAGATAAGCATTTATCATTAAATTTACCTGACATCACTGTCAGCTTTGTTTGATTTTAGACCTTCATGTTGACCCTACAGATCATCTTGACCTCATAGTTGATACCTTTTATCACGAGTCTATGTCAGTCTGTGTAAGTCTATGTCTCCAAGCCATTGATATATTATTAAATGATTATTTTTAGTTAGTTGCACTTCTCCTTTTTTTTTTTGCCTAGACAATATGCAAGCTTTTCCATTGTACTGATTCCACATCCTCTATACTTTCTGTGTCTGTACTTATTGTTTTTGTGTTACAGATAACTGTCTAGGCATTGAGCCTTTAAGCGTTTTTATTTTACTTTATTTTATTTTATTTTATTTTATTTTATTTTATTTTATTTTATTTTATGCCTTTATCTTATTTTACTTTAAGCTAAGCCTGGTGTTTACGAAGATTACATAATCACATGATATGCTATGCTATTACATTAGCACATTAATACTTATGGTTATGCTTGATTATCATATTTTTACATTAGGCCAAGCCTGCTCTTAAGTTATAATTGAATACTATAAGAATATTAGTTGAATACTGTAAGATGAATACTATTTTAAGCAAAGTATTGTTATGTTAAAAGTAGGGGCATTGGTGGCTCAGTGGTAGGTTTCTCGCCCATCATGCGGAAGGCCCGGGTTTGATTCCCAGCCGATGCCTCAGCCACTGGATGCAGTGCTGATCTCAAGCCCGGAAAAATGGGAGGGTTGCGTCAGGAAGGGCATCTGGTGTAAAACATTTGCAGAGTTGTTGTGCGGACCAGTTTGTCCGCTGTGGCGACCCTGAGCAGCCTTGTGTTAAAAGTGAGCATAAAAGTAAATTTAAAATTTCTACCGCCACCATGTTTCACTGTGGAGCTGTTGCTCTCAGCTCACTTGTAGGTCATCTCTTGTAGGTGTGAAGCAGATTTGAGGCTGTGCTGGACAAAATGGAGCCTACAGTGTGCACATTTTACTACATTAGAGTAGTATATATCTTTGACATTATATCTTTGATATGTACTTAAATTAATTCTATTTTATTCTAAAACATATAACTGTTTGATGTTTATGAGTCAGGCTTCATATTCGCTTTGCTAACACTGCCAACCAACACCACATACCTATGTATTCATTTATCTTCTTCTTACTTATCTTCTAAACTGCAAATAAAATTATGCACAACTTCTTGTGAAGTTTGGTTTACATGATTAGTGCCAAGCTTCAGATTAGCAGATTAGCAGCACAAGCTAACTGTATTAGCTACAATCGCTCTCCAGAGATAACAAAGATGTATTTTCTTGCGAGCTTTAATTTTCTTCATAATGTCTCAAAACACATTTAATGAGAGATTGTATATGACAGGATAAGATGAAAACACAGAGTTAAGATTAGTTATAAGATAAAGTCAAGGAACTAATTACAAGAGAAATGATTTATGAATTCATGAATTTATTAAAATTCAGTAGTCCTAATAATTGTGGTCAATGAATGTATACTATAAAGGTATAAAAATATTCAAACATATTACAATAATAAACAAATATTAAACAGAGAAATCACTTAAACCATCAGAACTATATTATACAACAGTTAGTTCTGGTCCATTGATGTCTGCAGAATTTTATCCAGTTTAATGTGCTATAACTAAATGAGTGTTGTGTTTATAAACATCTTCTCTATTCCCCAACATGCAGGAACACTGGAATCTTCATCACACACACAGATATTCATTGCAGGCTGAATATAAAAGAAAAAGCATGTGAATTAATCAGCAGAAAGTGGACTGTGGTACTTCGTGATCAACAGCATGTAATCATCTCTGCTCCAAGAGAAACATTATCATTTTTCTTTCTTTCTTCATTCCTACTAACATCTGTGTAATAACATTTAGCTAGAACAAATGAGAACTTCCACAAGTTCTAACAGGATCATGAGCAGATATTTAGCCATCACATCACTGCTCTTATCCAATCACAGGAGCTTGTTTTAAATAACCAACACTACTGTGTCATTTAGCTCTTGTTCTACATTTCTATTTAAGTGCAGACTTTAAGAAGAAGCTGAGGTGAATTTTACAGGAATGACAGAAGACACAATGTTCATGTACAATCACTCTCATGCACTCATTTGGGACATTTTGTAGACTCTCCCTGTTTCCTGCCTTCACATGAATTTTAAATCAACACACTTCACTGAACACAAAACAGCATTAAAGACAATTGTTAGAAACATTCACATTAAATAGAATATAGTGACATTTTCTAAAACTGTTTTTATTTCCTAACCTGATAATCTGATATTTATTGGAACTAAAGAGAAATGTACAAACTAATGATAATGAGGTTGAACTTTTATTAAAAGTTGTGTCAGATGTGGCCCGCTGCCAAGACTCCCTCAATGTATTCCTCCATAGCTTTGGACTCAGGGAGTGACAGGGGATAGATCCAGCCATTGGGGAGAGAGGTGTTTGACAGCAGATCGATCGCGCAGTCCCAGGCCTGATGTTCTGGCAGGCGCGACGCCCTCTCCTCACTAAAGACCCTCCCAAAGTCTGCGTACAGTTGGGGAAGGCATCCGTGCGCCACGGGGATTGCCTCCTCAACGCTGCACGTCCGGCAGGATCTGGACACCGGGGTCCTTAGGCACTCTCTCAGGCAGGTGGGTGACCAGCGTGTCAGTTCTCCCGTGCGCCAGGAGATTTGGGGGTCATGGCGCCTTAGCCACGGGAAGCCCAGAATCACAGGGTTTGCCGGGGAGGAGGTCACATAGAACGCCAGCCACTCGTGATGAAAAAGGCCCACCTGGAAACCCAACAGCTCTGTCTGGCGTTTCCGCCAACCTTGACCTCCCCAGCTGCATGGGCTCTGGATCCCTCTCACACCGCTCTGGGTCGTCCATTCTGATGCGGGGGCGTGCAGTGGCTATGTCGGAGGCCCCGGCCCGGCGCTGGCGCCGCAGGTTATCCAGGCGGATGGCGGTGGCCACAAACCGGGAGAGAGAAGTGGCCTCCATGTGGCATGCGAGCTCCATCTGGAGGGCGGGGTTTAAACTGGTGCGGAACACGACCCAGAGCGCCGTGTAGTTCCACCCCGACTGAGCCGCTAGAGTCCGGAACCAGATGGCGTAATCGGCAGCGGCTTCCGAACCCTGACGTAGCTCCATCAGTTGGACTGAAATGTCCTTCCCGCCCGCGGGGTGCTTAAACACCTCGCAGATCCCCTCCACAAAGTGAGAAAAGGACGCCCGTATCAACGGGTCAGCGTCCCACACCACCGAAGCCCATTCGAGGGCCCTACCTGTCAGTAGGGAGAGCAAGAAAGCACATTTAGTCCCATCCTCGTGGTACACCCCCGGCTAGTGCGAGAAAAACACCTGGCATTGGCGCAAAAACCCGCGACAGTGGTCAGCAGACCCATCAAACTTGTCTGGCACTGCCAGCCGGTGTCTCACCATGTGTTATCGGCGTCTCCTGCGGTGCGGCCACGATCGCGCTGCTCCTCTGGTTATTCAGCGCCTCCAGCTGATCCTGATAGGCGCGAATGATCGCGCCTTGCCGCACGATGATCTCTGCTGGATCCGTGACGGGCGAGGTATTCTGTAACGGCACGCCGCTAGCGGCGGAAGAGGCCGGATCCATTCGCTGAGCCGGCAATAGTGGAAGAGCAGAAAGCGTAGTCGAGGACGAGCGGAGAGTCGGCAACAGAAAAACAATATCCAGGCAAACAGTCAGAAAAGTGTAATCCGAAAGCGAAAGTAGGTAAACAGTCCGAGGTTGATAATCCATCAAAGATGTGTCAAAGATAATCCGAAAAAAGAAACGATAGCCAGTCCAGTCGATACACAATAATCCGTCCCAGAAATCATGAAGATCACGCTCAGTAAGTTCCATAGAAAACAATACCTCGCGATGAGCAGGAAGTGTGCACCTGTATTTAAGCCCGCCGAAACCGGAAGTGGCTCAAAACACGGGCGACAGCTCCCTCTCATGGTCGGAACTCGGACAGGTCATGACATTACCAGTCTTCATGTTCTAGAGAGCTTTGTGATGTTCTCTCATGCTCACGGCTCCTCTGAGGCCAGCATTGGCCTCCTCTGTCAACTGTGGAAGGTTTTCGTAGAAGCCACTGTCAGTGTTGCGCTCACTTGACACCTCACTCCAGTATAGACTTTTGTAGAACTCCACTGCCCTTTTCCTGATGTCTGTTTGGTTGGACAATAGTACTCCTGCCTCTGAACAAAAGGCATGAAGAGACCTACTTTGTCCATTTTTCTTTTCTAGGCTAAAGAAATATTTGGCCAGTGCATCTAATTGGTTTACATTCACAAAGCATGACCAGACAAAGGCCCCCTGTGCTTTCGCTTCAAGCATATCCAACCACCAACACTTTTTTGCAGCTAGCAGTTGCACTAGCTCTTGAAAGTGGGTAATTTCAGCTTCTAAGTCTTTCATAGATCATGTTAGTTCCTTAGTGACACTAAGTGTATTGTTGACAAAATGGTCTAATTTGTATCTTGCCATAGTCCCACCACTGCTGAACAGTTCTGAAAGAGTCCCGTGTCAACCTGAAATCATCCCAGAACTTAAAGGAATCTAGGAAAACCTTATCATCCAGCAGCACAGAGTTGAAGTGCCAGAATGCACTGGTTTGACTGAGTTCAAAGTACACTGTACCATGCAGTGGTCTGAGAGAGCTATTGGGGTAATGAATGAGAGAGAGAGAGAGAGAGAGAGAGAGAGAGAGAGAGAGTGAGAGAGAGAGAGAGAGAGAGAGAGAGGACAAGAACACACCCCTTTCTGAACACTACATACACTCACAGTGAGGAAGACATCAGTCTCACCCTGATTTCATTTCATTACAACTGCACAAATTTGTCAAGATCCAAACAATGCAGAAGCACACCTTCATTATTGTGATACTTTAAGACAATATAAATCTACACTCAGAATCTAAACACCCAAAATACACAAACACAACTGACAGACACTAAGTGAGGATTCCATAAACATTAGTAAATTCTAGAAGCAGTGGAAAACTCTAAATAAATCTAAATCAATATTACAAAATGTGAAGAGGTGCCACAGCAGGTGACTTCTAAACTGCCAGACAGCAGCGACAGCTCCGCACTTTCTCTTCAATGCAGCCATCTAATCCTGGTTACCATAGGTAGCTATGAGCCAGGACCTTCATACGACAGGTTCCAAGATGCTCATGGTGAAGTTCCTCCAGTAATCTGAATCTGTATTTGGGTGTAATTATGACACGCATTCCCCATAGGATACAGCCTTGGTCCTCTCTCATGCCTGCGTATGAAGTAGGGTTTCAGACTGTCCTCTGACACATAGTTGGGCCAGCCATTTACTGTATAATTCCAAATTCAACACAGAGTTGGATCTTTCTGTGTTGCTTGTGCTATGTCTTGTATAGACACAGGGAGTTCATCTAGCTGTGAAAAGCAGAACACACTCCCTTCCTAGTCTCGACATTGCATCTGCTTTATGTTTTAATGTAGTCTCTACATTGCATCTTTTTTCATGTGGTCAGCTGATTTGCGGTACTCAGTGTAATAATTGTAAGCCATCAGCACTAAGGCCCAACGCTGCATTTGAAGAGCAGCCAAGGTGGGTATTGCTGCCTTTGGATTGAGTATTGCCAGTAGAGGCTTGTGGTCAGTTATGAGTGTGAACTTTCGTCCATAAATGTACTTATAAAACTTTTTTACTCCATATATGATGGACAATGCTTCCCATTCTATTTGAGCATACTTTTTCTCTGTCTCGGTCAATGTGCGAGATGCAAAGGCAATGGGGCGCTCTTCACCATTCCCCATAATATGAGAGATTACAGCACCCACCCCATAAGGTGAGGCATCACATGCAAGTTTCAAAGGACGGCTACCATCATAATGCACCAGTGCTGTACTACTGAGTAACAGCTGTTTAGCCTGCGCAAAAGATTCATTACAAGCAGCCATCTATTTCCACTGGTGATTTTGCTTTAGCAGAAGGTGCAATGGCTGAAGTCGACTGGACAGATTTAGCAAAAATCTACCATAATAATTTAATAGGCCCAAAAAGGAGTGTAGGTCAGTTACATTGTTTGGCTTTGGGGCATTCACAATTGCTGCTACTTTTTCCTCAGTTAGATGCAGACCCTCTTTGTCAATGCGGTGCCCCAAATACTCAACGCTGCTCTGCATGAACTGACACTTAGAAAGTTTAACTCTGATTTCATACCTCTCCAGTCTAGAAAGCATTTCATCCAGTCTTTTGATGTGCTCGTCTATTGAGCTGGCAGTGATAAAAATGTCATCAAGGAAACAGGTGACTCTAGCCCCTGTAGAATTTGATCCATCACAACTAGGAAAATTGAAGGAGCACTAGCTGCTCTGTAGTGCTTTTAGTGACTCTCAAAAAGATGATCTTACCTCAGTGTCTCCACTTTACAGTGAGGATTCTCCAGTCCAGAAGAGAGACTCTTCACTCCTGAGTCTCCTAGATAATTCCAAGACAGATTCAATGTTTTCCCAGTCAGATGCAGTTCTATCAGATTGGAGGTTTCTGATCTGAGTGCTGAATCCAGAGCTGATACTGAAGGAAATAAAATAAAACATAATGAACTCACACTAACACAAATGATCAAACACGTCCTCAAAGCTTTCACTGAACCTTCTCATTTTCATAAATGCTGAAAGTACAAACACCAGTTAGACAATATGATTAAAAGGACACTCAAGACAACATCTAAAACTGAACCATTAATTCATCTTTTGTAAACATTCTCAGGACCATTTCTTCAAGTGGTATAAGTGTCAGCTTAAGGCCCCTGGACCACCAGGAGACACAGTGAGTTTACTATCATTTGGTGATATATCTGGTGTGGAAAAACACAAAAAAGAGAAAGGAGAAAACCCAAAACACCAGTAAAATAATTTATATTAATTAACCACTTTTAGTTAATTTGTTCACTTTCTTCCACATGTTGATGTCATTAAAATGAGTAAAGTTAGTGGTTAACTACAGCTAACTAGCTAGTATCTAGAGTAGGAAGACCTGTTGAAATCCACATTTGCTGCACAGTCCTGTATTGTTTACCAATTTAAAAAAAGTCATTGATTCAATGCTATGTGTCCAACACAGAGTCATGATATTATGTCATTCCTTCTTTTGCCACAAACCTGTCTCACATATTCTACTTTGTTATTTATTTCCTGTGTCTTCCCTTTCCTTCCTGTGTTCATAACTCTTGCCATCTTTTCTTAATTATCTTTTTAATTAATCCCTTCATTTCATCTTTCCCCAGAGGAACATTAACATTCATTCTTGAATATTTTTTAATAACTCACTCTCTATTTCATTTTGGCAATGGTGGCTCAGTGGTAGGTTTCTCGCCTATCATGCGGCAGGTCCGGGTTCAATTCCCAGCCAATGTCCAAACCAAACCCCAGCCACTGGATGCAGTGCCGGTCCTTGCTACAACAACGAGGCTTGCAACAAGTTGTTGTGCGGATTGGTCCGCTGTGGTGAGCCCGAACAGGGAGCAGCCGAAAGGGGGGTCACAGTCCAGTGACTTCTGTGCCGGTCCCAAGCCCGGATAAATAGAGAGGGTTGCATCAGGAAGGTAAAATGTTGCCAAATTTAATCATGTTAATCATCAATACACTGAATACAAGGAGTTACAGCGCAGAGTGAAGAGGGAGGTGTCTAAGGCCAAGCAGAAGGCATATGACGAGTTGTACACTAGGTTAGACACTAGAGAAGGAGAGAAGGACTTGTACAGGTTAGCTAGGCAGAGGGATCGAGATGAGAAGGATGTGCAGCAAGTTAGAGTTATTAAGGATAGAGATGGAAGGGTGCTCACAAGTGAGGAGAGTGTACAGAGGAGATGGAAGGAGTACTTTGAGGAGCTGATGAATGAGGAAAATGAGAGGGAAAAAAGAGTAGAAGGGGTGAACTCTGTGGAACAGAAAGTAGATACGATTAGAAAGGATGAAGTCAGGAAGGCTTTGAAGAGGATGAAAAGTGGAAAGGCAGTTGGTCCTGATGACCTCCCGGTGGAGGTCTGGAAGTGTCTGGGAGAGGCAGCAGTGGAATTTTTAGCTAGTTTGTTCAACAGGGTTTTAGAGAGTGAGAGGATGCCTGAGGAATGGAGAAGAAGTGTGTTAGTGCCGATCTTTAAAAATAAGGGTGACGTGCAGAGTTGCAGCAACTATAGGGGGATAAAGTTGATGAGCCATACAATGAAGCTATGGGAAAGAGTAGTGGAAGCTAGGTTAAGGAAGGTAGTGGAAATTTGTGAGCAGCAGTATGGCTTCATGCCCAGAAAGAGCACAACAGATGCAATTTTTGCTCTGAGAATTTTGATGGAGAAGTATAGGGATGGTCAGAGGGAGTTGCACTGTGTGTTTGTAGACTTGGAGAAAGCGTATGACAGGGTGCCAAGAGAAGAGCTGTGGTACTGTATGAGGAAGTCAGGAGTAGCAGAGAAGTATGTCAGAGTGGTGCAGGACATGTATGAGAGGAGCAGGACAGTGGTGAGGTGTGCTGTAGGTCAGACAGAGGAGTTCAATGTGGAGGTGGGACTGCATCAGGGATCGGCTCTGAGCCCCTTCCTGTTTGCTATAGTGATGGACCAGTTGTCAGAGGAGGTCAGACAGGAGTCTCCTTGGACAATGATGTTTGCAGATGACATTGTGATCTGTAGTGAGAGTAGGGAGCAGGTGGAGGAGAACCTGGAGAGGTGGAGATTTGCGCTGGAGAGAAGAGGAATGAAGGTCAGTCGTAGTAAGACTGAGTACATGTGTGTGAATGAAAGGGAGGGAAGTGGAACAGTAAGGTTACAGGGTGAAGAGGTGAAGAAGGTACTGGAGTTTAAGTACTTGGGGTCAACAGTCCAGAGTAATGGAGAGTGTGGGAAAGAGGTAAAGAAGCGAGTGCAGGCAGGTTGGAATGGGTGGAGAAAGGTGTCGGGAGTTCTGTGTGATAGGAAAATATCTGCGAGAATCAAGGGGAAGGTGTACAGGACAGTGGTGAGACCGTCCATGCTGTATGGTTTAGAGACAGTGTCACTGAGGAAGAGACAGGAGTCAGAGCTAGAGGTAGCAGAGCTGAAGATGTTGAGGTTCTCTTTGGGAGTGACAAGATTGGACAGGATTAGGAACAAGTACATCAGAGGGACAGCTCATGTTGGACGTTTGGGGGACAAAGTTAGGGAGGCCAGATTAAGATGGTTTGGACATGTTCAGAGGAGGGAGAGTGAGTATATTGGTAGGAGAATGTTGGACATGGGTCTGCCAGGCAGGAGGCAAAGAGGAAGTCCAAAGAGGAGGTATATGGATGGAATAAATGAGGATATGAAGCTAGTGGGTGCAAGTGTTGAGGATGCAGAAGATAGGGATAGGTGGAGAGAGATGATTCGCTGTGGCGACCCCTGAAGGGAAAAGCCGAAAGAAGAAGAAGAATCAGCCGATGGGAACAAACAAATTCTTTATTCAGTAAGACACACCTGTCAGATGTACATTACTGAAGAGAGCAGCTGGTCTGAAGACCTTTGAAAAATTCCCTACTATTTATACATCCAATTCAGTTTTAACATTTCATCCCCTTCATTCGAGCCCCTCCTTACCTAATTTGCATACAGACTTATCGGTGGCCTTCTTTTTATTTTTTTATTTTCTTATTTTTGCTAACTCTTCAGAACGTCTCAGCCTCTTTCCTAGAATTTTGATTCTTTGAACACGATGTTCTCTTTACCTCCTTATGACTTCTGACATAGTATTGACCTTGAACACGATGTTCTAGACGTTTGCAGGTTTTGAATAACTGCATGTTGCCAAGTCAGCATTACGATACCTAGCTCAGTGCAAAGCAAGCGTTGCGGTTTCATGTTCTCGCACCTCAGCTATTTATTCACTATCTGTTCAATGTCCCTGTGACCACACTGTCTTGTCTATTTCCTCCTTCGTCTAGTTTTTATTTCTGTTTTTCTTCAATCTCGGTGCACATCTTGGGCTCTAAGCCTTTAAGCTTATATAACCTGCATTTTAAGATTAAATAGTCTGCGTTTTAAGATTAATTAGCCTGCGTTTTAAGATTAAATAGTCACAGGATATGCACCTTGCTCATCCAATTTCCCATTAGCTCAATCGGTCGGTCAGCCAACCCCAATGATCCCATTGGGTAGGCCGACTGACCAACCCGCAATCTCCAATGCTTCTAATAGATCTCTTTTCCCTCTTTCCAACCTCAGTGTGGTTATTACACTAGCATGCCAATACTTCTATAGTTATGTTTGATTATCATATTTCTGCCTCAAGCAAAGCCTGCTCTTAAGTTATAATTGAATACTGTAAGGATATAGTTGAATACTGTAAGATTAATATACTTGAATACTGTAAGAATATACTATTTTAAGCAGAGTATTGTCATGTTAAAAGTAAGCATAAAATTAAATTTAAAATTTCTCCGACAACTTCATGCACTATCACATATCCTAGCATCCAGCCCTAGTTTCACCACATCTGCGCTTGACTGCCATTCACTGTCTTTATACAGTTTGGTGTTTTCCTCACTTGTCTTAGTAATTGCCCGCCACTAGAATGGTTCTTCTTTTATACACAGTCACCTTATGGGCCTACATAAGCATCATATCTCTTCAGGTTCTCATCACTCTGTGATGTCCGCCTATACCGTGCTTCTGCATAATGTTTGTATAGAGTATATTAATTTTACTTCTAATTTTTACATCCGGTTGTTTTGCACTGTTATGCGTCTCATATCTTATTGTAGTGTTATTGTAGGGCTGTTATGGCTTTCTTCTGTCCTATGCTCAAGGCTCCTGCACACTCTGTTCCTAGCTGCCTATCTATTTAGTGAGGGCATACATGCAGGCCGTGTTGACAGACCTTTCTGACCTGCTTTCCTTTCTCCAATATGCTAGAAACATGGACGGTGTCATTATATATACTATTTTAAACTACTCCCAGTTATATGGTTACAGTTTCATGCCTCAATGACTATCGTCCCATTGCACTCACACCCATCATGATGAAATGCTTCGAGAGGCTCGTCATGAGGCACATCAAGACCCAGCTACCACCCTCACTAGACCCCTTGCAGTTTGCGTATCGTCCGAATCGCTCCATGGACGATGCCATCACTACAACCTGAGGTATATATATATATGTGTCCTTATTGTCCAGGTGTGTGAGGGACAGATGGAGTGTCACATATAAGGACACATATGTACGAATGCTGTTCATAGACTTTAGTTCAGCATTGAACAGCATCATCCCTCAGCACCTGATTGAGAAACTGAGCCTGCTGGGCCTGAACACCTCCCTCTGCAACTGGATCCTGGACTTCCTGACAGGGAGACTTCAGTCAGTCAGAATCGGGAACAGCCTCTCCAGCACCACCACACTGAGCACTGGAGCCCCTCAGGGCTGTGCCAACAACCTGTCTTTGAATTTTGACAAGACAAAAGAGATGGTTGTTGACTTTAGGAGAGCACAGAGTGACCATTCTCCGCTGTTCATCGACGGATCCCCTGTGGAGATCGTCAAGAGCACCAAATTCCTTGGTGTGCATCTAGCGGAGAACCTCACCTGGTCACTCAACACCACCTCCATCAGCAAGAAAGCCCAGCAGCGCCTCTAGTTCCTGCGGAGGCTGAGGAAAGCCTATCTACCTCCCCCCATCCTGACCATGTTCTACAGAGGGACCATCGAGAGTGTCCTGAGCAGCTGCATCACTGCCTGGTTTGGGAATTGCACCATCTTGGATCGCAAGACCCTGCAGCGGATAGTGAGGACAGCTGAGAAGATGTCAAATTAAAATTCCATGTTAACATTCCATATTAAATAAAAATTAACTCTGGACTCTGGATTATGGATTAAAATAGTCTTAGATTTTATTTAGCTTAATTTAATATGTTTAAGCATTAAACATTAACTTTTGATTTAATGATTAAAGTAGATTAGAATTAGATTTATGAACCTGAGTACATTTTTCAGAAAAATTTTAACAAAAGCAATCAAATTGTTTAATAACGCCTCAAAAAGCTCCTGTCAACATGGATGAAAGAAATTACAATTACAGAGACATCCAGAATGCTTTTGAGAGTGTTGAGACTGGAGTCAGTGAGGAGAACTGCAGTTCATGGCATGAGAGTGTTGCAAATGCACTTCAGGACATGAGAATGTGAATAATGGGGTCAGTGAGGAAAGCTGTAGTTCAGGGCCTGAAGATATTGATGAAATGCCTCCAGCCTCACTTACAGTGTTTCTGCAGGAGTGGGCTACAAAACACATAATGCCATTGATGACCTCCTGAGGGGGCTTAAAAAATATGGACATCCAGTATTGCCTTCAAACTCCTAGACACATCAAAACATGTATGTCAGGGATGGAGTTTGTTCATTTTAACATAATACAGAGCCTTAGTGAGCAGCTGCACCACTAAGGGTGTGAGGGACATTACAGAAAAAATAACACTGAAGATTTCATTTAATATTGATGAACTGCCAATGTTTAAAAGCAGCAGGGCATATCTTTGGCCCATCCTCTGTGCTATTCATCTAACATCCATTAGAATCTTTCCTGTGACACTGACACTTGGTCCTTCCAAACCAACAAGTTTAGATATTGTTGAGGAAGCCATAAAAGACATCAGCAACTCCTTGACAATGGTTTGGAGGGAAAACAAATAAAGATTAAATGTATTGTCTGTGAAGCACCCACAAAAGCAATGATAAAAAAGATGAAGCTGTACTCAGGATATTATGGGTGTGATAAATGCACTCAGAGGGGCATGTGGGGTTCTAGGCATGTTCTAATCTCACTCTATGCACAGATAAGACATATCGTGCAGAAATGGAAAGACATCAGGATGAGGAGGTCATTCTAGTGTCTCCATTTTTGAGGCATTGGACATGATTGACCAATTTCCAATAGACTACATGCACCAAGCCTTCCTGGGGGTTAAAATTTTTTTCACAGAGTGGATAAGAGGTAACTGGAATGTGCGAATGTCTGCTGAAGTGTCCCAAAGGCTGCTGTCATTCAGGAAGAGCATTCCAAGCTGTTTTGCAAGAAAACCAAGACATTAAGAAGACATAGGTGGAAGGTAACTGAACTGCGGCAGTTTGGCAAGATTGCCTTAAAGGGAATTCTGGCTGATCAATTGTATGACCATTTCATGATATTTAGTGTTGCCTTGGGCCTTCTTCTTTTGCCTAACTTGGCAGTGGAATACAAAAGCTATAGCAGTAAGCTGATGACTTACTTTGTTGTGAAAACAAAAGAGCTATATGGAGATCACTTCATGGTGTACAACATCCATTCAATGGTACATCTACCAGCAGAGGCAATGAATTTTGGCACTCTTGATGCTTGCAGTGCATTCCCATTTGAAAACTTTCTTGCAAAACTTGAATGACTCAAAAGGTCAGGAAAGCAGCCTCTTATTCAAGTGGCTAAGCGGTTTGTGGAGATTTCAAATTGTCCACAGACAATCTGTGATAGTCACAAAATTCAAAATCACAAGACCAAACAATGCCTTTATTCTTGGGGAAGAAAAATGTTGTGAGGCCATAGAAGAGAGAGATGAGTTGGATGAGTCAGGTTCCTCTATGCTATTGAGCAAGGTTTTTGAAAAATTCTTAACCATATTTCAGAGACCCATGTGACTCACGAATTATTGAATGTTTTGAAGTTCATTTAAAACAAGAACGGCCATAATGGTGGAAAATAAACAGGAGCTAATTTTTTTGGCCATCCTGCATAAGCTTTAAATTTCATTGTACCAATCTCCTGATTTGTCAGGCAATGTCTCCCTCATGGGAGGGTAAACAGGTTGACCAAAGAGGACAGTAATCAAAACCTGTTATCATAAGAAATGTTGTTGAATTAATGTATTTGTTGTATTAATTACATAGTTATTTAATCTAATTTGTCTGTTTGTTTCATCTCTAAACAGATGGAGACAAAAAAATTGCATTGGTGGAATTTCCACTGATAATTCAGTGGAAATTATTCCAAGCACTTGGTTGGAAGAAACCACTGAAGTATGCTTTTGTATTTAATTAGCTTTAAAGTAACATTAACTTACAATATTAAAATATGATTGATATTTAAAATTGGTAGTATTTTACAGGGAATATTCTGTTACTGGAAATTTTCAAAAACAAGGCAGTTGGTAAAGAATAATGCAATACCTGACAAGTAACAGTGGAGGCGATTCCAAATAAAGAAAATTTGGCTAATCTTTATAATTAATCTTCTTCTTCTTCCAGCTTTTCCCTTCAGGGGTCGCCACAACGAATCATCTCTCTCCACCTATCCCTATCTTCTGCATCCTCAACACTTGCACCCAATAGCATTATATCCTCATTTATTCCATCCATATACCTCCTCTTTGGTCTTCCTCTTTGCCTCCTGTCTGGCAGCTCCATGTCCAACATTTGTCTACAAATATACTCACTCTCCCTCCTCTGATGTCCAAACCATCTTAATCTAGCCTCCCTAACTTTGTCCCCAAAATGTCCAACATGAGCTGTCCCTCTGATGTACTCGTTCCTAATCCTGTCCAACCTTGTCACTCCCAAAGAGAACCTCAACATCTTCAGCTCTGCTACCTCTAGCACACCTCTACACTGTCTCTAAACCATACAGCATGGCCGGTCTCACCACTGTCTCGTACACCTTCCCCTTGATTCTCACTGATATTTTCCTATCACACAGAACTCCCAACTTCTTTCTCCACCATTCCAACCTGCCTGCACTCGCTTCTTTACCTCTTTGCCACTACTTTCTCCATTACTCTGGACTGTTGACCCCAAGTACTTAAACTCCTGTACCTTCTTCACCTCTTCACCCTGTAACCTTTCTGTTCCACTTCCCTCCCTTTCATTCACACACATGTACTCAGTCTTACTACGACTGACTTTCATTCCTCTTCTCTCCAGTGCAAACCTCCACCTCTCCAGGTTCTCCTCCACCTGCAACCTGCTCTCACTACAGAACATCATTGTCCAAAGAGACTCCTGTCTGACCTCCTCTGACAACTGGTCCATCACTATAGCAAACAGGAAGGGGCTCAGAGCCGATCCCTGATGCAGTCCCACCTCCAATTTGAACTCCTCTGTCTGACCTACAGCATACCTCACCACTGTCCTGCTCCTCTCATACATGTCCTGCACCACTCTGACATACTTCTCTGCTACTCCTGGCTGCTACTCCTCATACAGTACCACAGCTCTTCTTTAGGCACCCTGTCATACGCTTTCTCCAAGTCTACAAACAGGATGCAACTCCTTCTGACCATCCCTATGCTTCTCCATCAAAATTCTCAGAGCAAAAATTGCATCTGTTGTGCTCTTTCTGGGCATGAAGCCATACTGCTGCTCACAAATTTCCACTACCTTCCTTAACCTAGCTTCCACTACTCTTTCCCATAGCTTCATTGTATGGCTCATCAACTTTATCCCCCTATAGTTGCTGCAACTCTGCACATCACCCTTATTTTTAAAGATCGGCACTAACACACTTCTTCTCCATTCCTCAGGCATCCTCTCACTCTCTAAAACTCTGTTGAGCAAACTAGTTAAAAATTCCACTGCTGCCTCTCCCAGACACTTCCAGACCTCCACTGGGATGTCATCAGGACCAACTGCGTTCCCACTTTTCATCCTCTTCAAAGCCTTCCTGACTTCATCCTTTCTAATCTTATCTACTTTCTGATCCACAGAGTTCACTCCTTCTACTCTTTTTTCCCTCTCATTTTCCTCATTCCTCAGCTCCTCAAAGTACTCCTTCCATTTCCTCTGTACACTCTCCTCACTTGTGAGCACCCTTCCATCTCTATCCTTAATAACTCTAACTTGCTGCACATCCTTCCCATCTCAATCCCTCTGCTTAGCTAACCTGTACAAGTCCTTCTCTCCTTCTCTAGTGTGTAACCTAGTGTACATCTCATCATATGCCTTCTGCTTGGCCTTAGACACCTCCCTCTTCACTCTGCGCTGTAACTCCTTGCATTCCTGTCTATTCTCTTCAGTCTTGTCCATGTCCCACTTCTTCTTGGCTAACCTTTTCCTCTGGATACTATCCTGAACTTCCTCATTCCACCACCAAGTCTCCTTATCTTCTTTCCTCCTACCAGATGACACACCCAGCACCTGTCTCCCTGATCACTTCTGCTGTAGTTTCCCAGTCATCTGGCAGCACTATCTGACCACCAGAGCCAGCCTTCTGTCTAAATTCCTCACAACATTTCTCCTTTTTCAGCTTCCACCACTTGGTTTTCTTCTCTGTCTCTATCTTTGACCTCTTCTTCTTACAGACCATCAAAGTCATCCTACACACCACCATCCTATGCTGTCTGGCTACACTCTCTCCCACTACCACTTTACAGTCACTAATCTCTTTCAGATTGCCTCTTCTACATAGGATGTAGTCTACAGGTGTTCTCCTACCTCCACTCTTGTAAGTCACTCTATGCTCCTCCCTCTTCTGAAAATATGTGTTAACCACAGCCATGTCCATCCTCTTAGCAAAGTCCACTACCATCTGTCCTTCTAGATTCCCTTACTTAACTCCAAACTTGCCCATCACTTGCCCATCACCTCCTCATCACCTCTGTTCCCCTCACCAACATGTCCCTTAAAATCCACTCCTATCACCACTCTCTCACCCATGGGAATACTCTCTATCACCTTATCTAATTCACTCCAGAATCTCTCTTTCTCCTCTAACTCACAACCTACCTGTGGGCCATAATCACTAACCTCACTCAACATCACCCCTTCAATCTCTAACTTCAGACCCATCACCCTGTCTGACACTCTCTTCATCTCCAGAACATTCCTCAAAAATTCCTCCTTCAGGACCACACCTACCCCATTTCTCTTACTATCCACACCATAATAAAACAGCTTGAATCCTGCTCCTATACTACGAGCCTTGCTACCCTTCCATCTGGTCTCCTGTACACACAATATATCCACCTTCCTTCTCTCCATCACATCAGCCAGCTCTCTACCTTTCCCTGTCATAGTACCAACCTTCAGAGTTCCTATTCTCACTCCTACACTCTTACCTTTCCTCTTCTCTCTCTGTCTGTGCACTCTCCTCCCTCCTCTACTTCTTCGACCAACAGTAGCCCAATTTCCATCGCCGCCCTGTAGGCCAACGGTGCCAATGGCGGTCATTCTTAACCTGGGCCTCAACCGATCCGGTAAGAAATTCAGAGTACTGACGATTCGCATGGTTAAATTTGGCAATGTTTTACGCCAGATGCCCTTCCTGACGGAACCCTCTCTATTTATCCGGGCTTGGGACCAGCACAGAAGTCACTGGACTGCGACCTCCATCGGTAGATTAATATTACTCAATGTCATATAATCCAGTAAAGAGAGTAAGTCAGTACTCACTGTAGTGTGTCCAGTTTACTGTGTGGATCCTTCAGTAGATCAGAGAGCAGCTTCACTCCTGATTCTCCTGGATTATTACCATACAGATCCAGTTCTCTCTGATGTGATGAAAAGTTTGACCTCAGAGCTGAAGCCAGAGCAGTGCAACCTTCATCTGTAATACTGCAGCAGAAAGAAAACCTGCATCCTGCAAGAAAGAAAACCTTTTCACACTTAACACACTCAGTTTTAGCATTGAAAACATGAACTACACAAAAATCTTTATATACACTATATTTACTCTCCATCTCACACACACAATAATGACAATATATCACATCACTATATATCATATCACTACAATTACACTTACCACAGATGAGAACTGGATGTTGCTGTGTTTATTAAAACCTTGATGTATGTGTGTGTCTCAGTGTACATTCTTCAGTCCAGCAGAGAGCAGCTTACATTTACATTTCTGGCATTTAGCAGACGCCCTTATCCAGAGCGACTTACATTTTCATCTCAATTTGTATACAACTGAGCATTTTTGGGGTTAAGGGCCTTGATCAGGGGCCCAGTAGTTGCAGTTTGGTGGACCTGGGATTCGACCACACAACTTTCCAAACAGAAGTCCAATGCCATAACCACTAAGCTACCACATCCCCAGGAGCTTCATTCCTGAATCCTGCAGTTTATTGTTACTCAGGTTCATTTCTCTCAGACTGGAGGAGTTTGAGCTGAGAACTGAAGACAGAACTCTACAGCTTTCTTCTGTCAGATTACACTCACACAGCCTGGAAGTAAAATGATGAAATATCAGAACAATGTTCTCAAACACACAAACACAGCTATAATCCATCTAAAGTTGAAGATGTAATAGAAATGTCAGTGTGTTTCTCTCACACAGAAATCAGAGGACAGGACACCACATCAGCACATTTACAGGAGCAGGGACATCTTTCTGCACTTCACAATCTCTCATCTACAATTTATTATGAGACCATTAGCTCATTTACATAACACACACATGGGAGAGCGAGCAGCCTACAAACAACACACTCTGTTAATAATTGGTGGTTCAGTGGTAGGTTTCTCGCCTGTCATGCGGAAGGCCCGGATTTGATTCCCAGCCAATGCCCAAACCCCAGCCACTGGATGCAGTGCTGGTTCCAAGCCTGGAAAAAGGAAGGGCATCTGGTGTAAAATATTTGCCAAGTTGTTGTGCGGACCAGTTGGTCCGCTGTGGCGACCCCGAACAGGGAGCAGCCGAAAGCAACTTCTTCTTCTTCTTCTTCTTCACACTAGCAGTTAATAAGATGCCAATACTAGTCATACTTTACAATGAGTTATATGTTGAATTTCACAGAGATGGTAAAACAGTTGGTGTGTATTTTTCTCTGTGCTCGTACAGGTACAAATCTGTCACCTCGAGACCTCTGATTTTACACACACACACACACACACACACACACTGGTTCAGGAGTTTGGTGTGGACCTGAGTACAGGTGGAGTGTTCACATATGGGCAAACAGATCCAAAATAAAGTTACATTTTTTTTTACCTTATAAACAAGTCTTATAATTTTTTTCTTACAAAATAAAATTAAGGAATTATTCGTTCTATTTAGAAAATATTATACAGGTTTTTTTTTTGTTCATTAAAATGGAATTTTATTACAAAATGTACAATGTGTTCTAAGTTATTATGCAGCTGACATATCAGTAGGATTTCAGTTAAAGAAACATTTCATTTTTAGCTTTTCCCGTATCATTTTAGATAACTGGTATAAATCTCAGACAGGGTTGTTAATTAGTTTGCCAGAAGATCTTAATTAAAGATAAATCTTCTTAATGAGGTTGTTCCATATTATTATGCAGGTCACACTTTTTCTGCAATATGGGGAAGAAGAAAGATCTTTCTGAAGAAGAAAAGCATGAAATAGTGAAATGTCTTGGAAAAGGAATGAAAATAATTGATATTTCGCGGAAACTAAAGAGAGATCATTGAACTGTGAAAAGATTTGTGTGTGATTTGGAGTACAGATGAATTCATTTAGATAAAGGGTTATTAAGGAAAGTTTCTGCTGGGCAAATTAATAGTATTAAAAGGGCGGCTATAAAAAAGCCACTGTTTGAGCTGCACACAGATTTCTGAAGCTGCTGGTGTTTTTGGAGTGCAAAGAACCTCTCCATGTAGGATCCTCCAGAAGCTTGCAGTTGTACATGAGGCTTTATTTTTGCCACCCTTAACCAGTGCTCACAAACATTTGCAGTGGTTTCAGAAATATATGAAGACTAATTTTCAAACAGTTTTATTCACTGATGTATGCAGTGCTACACTGGATGGTTCACATGGATGGAGTTCTGGATAATAGTGAATGGCCACCCTGTTCCAACAGCAAGGTCAGCAGTGGGGTGGACAACTGACTCCTTGGTTGCTTCAGGCATGAAGGGAGAAAATATCATGGGGTGACCACCATCATCAAACGGGTCTTTTAACAGTTCCATTAACTTGTTTAAGATCGATGGGAGATAGGGCTTTTTCTTCACTTGCTCCAAAACTATGGAATTCTTTACCGATTGAGATAAGGCAAGCTAAATCTCTTAGCATTTTTAAATCTCAGCTTAAAACACATTTTTTTAGGGTAGCTTTTAAATAAATTGTTGAATTTTTCCTTTTTATAGTCTATTTCCGTTGCTCTAATTTTTATATTATGTGTGTGTGTTTCGTTGTTGTTTTTACTTGCTTTTGTACAGCGCTTTGAGATGTACTGTTAAAGGCACTATAGAAAATAAAGGTTGTTATTATTATTATTATTATCATCATCATCATTATCATCCCCTAACCTCAACCCTATTGAGAACTTATGGAGCATCCTTAAAAGCAGGTTCTATGAGGGTGAGTGGCAGTATAATCCAAAACAGCAGTCTGGGAGGCAATACTGACATCCTCAAATGAAATACAGACAGAAACTATACAAGAACTTACAGGTTCAATGGATGAGACAGTTGTTAAAGTGATTTCAAAGAAAGGCTCATATATTAATATGTAACCTGATCTGTAAATATGATTTTCTGAAAAGTGATCTGTTCATGCAAGAAATAGATCAGATTTCTGCTTAAAATGAATTATGACCTATTATGATAACACTGCATTGTGCATAATAATTTGGAACAGTGCATTTTGAGTTCTTTCCAAAATATTAGAAAAAGTTATCAGCAGCAGTTTTGTTTCTATAAACATCCACATTTAAAATAAATCCTTAATTGTATTAATTGTTTAAGAAAAATAAACAAAAGCTACATCTGCATAATTTGGAACACGGTTAAAATGTGCAAAAATCTAGCATTTATCACAAATAGTGTAAATAAAGGTTCTATTAAGTAAAAATATTAGAAAGCATATAAGAACATTGCATTCTTTTTCCTGCTGCTATTCTTGCACTCACTGCACAACACCATTCTTTTTCTGCACACGGTCGGCATTATGTGTCTTGTTTGTCTGCACTGTCTTGTCATTCCTTGCACATATGTTGTATGTTTAGTTTAAAAATTCTGCACCTTAGTTTAGCATGTTTGTCCGCATCACCCTGTATTTTGTTTTTGTTGTGTGTAGCACCTCTGGTTCAGGAGGAACGTTGTTTCATTTAATCATGTACTGCATCAGCTATATAATGTTGAAGTGACAAATAAAGCTTCTTGGACTCTGACACATGTAAAACACTGACTATACACATAGCAGGGAAATCTAACCCGCCTTTAACTGGGAAAATCTAACACAACACTACCTTGGAAGACTAAAGGATCTTAGTCCCCACTCCAGTACATTTAGTCTCAATGCATTCAAATGAATGTATGTGTTTCTCCTACCCTACTGTGCGTTACACTAAAGGATTTGTGTAGGTGGGCTTCAGGTGGCTAGAAGTGACATGGTGACTTCCTGAAGCGTGTAGTGTATATTGTATAATGCACAGTGTGGAACTAGCTTTAAACAGTTCAACCTCCCCAAACCTAGCAAGGTAAGTGAGACGCCTCGACTCCAAGGTAGCTATCAAAGTCAAAACATATCATTTATATTCAATCAGAAGTAACGGTGCTAAACCTGACCAACCGTCACGTACAACCGTCTTCAGCATCTGTGTAGCCCCTATGTTAACACCTGATGCTCCTAAATCCTACCTGCTCATCAAATTTGGGAAAATATGTACAATCAAGCCTTTTGTATTATAAAAATGCGTTCAGTTTCTTTATTTGGTGTTTGGGTCCATATCAATAATTTGTATTGTTATTAAAATGTATTTTGTAGTTTGGTTGCAATGTACTATGTACCATGTGCTTGCGCTGAGGACAACCAATGTTTGAGTTTGTTTTTGTGATTGGATGATAAAGCGTCAGGAAGTGTGTCATTGTAGTGTGATTTGCTATGGGGGCGGGGTGAAGGGAGAGAGAGAGAAGAAGAGGAGAGCGGAGGCAAGAGGTTGCGCTTGTAAGGGAAAAAAAGAGTCTTAACGGTGATAATTGTGTTAGTTACTGTTGTTGTACCCACTACAGCACAAGGGACTGCCGTACATTAAGAAGCCGTTTTGTTACTAGCTCTAGAAATAGCGACAAGGAAGTCGGTGTTTGATAAACTTTACAGGCTAACTCACCAGCTAGCCTGAGAAAAGGCTCTTTTAGTTTTCCCAGATAGCGCTCCAGGTGACCAGGAGAAAGCCTGGCAGCTCCTCTGGCAACGAGGGAGAAAGGCACATTTCACCTCACTGGATGGACAAACTCCTGTCGCTCATTGCAGTTAGTTGTGAGCCAACCTGAAAACTGTGGCTAAATCATCACTACAGTGTGGAGGTGGGGCGTTTTGGACACTGACTCTGACTCGGCGTGTATGTGAGTACTCCAGTGTTTATTTCAGCTCACTAGAGTGAGAGGGCCCCACATTTTGGCTACCACGTTCCCGAGCATCGACCAGGCCTGCAACAGGGGTTTTGTTGTATTTTTATTTTGTTTATTTTGTTGGTCGCCGGCTTGTGTATGTGTGTGGGCCCACAAAGTTGTTAAATTGAAGTGTGGAGGTTATGCCAATTAACATTTTTTTTTACTTCTCTACTTAGAGCTTTGTTACTGTGTTTTCGTACCAGTGTGATATATTAAGTATTAAAAGCAGAGATTTTAATACTCTGCAGAGGGTTAAAAGGTGCATATTCCAAGGTTGAGCACAGTACCTGTGTATCAGGGTATTTCTGTTTTGAATTATTGAGTGACTGAAATAATTTGAGTTACTCATTCCTGTAATATCTAAGTTTGACAGTATTTGATTTGGCTTAACAAAAAGCACCTGTATTTATTTTTCCTATTTATTTATTTGTTTATTTATTTAATTGTTTACTTTTGTTAATAAATTTGGCTATAATTTGGGGACCTTCCTGAGGTTGTGATTGTTTTATAAGTAGGTTAGGTATACAGTGGACAACATAGAGGGAGGTAAGTGAGTATTTAGCTAAGAGCTTCCCATCTATCTTTACTTGAATTTAAGGGGGTGTTCATAAATCAATCAAGAGGAATAAAATTTACGAGCTCAGGGCACTACCCTAATATTGAAGGGTACAGAAAGCGCTACATCTGTTTTTACCACATCCAATAATTCAACCACAACAGATGAACAAAAATCACCATCCAAGAAGAAGAATGTCATCAGTCGTTAAATATTTAGCATCTTTGTTGAGCTCCAAGTAATCAAGCTCCATTACTTTTTAATAACATCGGTCACGGCACTACACTCACATGTGGCGGCTTATTCATCCTCTCTCTTTTCCCTGCCATGCACTTGGTAGGCAAAGGAAAAAAAACTCATGAAAATAAAAATCTTCAATATAAAATGGCATATTTCAAAATACATCCTCTACATACATCACTGTTTGAGAAAGAAAATATACATCACTTATCCGGGTTAGCTGCCTAGCATATGTACAAATGGAGTTTTCCCCATACTTGGTGGGTTTTCTCCAGGTGCTCCGGTTTCCTCCCACAGTCCAAAGACATGCTTCTAGGCTGATTGGAGTCTCTAAATTGTACGTAGTGTGCAATTGTGTGAGTAAATGAGTGTGCCTTGATGCCCAATGACGCCTGAGATAGGCACAGGCTCCCCGTGACCCAATATAGATTGGACAAACGGTACAGACAATGAAATGAAATATGTACAATCTCTATTTGAACATTTTGAAAAAAAAAAACAAAAAAAACAAAGAGAGTGGGACTCCTCCATGACTAAATAAGAAAGAAAAATTTTAAAATTAGGGGAAAAAGCATGATAGCGTAAATCTCCCCACAACACTGTGTAGAAATTAAACAGGTATTTGAAGGTGAATAGAGTGTTTTAATATTTACTTTTTATATTTTGTATTTGTATTGATCCAGTTTTGATAGTTGGATGTTTTTCTTGTTCTCATTTGTGTTCTGTCTCAGTTCTGTTCAATGTCACTTTCGAAATAAACAGAGAAAAAAAAAGTGTCTTTCACTGGTGTTTAGTTCAGAAATGTTTTTAGTTCTTAAATGCATGCAGTTATTTTCCATAGATTTTTCTTTTTTTTTTTTTTTTTTTTATAAATTTTAGAGAAAACCTAATATATCATGATTCAAATCAAAGATATAAAAGTATTCATATCACGATATATAAGATTTTGTCCATATGGCCCAGTCCTCAGTACAGACATGACATGTTAGTGTAAAAAGTGAAACAATCTTCTGTAAAAGTAGCAGAGGTTTGTTTAAAGATGATTAGAGTAACTATTAACAAGCATTAATCCAAACAGTGCAGTTCAGTGTTACATTAAAATAACAAACCATGCAGTAATACATTTATAAATAAAAATACTCACTCAGCTTTTCTGGAGGCTTTGACCACTGGCAGCAGCAAGACATTCCTCTGATCGATCATATTTCCTCAAATCAAACACATCCAGCTCCTGTTCTGAGTTCAGTAATACAAACACCAGAGCTGACCACTGAGCAGGAGAGAGTCTGGTTCCACTGAGATGACTGTCTCCTTCTCTGAGCAGATAAGTTTATACTTCCTGCACTAGAGAATGATCATTCAGTTCATTCAGACAGTGGAACAGATTGATGGATTTCTCTGGAGATAGATTCTCCCTGATCTTCTTCTTGATGTACTCAACTGTTTCCTGTTTGCGGTGAGAGCTACTTCCTGTCTGTGGCATTAAGTCTTGTAAGATAATCTGATTGGACTCCAGTGAGAGACCCAGAAGGAAGCGGAGGAACATGTCCAGATGTCCATTCTCACTCTGTAAGATACTCTCTCTGGTCTGCTGAGGATCAGGGTCACATTTCTTATGGTACTTTTGGTACTTGTGTTTGACCTGAAAGATCAGGAAGTGTGTGAACATTTGAGTCAGAGTCTTGGGGATCTCTCCACTCTCTGCTTCACCAAACATTCTATCTAGAGCAGTGGCTGAAATCCAGCAGAAGACTGGGATGTGGCACATGATGTAGAGGCTTCTTGAAAACTTCATGTGTGTGATGATTTTATTGGCCAGGCTCTGATCACTGATCCTCTTCCTGAAGTACTCCTCTTTCTGAGGATCACTGAAGCCTCGTACCTCTGTTACCTGGTCTACACACTCAGGAGGGGATCTGATTGGCTGCTCCTGGTCGAGAGGTTATCCAGAGGAGAGCAGAGGGAAGCAGATTCCCCTTGATGAGGTTTGTCAACAGCACATCCACTGAGGCTGACTGTCACATCACACAATCTCTCATTCTTCTGGAAATTTAGAGGAAGTCGACACTCATCCAGACCATCAAAGATCAACACCACTTTGTAGGAGTCACAGTCTATTGATTCTAGTTCATGCATGTAAGCACGCACGCACATAAGCAGACGCACGCACGTGCACACACACTTGCACTCTGTCACAAGATGTGGTGCTGGTTTGTTTATCAATGATGGATTGACTGCTTTAAAACATATATATTTATGTCAGTTTGCAAGAGTGTAGTGGGAAAAGATTTTGGATAATCTCTACATTGTTCTATTAGTAATACTACTTCTCCGAGTGCTGATAATTCCCTGCTTGTTGAAATGGGGAGCAACTTATTCACCAAACAGGAGAGCCAGCAAACACACAATGTTCTCCTAACATTAGCATATGATTCCTGTTTGCTTCTTTTTTCAAAAACAAATAATAAATGTTCTAGGAATGCTACCCTGGGGACCAAACACTGCATAATATCCATCTGTAGAATATGCTTTTAGGGCACTGACAGGGATAAGACACTATGAAAACATGTAGGAAATAATACTGGCCAAACTGTTCCTTCACACAAATGGACTGAGATGATAGAGTGCAGGTAAGACATTATCAAAATATGCAGTGGTTAACAATGAAAATTGCTGGACTATAATCTATTGTGAAACTGAAAACACAACTTCAGTTATACAACTGGGCAAATAGTTTTATTAAAACAGGAGTAAACTGAATTAAATAACAGAACAAAGATTTATTTTTGCAGGAAAAATGAAAGGAACAACTATGTTTTTATACCAAATTACTGACCACAATAATGATTATTTTTAAACAAAAACAAAGATTGCTTATTGCATTGAAAACTAATACACTACATTTTCAAAACATTTTGTTTTAGTTATTTTTTTTTTCAAACAGGAACCTCTTTTCTTATAGATTCATATCCTACAGATAATCATAATAATCATTTAATTGTGTTACTAAAAATTGATGACAATAAAATACAATTCTTAGCAAGATACGTTGGGTTACATGCACAAAAACTACACAGAAATATTCAATATTCTATTAATAGAGAATAAATTAAAATGTATTTTAAGACAACATATTGCTTTTAATTAGTTTCATTAAATAATTGAGGCAGGAATAATACCGTCTCTATCATGAAATGCAATACAGTGATAACTGAGGTAAAATACCTTAAATACCTGCTGTATCATAGAAGAAGTTGCTTTCGGCTGCCCCCTGTTTGGGGTCGCCACAGCGGACCAACTGGACCGCACAACAACTTGGCAAACGTTTTACGCCGGATGCCCTTCCTGACGCAACCCTCCCATTTTTCCGGGCTTGGGACCGGCACTGTATCCAGTGGCTGGGTTTTGGGCATTGGCTGGGAATCGAACCTGGGCCTTCCGCATGATAGGCGAGAAACTTGCCACTGACCCACCAATGCCACACCTGCTGTATCATAGTTGATGCATATTTTCACCATGATTTTATTACAAATCTGGTATGCAGCTAGGAATGAATTGATGGACATCTCAATCTACGAATCAGGAAATTGTGGAGTGAAAATGACATCACCACATGACCCAATTTAAGCGGCACACTGCCTAAATGGCTATTTTCAGAGGCAGGTACAAGTTGAACACACTCTTCAATTCAATTTTATTTGTCAATCAAGCGTTTTCGATAACTTGCAATGAGTCTGTTACAGTGCTGTGGAGGAATTTTGGCCCACTCATCTTTGCAGAATTGTTATAATTCAGCCACATTGGAGGGTTTTCGAGCATGAACCACCTTTTAAGGTCATGCCACAGCATCTCAATCAGATTGAGGTCAGGACTTTGACTAGGCCACTCCAAAGTCTTCATTTTGTTTTTCTTCAGCCATTCAGAGGTGGACTTGCAGATGTGTTTTGGATCATTGTCCTGCTGCAAAACCCAAGTTCCCTTCAGCTTGAGGTCACAAACAGATGGCCGGACATTCTCCTTCAGGATTTTTTGGTAGACAGCAGAATTCATGGTTCCATTTATCACAGTCTTCCAGGTCCTGTAGCACCAAAACAGCCCCAGACCATCACCCTACCACCACCATATTTTACTGTTGGTATGATGTTCTTTTTCTGAAATGCGGTGTCACTTTTACACCCGATATAATGGGACACAGACCTTCCAAAAAGTTACATTTTTGTCTCGTCAGTCCACAGAGTATTTTCCCAAAAGTCTTGGGGATCATCAAGATGTTTTCTGGCAAAACTGAGATGAGCCTTTATGTTCTTTTTGCTCATCATTTTCATCTTGGAACTCTGCCATACAAACCATTTTTGCCCAGTCTCGTTCTTATGGTGGAGTCATGAACACTCACTTTAACTGAGGCAAGTGAGGCCTGCAGTTCTTTTGATGTTGTTGTGGGGTCTTTTGTGACCTCCTGGATGAGTTTTCGCTGTGCTCTTGGGGTAATTTTGGTCGGCCGGCCACTCCTGGGAAAGTTCTCCACTGTTCCATGTTTTCGCAATTTGTAGATAATGGCTCTCACTGTGGTTTGCAGCAGTCCCAAAGCTTTAGAAATGGCTTTATAACCTTTTCCAGACTGATAGATCTCAATTACTTTCATTCTCATTTGTTTTTGAATTCCTTTGGAATGCGGCATGCTGTCTAGCTTTTGAGGATCTTTTGGTCTACTTCACTCTGTCAGGCAGGTCCTATTTAAGTGAGTTCTTGATTGCGAACAGGTGTGGCAGTAATCAGGCCTGGGTGTGGCTAGAGAAATTGAACTCAGCTGTGATAAACCACAGTTAAGTTATGTTTTAACAGGGGGGGCAAACACTTTTTCACACAGGGCCATGTAGTTTTGGATTTTGTTTTCCCTTAATAATAAAAACCTTCATTTAAAAACTGTATGATGTATTGTAACGTGTTAGAAGACTGGCTAGATACGTGGGAGCTAAACCATTTAGAGCCTTGTATGTAAGTAGTGCTAGTTTATAATCAATTCTAAACAGGTAGCCACTGCAGGGATGATAATATTGGGGTTATACAATCATATTTTCTTGACCTGGTAAGGACTCTGGTGGCTGCATTCTGGACTAACTGTAGCTTGATTATTGAAGACACAGGACAACCACCTAGTAATGTGTGGTGCCCACAGAAAAATGTATACACAAGTATTGAAATGTGAAAATGTGACTAACGAATATAACGATATTTGATCGTGTACTGAACACTAAAAAAAGGGACTCTTACCTTTTTCTTTTGTAATGCTTGAGCAGAGACTCTTATTTTGATACGGGAAAATCGCGTATACGAACGGTATCTGCAGCTGCCGCTCAAACATACAGAGGAGCTGGCAGAGAAGACACGTGATTCCCGACTTTTTTGTCTGTTTCCTGTATTTACAGGTAAATAATATGAACATTATTGTTTAAACAATGTTTAAATTTTAAAACATTTGTTTAATTACGATTCATTTGTGATGTTATGTGAAAATTGTACATTTTATCCCCTTCATGGTGTTATAAAGTGGTGGAAATGTGGTATATACTTCTGTTAAGTTGTCGACTTAAATTTAACATGTTATTATTTATAAAATCTGAGGTAAATGCTTATTTGTTTATGTTTAAAAAGTTAATTAGTTAAGTTAAGCTCACCCTTGACTCGCGCTTGGCGCGTTAATTGATCACCTGATCAGCTCGTGCAGAGAGGTGGGTAATGGCAGCCCATATAACTGTTACTGCTGTACACTGTGCATTTATGGGGAACTGAATGTGAAGGGAATGTCATGTTTTAAACTGTGAAACAGAGTTAAAGTTTGCATACATGTGCATAATCTGAGTAAATTAATACTAGATTTAACTGTGTTGGTATATAAAAGAGTATGAAGGGAAGGTTTTTGAATATTAAAAATAGATAAATTGTAGAAAGGAAGACAAAAAAATAGGGAAAGTGATGCTGATGCTTTATTTGTTTTCTTCTGAAGAATTGCAACTGTTTGTGAATGTTGAATATTGTTGAATGGTTGTCAATAAAAAAACATACAGAGGCGCTGGCAGAGAAGACACGATTCCTGACTCTTTTGTCTGTTTCCTGTATTTACAGTAATCTGGCTGTCGGGTCTCCGGAGCCAGGACCTGCAACAAATGCATTACAATAGTCCAGTCTGGAGGTCATGAATGCATGAACTAGCTTTTCTGCATCAGATACAGATAAAATGTTCCTAAGCTTGGCAATGTTTCTAAGGTGGAAGAAGGCTGTTTTTGTAATATTGGAAATATGATTTTCAAAGGACTTTCAAAGTTGCTGTCTAATATTACGCCCAGGTCTCACTGTCGAGCTAGTAGTAATAGTACATACATCTAAATGCAAGTTGAATTGTGAAAGCTTTTGTGTACTGTTTTTTTTTTGGACCAATCAGTAATATCTCTGTCTTATCAGGATTTAGTAATAGAAAATAAAAATAAAAATCAGTCATCCAGTCTTTGATATCTTTAACACACTCAGTTAATCTAGACAATTTAGATATTTCATCTGGTTTTGATGAGATATAACGGTATTGTCAGCATAACAATGGAAACTAATCCCATGTCTTCTAATGATGTTACCCAAGGGAAGCATGTATACTGAAAACAGCAGGGGACCTAAAACTGATCCTTCTGGAACCCCGTATTTCACTGGCATTACACTGGACAGTTCTCCATTTAAATCTACAAAATGGTATCAATCAGACAGGTAGGATCTAAACCATTTTAATGCCTGTCCCTGAATACCTATGTGATTTTGTAAGTGATCTATGAGAAAGTTATGATCTGTCGAATGCCAGAAAATCAGGTAAAAACAAGTACTTTGTAATTTTAACTAGTGCAGTTTCTGTACTATGATGGGGCCTGAAACCTGACTGAAATTCTTCAAGGATATTGTTTTCCTGTAAGAAGGAGCATGATTGAGCAGACACAACCTTTTCTAATATTTTAGATATAAATGGAAGGTTTGAAATCGGTCTATAATTTGATAATTCATTAGGGGCTTGTTTAGGTTTCTTAAGAAGAGGCTTAATAACTGCTAACTTGAGAGGTTTTGGGACGTGACCTAAATATAACGAGGAATTAATAATGTTGAGAAGAGGCTCTCCAGCTGTATGTATCACTTCTTTCAGTAATCTAGTTGGAATTGGCTGAACTAGATCATAGGATGCTGTCAAAGGTTGAACATCCAGTATTTTGTTCCTGATACTATCCATTTTTTCGGTGAAGAAATTCATAAAGTCCTCACTACTAAACTGTGATGGAGTACTCTCTTCAGATATCTGATGTTTTGTTAGTCTAGCCACTGTACTAAATAAGAACCTGGGATTGTTTTGGTTTATTTCTATCAGTTTGCTTAGGAGCTTGGCCCTATTAGATTTTAGAGCCTTTCTGTAGCTAGAACACATGGCATAAAAACACTTCACGTTTTCAGGAATTAACAAAATTTGACTTTTAAAGATTTTTGGCCAGGAACACAAGCCTGTCCACACTTTCAGGCTTTAAGGATGCACGCAAACACATCACAATGTTTCCTCCAGTGCTGAACACTCTTTCTGAGGGAGAGCTTGTGGCAGGGATGCACAAATATTTTGTGCTAACTTGTAGAGTGCTGGGAATAGTTTTTTGTGTTCCTTCCACCAAATCAAAGGATTCTCCTCACTATCAACAGCAGCAGATAAAAAATAAGACTGTAGCTCAGCAGTTATGGCCATGTCTTGGAGATTGGAGAGAGATGATGGTGCTGGTCTGTGGTCCCCATCCACTTTAAAGAAACTACCTAATGTTTTTTTGGTCTTCTTTAGTGCTGGTGGATTTTGGTCATCTGCTTCCTCACTGACAGTCACAGATGGTTGATGCTTTTAATAAACCAAAGGCAAAAATTTGGTTTAACTCATAAAAGGTAACATCATATACTATTAGTAGTACATTAAAGACTAGTTATTAATGTTAAATTAATACTGAAAATGGACCAAACAAAATATTACAGTCAACTGAGAATTATAATTACCTTGATGACTGCAGATGCTGATTCCATTTCAGTTCTCAAATGAATCTTGACAGCTTCAACTCTGTCTTCTTTAACATACTTCAGCTTGAGTCTGGGATCAATTACAGAAGTCATGTCAAGCAACTCTTGTGTCTGTGGATCATCATCCTTCTCTTTCAGGTAGTCCAGGATCTTCTTTTTGATGCATTTTGAGAGTTCCGTTTCTCCCTCTTTCTCTGCCAAGATTTTATTGTTGAACAAATGAAGAACAGGCTTACGATACACTTATATATTGCTCTCCTGAAAGAGCACCAGTTCATTCAGAAAGAGGAGAAAGTGAGTTGTTGACTGCTTCAAGTACTTCTATGTCCTGCCATGTGGGGACAAGGTGTCTGATTTTTTTTTCCGTGGAGAGAACACAAGAAATGGCACTCTGTTGTTCCAATACCCTGGCAATCATTGCTTGTTTTGATCCCCATGTTGTGGGACACTCTTTAGCCTGTGTTCAGGTGACTTGATTTCTTTCTGGGCCTCGGCCAACTCCCTCCTTCGTCTCCAGCTATAGGAAAAGCATCCAAAACTTGTTGCTCCTCTGTTAATCCCCAGGCAGCCAGAATCTCTTTCAATCCCCAAGCAATCGCATCCCCAGTGTGATCTTGTGGAAAATACGACGTTTGCAAGCATTTGCTTTTGAGTTGAAACTCATCGTCAATGTAATGAACTCTATTTTTCGCAGATCTGATTCAATGCCTTCCTGACATTTTGAATAAAGTGAAGGCAGTGCAATTTTAGAAAAGTAATTGCGGGAGGGGATGATGAATCTCTTATCCATTGTGTTTGAGGTTTTTAAACCCCTGCTGCAAACTGTATTAATCGGCACCATGTCTTTTGCTATGAAATGCGTAATCGCTTCAGTTATCTCCATTTGTCTTGGAGAATAATGTAAATAGATTTTTTTTTGTAATCGCAGCTTTAAACGATTCATTTAAAACGTAATCGTGGTGTCCATAATCATAATTGCGATTAGAAAATCGATTCATTGTGCAGCTCTAGGTAGAATATCTATCTCAGTGACATCTCTTCTGTGTGATCAGAAAATATCAGCGAGAATCAAGGGGAAGGTGTACAGGACAGTGGTGAGAGCGGCCATGCTGTATGGTTTAGAGACAGTGTCACTGAGGAAGAGACAGGAGTCAGAGCTCGAGGTAGCAGAGCTGAAGATGTTGAGGTTCTCTTTGGGAGTGACAAGATTGGACAGAATTAGGAATGAGTACATCAGAGGGACAGCTCATGTTGGACGTTTGGGGGACAAAGTTAGGGAGGCCAGATTAAGATGGTTTGGACATGTTCAGAGGAGGGAGAGTGAGTATATTGGTAGGAGAATGTTGGACATGGGGCTGCCAGGCAGGAGGCAAAGAGGAAGGCCAAAGAGGAGGTATATGGATGGAATTAATGAGGATATGAAGCTAGTGGGTGCAAGGGTTGAGGATGCAGAAGATAGGGATAGGTGGAGAGAGATGATTCGCTGTGGCGACCCCTGAAGGGAAAAGCCGAAAGAAGAAGAAGAAGAGTGACATCTGCTGCATGTGATATAATTAAATTCAGCGTATAATTTAATAAGATGAGTTGGTCTAGTGATGTTTTGTTTAACCCGAAAGGCATTCATTCATTCATTGTTTACCGGTTATCCAATCTATTCTCGGGTCACGGGGAGCCTGTGCCTCTCAGGCATCATTGAGCATCAAGGCAGGATACACCCTGGACAGTGTGCCAACCCATTGCAGGGCACACACACTCTCATTCACTCACGCAATCATACACTACAGACAATTTAGAGATGCCAATCAACCTACAATGCATGTCTTTGGACCAGGGGAGGAAACCCCCGAGGCATGGGAAGAACTCCACACACACATGGCGGAGGCGGGAATTGAACCCCCAACCCTGGAGGTGTGAGGCAAATGTGCTAACCACCAAGATTTCAGATTTAGTGGGAATTACGTTTTATCATTGAAGAAAGTCGTTAAAGCATCACATTGAGCAGTGCAATACAGAAGTCTCATCTGAGGGTTGCAGAATGTTGTTTATTGTGGGAAATAAGGCTTTTGTCCCCTCCTTGAACCGCCACCTTAATGGGGTGGAGGGGTTTGAGTACCCAAATGAACCTAGGAGCCATGTTGTCAGGGGCCTAGTGCTCCTGGTAGGGTCTCCCAAGGCAAACGGGTTCTAGGTGACAGGTCAGACTAAGAGCGGTTCAAAACCCTCATGGAATTGAAATCAAGGACCGTTACGTTGCCCAGACTGGCGTCACCAGGGCCCCACCTGCGAGGGGTGCTGGAAGGTGCTCCGACTGGGGACTCTATAGTTTTCCTTGGGGACTTCAACGCCCATGTGGGCAATGACAGTGATACCTGGAGGGGCGTGATTGGGAGGAACGGCCCCCCTGATCTGAACTCGAGTGGTGTCCTGTTGCTGGACTTCTGTGCTAGTCACAGCCTGTCCATAACAAACACCATGTTCAAGCATAAGGGTGTCCATCAGTACACGTGGTACCAGGACATCCTAGGCCGGAGATCAATGATCGACCTTGTGATTGTGTCATATGACCTCCGGCCGCATGTCTTGGACACTCGGGTGAAGAGAGGGGTGGAGCTGTCAACCGATCACCACTTGGTGGTGAGTTGGATCCGCTTACAGAGGAGGATGCCGGACAGACTTGGCAGGCCCAAATGTATTGTGAGGGTCTGTTGGGAACCTCTTGCTGATCCATCTGTTAGGGGAGTCTTCAACTCCCACCTCCGGGAGAGTTTCAACCAGATCCCGAGGGAGGTTGGGGACATTGAGTCTGAGTGGACCATGTTCTCCTCCTCCATTGTTGATGCAGCCATCCAGAGCTGTGGCCGTAAGGTCTCTGGTGCCGGTCGTGGTGGCAATCCCCGAACACAGTGGTGGACACTGGAAGTAAGGGATGCCGTCAAGCTGAAGAAGGAGCTATCGAGCCTGGTTGGCTTGGGGGACTCCGGAGTTCGGTGAGGCCATGGAGAAGGACTATCGGACGGCCTGGGGGGAATTCTGGCAGACAGTTCGGCGCCTCAGAAGGGGTAAGCAGCTCTCTGCCAACACTGTTTACAGTGGAGGTGGAGAGTTGCTGGTCTAGACTGGGGATATTGTCGGACAGTGGAAGGAATACTTCGAGGATCTCCTCAACCCCACTGACACGACTTCCATAGAGGAACCAGAGGCCGAGGACTCAGAGGTAGATTCATTCATCACCCAAGCTGAGGTCACTGAGGTAGTTCAGCAGCTCCTTGGTGGCAAGGCACCGGGGGTGGATGAGATTCACCCTGAGTACCTTAAGTCTCTGGATGTTGTGGGGTTGTCTTGGCTGACACGTCTCTGCAACATAGCGTGGCGGTCAGGGACAGTGCCTCTGGACTGGGTGACTGGGGTGGTGGTCCCTCTTTTTAAGAAGGGGGACCAGAGGGTGTGTTCCAACTATAGGGGGATCACACTCCTCAGCCTCCCAGGGAAAGTCTATTCCAGAGTACTGGAGAGGAGAGTCCGACCGTTAGTCGAACCTCGGATACAGGAGGAGCAATGTGGCTTTTGACCCAGTCGTGGAACACTGGACCAGCTTTATACCCTCCACAGGGTGCTCGAGGGCTCGTGGGAGTTTGCCCAACCAGTCCACATGTGTTTTGTGGACTTGGAGAAGGCTTTTTACTGTGTCCCTCGTGGCATTCTGTGGGAGGTGCTCTGGGAGTACGGGGTCCGTGGCCCTCTGTTAAGGGCTGTTTGGTCTCTGTATAACCGGAGCAGGATCTTGGTTCACATTGCCAGCTGTAAGTCAGATCTGTTCCCAGTGCATGTTGGACTCCGACAGGGCTGTCCTTTGTCACCGGTTCTGTTCATTGTTTTTATGGACAGAATTTCTAGACGCAGCCAGGGGCTGGAGGGAGTCTGGTTTGGGTACCACAGGATCTCATCACTGATTTTCGCAGATGATGTTGTCCTGTTGGCTCCCTCAAGCTTGGACATACAGCATGCACTGGGGTGTTTTGCAGCTGAGTGTGAAGCGGCTGGGATGAGGGTCAGCACCTCCAAATCAGAGGCCATGGTTCTCAACCAGAAAAAAGTGGCTTGCACAATTCAGGTTGGAGGGGAGATCCTTCCTCAAGTGGAAGAGTTTAAGTATCTCGGGGTCTTGTTCACGACTGAGGGAAGGATGGATCATGAGATTGACAGACGGATCGGTGCAGCGGCAGCAGTAATGCGGTCTATTTACTGGTCTGTTGTGGTGAAGAAGGAGCTGAGCCGGAAGGCGAAGCTCTCGATTTACCAGTCAGTCTATCTTCCTACTCTCACCTATGGTCATGAGCTCTGGGTCATGACCGAAAGGGTAAGATCCCGGATACAAGCGGCTGAAATAAGCTTCCTCCGTAGGGTGGTGGGGTGCCTTAGAGATAGGGTAAGGAGCTCTGTCACCCGGGAGGAGCTCGGTGTAGAGCCGCTGCTCCTCCACATCGAAAGGGGGCAGTTGAGGTGGCTCGGACATCTGTTTCGGATGCCTCCGGGACGCCTCCCTGGAGAGGTGTTCTGGGCATGCCCCGGGGAAGACCCAGGACATGCTGGAGAGACTATGTCTCTCGGCTGGCCTGGGAACGCCTCGGGGTCCCTCTGGAAGAGCTGTGGAGGAAGTGTCTGGGGAGAGGGAGTCTGGGCATCCCTACTTAGACTGCTGCCCCCGCGACCCGGCTCCAGATAAGCGGAAGACAATGAATGAATGAATGAAGGCTTTTGTGTCACTTTCACCAGACCTAAAAATTTCAAAGTCCAAAACTATCCAAGTAAGATATAAAGTCCCTTGTTAGTGTATTATTGACATTATTCATATGAATATTAAAATCAGCCAAAAGTAAAATATTAGTGGAAAGTGTACACACAGGAGTTAAAAATGTAGAAAGATCATGTATGAACATTACACTATTTCAGACGGCGATAAATAACAGCTAGTATTGTTGGTGTAGAACCGCTGATTTGTAAAACAACCGACTCAAAGGTAGTGTATGTAGACAGTCACCAGAGATGGCTTGTAAGTCGCGTCGTAAAGTATCGCGAGAACTTCGCCCACGACCATGAGTCTGTGGTTGTGAAATGTAAACAAACCCCGGAGGACATGCTTGACTCAGCTCCAAAAAGTCATTTGGTTCTACCAGGTGTGGACCCAGCAAAAGAAGTCGCACTTGCGATCATCCACAAGATGCTGGATCAGACAGCCATTATTGGAGAGTGAGTGTGTGTTGAACAGCCCGAATTTGAGGCTGTTTTTATCAGGCGCAGAGCTAGGTGAGCTGGCTAGCTTTGTTAGCATACCATGGTTTACAGACCGGTTTCCTTCTTGATCGAGGGGCTGAAGACTGAAATCTACAGCACATACTTACATTGTTTGTCACATAATATGATAAAAGGCTAAAACAAATAAACAATTAAATACTATTAAGTCACCAAAACTGAATGCTTTGCTGTTTTTCTTTTTTCCCTCTCAGTCCCTGTTCTTTGGGGTCTGTGCTCCACTAGTGATCAAACTCTAGAAACATCCCTGTGTACAACCAGTGAAGAGTGTGTCATTGTGTCTCTCTAAAGGTTGTGATTGTGGTGTCTCAGATGAAGGCTGTGCTTCTCTGACTTCAGCTCTGAGATCAAACCCCTCACACCTGATAAAACTGAATTTATCCTATATTAATCTAGGAGACTCAGGAGTGAAGAGTCTCTCTGCTGTACTGGAGGATCCTCACTGTAAACTGGAGACACTGGGGTAAGATCATCCCTCTGAGAGTCACATGACCTGCTCCTCAGTAAGACACATTCTCTAATAGTGAGACTGAAGCAGAAGCTTTAGCTTCATCATCAATGTCCTGAGGAGGAAGATTGTTTCTTTTCACTGCACACTGATGTTTCACAGACTCTGCTGTCACTGCAATGTGTCTGAAATTACTGTGAAATTTACTAAAACACTGTAACTAATCACACAAACTGCAGCTGAGACGCAAACTTAATGTACTGTGTGAGATGCAGGGGTTCAAAGCAGCAGTGACATGGAGATGATGTGAAAAACATTATTCCATAAGACTGAAGAGGTCATCAGTTAAATAGAGCAAATTAGATTAAAACACACAAAGCTCCATTGTAGCTGAACTAGTGTTTATTCTGTCAGTGAATGTTTGTTCAGTACGTCTCTGTCTAGCTGCTATGAACAGGGTTTCCAGATCTGTTTGGATGAGTTACTCAGTGTCCCTCAAGTTGTGACAGACAGATATGTACTGTCCTGCTAAAATGCAACTCTCCTTCATTTCTCCTAACAGAATTAAGCAGTTGGTCAGTGTTGGGCAGGAGGGAGAACTGAACTTTGAGAGCTCTGTCTCCACTGTGTACACACACTTTGCTCTGTAGAGAGCCATGATTTCTTATAGCAGCTCATCTCCATGGCCAGTGTGTGTGCTGAGTCTGTATTTAGATGGTTTGGTTCTGTGTTGATGGACAGTCACTGTCCATTTAGGGTCAGATAGAACTGCATGTTACTTTGTGCTGGTGTTTGTGTGTTCCAGTGGGTGATGGAGTTTGGTTTCTGTGGTGTTATCATGTGCTGTATAATAGAGCCAATGTTTGATGGATCTTTTCTGAATGATTGAGCAGCAGTGGGAATCGGCACACTTCAGCTCTACAGCTGTTGTTTGTGGAGTTTCAGTGGATTTACAGAATTGTGTGTGTATAATTTCAGCTGGGTGTTTACCCCACTGTGTAAAATGTTGGTTTGTAAGTGACCCCAGCTCTTGCTACCATACAGCAGAATAGGTTCAGTTACTGATTCATATAATTTGAGACAGATGAAAATATATAGACTATGAAAATATTCTAAGTTCTACATAATTAGACATTTCGTATATTTAACATATCAAGTACGCTTTTATGACATCCTTCTCCTACCTACTCTACTTCATCCTGCTCAAAGTTTCCTATTATTTCTCCAAAGCAAAAACACAATCATCCATACATAAATATATACCTGAGCATGATAAGCAAATAATCAGAACATCACATGCACATTACATTCACATCACTCCCCCATGACCTGCTGCTCCTGAATGGTGAACCAGGAGTGGGCGAAAAAACCCCAAATGCCAATTTTGAGGGAAAATTCCCACTCTGCCTGCAATTTGCGCGATAGCCAGTCATGCCAGGGCCACCAAATACATATAAACACATGCATTCATTATTTTCATATACACAGTTTCATAAAAGCATCGAAAGTACAGTTTACATAAGCAACGCCATGAGTCAGTTCCACCACCAATAGTGGGTTCTGCAGGTTGACTTCACATAATAGAAGTTAGAGCCAGTGCAAATATTCTAGTGGTTGGAGACGTCGCTTCCATGCTAAATGTTCAGTTGATGTCCATACAGCAAGGGTGAAAGACCCTCCACCTTGTTGTCATACAGAACTCCTAGGGTGGCCATCATTTTACAGCATGCAGCACACTGGACTGGTCGGGTCGCCAGTCCAGATAGAACCTCCCCTGCTTGTCACACTTCAGTTGTCTGCTGCTCTTCCCATGGTGGCATTGCGTGCATCGCACGATTCGCACACTATGATGGGTTGCATTCAGGCTCTGAAAGGTTGCCATAGGTCCTGCGCACAACACTTATGCCAAGATAGAGACAACATAGACAAACACGGACATGGACAAATAACATTGCAAATAACAGACAAGAAGATCAATACTCTGGGCAATTTCTTTTTTACGTTTCAAAGCCGTCTCCTTCCTCCTTCCACCGAGGGACCTTAAAGGGACCCTCACATCATGGTTCTTTCCAGTGCTTACGCTTGAACCCAATGATGTATATGTAGTCTACTTGGCGTAGCAGCTCCTCTACCTCAGTGCCGAGTACAGCTTCACCAACCTGTGAACACACTGTTCTATGGATTTGGGTTAGATGTTTTACTTAACTTTCATTTACTTACAGACGTTAGACGTTTTACTCTACTTACATTTTCATCTTCAAGTTGTTCTAATGAGGGGCCCTTGTCAGGTCCCCTTGTAAAAGCTACTGGCATTGGTCTAACTGTTAACATATCATGTAGATTTAAATAAGTGTTCCTGTTAGTTTGAGAGCGCATTTTCATTAATGCTAGCGGTAACGCTTGTACCTAATTCAGCTTTGTGCTTGCACAGATCTTGGCTATTTTCTCTTTCAGCACACTGTTTGCCCTCTCTACCATCCCTTGAGACTGGGGATGGTACACACAACCTAGACGGTATTTCAGGCATAAGGCCTCTGCCATCGCCTTCATTATTTCATTTTCAAAGTGGGGACCATTATCTGAGCTCAATTGATCTGGGATACCGAACCGAGGAATCACTTCCCTGCACAGAAATTTAAGCACTGTCTTGGCGTCATTCTTTGCCATAGCCTGTGCTTCCACCCACCAGCTAAACCGATCTATTACCACCAGAATGTACCTTTTTCCTTCTTTTCTCTCTGTGGCTCCCATGTTTACAAAATCCATCACAAGATGTCTAAATGGTACCATGGGTTCTGGTATGTGATTGATAGGTGCCGTGAAATGTTTTCTAACATTACGTACTGCGCAAAGCTCACACGCTCACAGGAATTTATCCACCATACTTGCTAGGTATGGAGACCACCAGTCCTCTCTAATTGTCTCAATGATTTTCCTGCGGTCACAATGATCTATCCCATGAGCCTCCTTAATCAACATTGGAAGAAAACCTAGCGGGGCGACAAATACACCATCACAACTTCTCCACATTCCAGATCTAGAGTCTAGTACTGCTCCACGTTTTCTCCACAACTCTTTCTCCTCTACAGTGGCTAACTCCTGTAATGCTCTAACATCAGCTAATGCGACCTGTGGCTGTTCCTCATCGTCTAGCTCTCCTGCTTGCATCATTACTTTGACACACGTGTCACCTACTGCCGCCTTTTTAGCTACCTCATCAGCTGCTGCATTTCCTTTACTAACCCTTCTGACTTATGAGCTCTACACTTTACAATTGCCAATTTAGTTGGGAGCATCATTGCTTTTAGCAGTTCCAAAATTGCTGGCCCGTGTATAATAGCCGACCCATCTGCTCGCTGGAAACCTCTCTGTGCCCAAATTGGCCCAAACACATGACACACCTCATAAGCATAGGCCGAATCAGTGTATATGGTGCATGTTTTATGTGCACCCAATTTTCATGCTGCTGTTACTGCTGTTTTATCTCTGCCAACTGGGCTGAGCATGGCTGTGGCACTGCACAGTCATTACTGTGAATACTGAATTGAATACTCCCGATTTGCCATCATATTGAACTACCGCATAGCCAGCTTTAATTCCCTCATTACTTCAATAGCATGAACCATCTACGAAGAAGACACACTGAGCATCGGGCAGTAGGTGTGATTCTAAGTCTGATCTAGCTTTTAAATATTTTTCTGTCTCATCAGCACACTCATGTGGGGCTCCCTCTTCTGGGAGCACCAACCTATCTGCAGGGTTTATTGTGCGGCATTTTTCAATTGTTAGCTCGGGGGCTGATAGAATTAGCTCATAGCCTGTTCTTTGAGCATTAGTTATCACAAATTTTTGACTAGTCAATAGCGCATGCAATGCATGTGACGTGTACAGGGTCACTGGATGCCCCATGGTGATTGTTGATGCCTTCTGATAGGCGAATGCCGCAGCTGCCAATCCTCGATAGCATGGTAGCATGCCCTTCTCCACACTATCGAGCACTGTGCTAAAGTAGGCTACAGGTCTTTTCCCCATGCCTTCTTGTTCCTGTACTAGTACTACTGAGGCAAACACTTTTCTTTCAGATACATACAAATAGAATGGTTTGCCGTAATCTGGACACGCCAGTGCCGGTGCTGACGACAAGTCATTTTTTAACATATCAAATACTGCTTCTGCTTCCTTAGTCCAAATTAACTTGGCACTAGACTTTGTTTGGTCAGCAGCTTTTACTATGTCTCTAAGAGGTTGTGTTTTCATAGGAAAACTACAGATCCATGGTCTGCTAAAACCAGCCAAACCCAAAAATGATAGCATTTGCTGGACAGTTTCTGGTCTGGGGGCTTTTCGAATAGTCTCTACATGCTTTGGTGAGATTTTTCGTGTAGTGCCTTCGAGCATTCTACCTAAGTATTCAACTTTCTGCTGGCAGAATTGCAGTTTTTCTTTACTTACCTTATGCCCGTTTACTGCTAGAGTTTTCAGGACATGCACCGAGTCCTGTATACATTGCTCTTTAGACTGACTACAAATTAACAGGTTGTCCACGTATTGTAATATTGTGCTGGACACATCCAAACTTTCCAGGGCTCTAGCTAAGACTTGGTTAAAAATTGATGGACTTTCACAATAACCTTGTGGTAGACATGTGTACATGTATTGTTGTCCTTTATAAGTAAAGGCAAACAAGAACTGTGAATCTGGATGTAATGGGACACTAAAAAATGCTGAGCACAGGTCAATTACCTTGTACCATTTAGTTCCTTCTGGAATATTAGATAATAGAGTGTGTGGGTCAGGAACTACTGGAGTCTCTGTTATTACCACTCGATTCACTGGTCGCAAATCATGGACCAGTCTCCACTTATCAGAATTTGGTTTTCTGACCGGAAAGATGGTAGTGTTGCACTGGCTCCTTGTTAGGACTAGAACTCCTACTTCTACTAGTCCTTCAATTGTTGGCCCTATCCCTGCTATTGCTTCTTTTGACAGGGGATACTGTTTCTGATATGGTAACTGTGCTCCAGGCTTAAGCTGTATCTTAACTAAACCTGCTGACCTTACTAACCCTACATCTGTCTGATGTCTTGTCCATAACTGATCTGGTACTTGCATCAACGCGTCCCCCCTTTCTTCCTGTGTGGGTTCACACCCTTCTGCCCATTGGGGCAGTTGGTTCATTTTATTCTTTTCTGTCCTCATTCTCTCAGCCCTGTTTATCAATACAGTCTGTGGTTTCACCTCATCTATTTCTTCTTGCCCTATTTTTAGAAACTTCCTATCTGGCGATACACTGACTCTCTGTCCTACCTGTGTCCACTGTTTTACCTGACTTGCTTCCTTCACCATTGGCCCTAGCTCTTTTGATACAAAACCTTGCCCAATCAGCAGCAAGACATGAGGAGCAGCATCTGGAATCTAGTACCACTGTTCAAGTTGCTTTGGCAATTGAACCGTTGCTTCTGCTCCCTGCGGTCCCACTATTAAGTCTATAAGAGAATACTGTGTCCTTGCCACATGCTCGTCCCACATGGCCTCATATTCCTCATTCTGTCCTTCTTCATCATACATCATTGTGCAGTGCCATGGTTCTCTGCTTTCCTGATAATAAGCATTTTGATAAGCCAGGGTTTCCATTTTGCATATAAGTCCCTTATTCCACCCTTCATTCTATCCAATTCCAGCCAGTAGACCTTGTCCATTACGCACCGTTCCAGTTTTGTTTCTATCATGCCATATTGCTGAATCAAAAGTTCTGGGAGCTCCACTCACACTCTTTCTCCGCAATGTATTTTAGCTCCCAATTTGCAGAGCGCACCTCTTCCGAGTAGATTCGCTGGAGTTTCTGGGGAGAACAGTAATGATGCTTGCACTGTCACTCCTTGTATATTCAGCTCTTGAGGCTCAGTAAATCATAAAGTCTGCATTTTCCCTGAGAAGCCTATTGTTTTAACTGCTTTACTAGAGAGGGGGAGCTTTGAGCCTTCTTTGCCTATGCTTGTGAATTGCTGTGTCAATTAAGAAAGGCAAGCGAATTTGTTCTGCCACTACTACCAAAAGAGTGGGTTCTTGAGCAGGGTGCAGCAAGGTGGTACACTGCACAAGCTCCCCCTCTGACTTCTCTGGGCCTCTTCACATACTTCCCGGGGTTAGCCCCATTTTGCCCACTCCCGAGTTCACTGATCCTTGGGACTCTTGGTTAGAAACCATCCAGGGTCTTGTCCAATTTCCTGGTCCCTGCCATCATTGGTTTTGCTGAGGGTTATCTCTTGTGGGCGCTATTGGCCCCTCTTGTTGATAGGCATACGGGCAATCTCGTTGTAGGTGACTTGGGTCATAACACACCCAGCACCCTCTTTTTCCTAGATTCATCTGAGCTCTTCCTCTCATAGGTTGCTGAAATGTTCCTCCTCCCCGACCTTGTCCTCATCCCTGACCCCATCCTCAATTCTGGGGCAGGTACTGTTGCACTGGGGGGTACATTGTCAGTGGTTGAGAAGCATAGTACACTGGTTGCATCTGTTGTGGTGGAACTATAGGCATGGCTTGTGTCATGGCCGCTGGCTGTGGCATCAGAAGTGCAGGCTGAGCCACAGGAGGTGCTACTGGTTGCGCTACCAGCACTGCTGCTTGCTTTGCCATGCTTTTTCCTTCTTTCTTCTTTTCCATAATATCTTGTTTGTTGCAGGCCAATTCGCTCAGCTGGGCCTTGTGGAGCTGCATAACTAGACTGTCAGCCACCTTCTTTGCTTCTCTCTCCTTTCGTCTGTGCAGTTCCACATAATGTATTATATTAGCCTCAAAAGTGGGCCAAGCCATTGTGCTCAGTCTCACCACTGTGTCTAGTTGATCTTGGACTTCCATTGGAAGAGCCTTCTTCACCATCATTCAGAACAGGGTCTGGTTTGCTGCTGTTTTATCCCATGCTCCTCCCATTTCTTCTCTCCAGGCCTTTTGTAGCTTCAACACAAACTTCCATTTTGATCTTTTCCACTCTTTCTGGATCTGCCTGTGTTGGATATGAATCTCTTAAAGAGTGCCAGATGCTGTTACGGTGAGGCCCAAATGATCTGGGGTCTTATATCTGTCCCTCTGCCTCTCTCTTCAGATTTACATTTTGAAATATTTCAATCATTTTTGCCTTTCCTAGTGATTGGGACAATATTGCCTTGATGTCTCCCAGGGCTAACATTTGTCTCATTGTCTGCTCCTCAAATCGAGTAATCCATTTCTGGGCTCCTTCACAGATACTTGTGCCTATTAACCCCGTCAGGTCCAGGAATGACCATGGGACATAGGCCACATCGTGCCCCCTGGGTTTGCTCACTTCTTCCCTCATCATATTCTGGGAGCCCCTCCTTTACCTCTTCCTCTTCTTCCTCTTCTTCTGGTCTCTGTTTTTTGGATCTTGTTACCATGGTTGAAATCACCGACCTCTTTGCTCTCTGTTGGTTTTTCTCTTTTATCTGCTCCCGTACGGCCTTCAACTCGTCCATGGTTCTACTCAGTCTCCAGTCCAGCTCTTCTTGCATCTTTCTTACCTCCTGGTATAATTGGTGCAGGTCCTCCTCCTTTTTTTTTCGCTCTCTGCTTGGCTCCATTTTTGGAACTCACTGTGTGAGTCATGCAGGTTCTTGAATGCTCCCTCTACTTGTCTTCGCACACTTCCATCTCATTCCATTTCTTGTTCTATCTCTCCCAATCTTCTTTTTGTCTCCTCCAATTCCATACTTGAATGTATTTGTGTCCGCTCTTTCAAGTCTTCCATTGTTAGGAAGCTGTCATCAAGTTGTCTTCGCTTCCCTTGTATTTGTTCCCTTATTCTTTGAATCTCACTGTCTCTTTTCAGCTCTGTTATCGTCTGTGTTAGTGTCACTACTCCTGCTATGTGGTACTTCCTTTCTTTTTCAATTTCAGCTTTGTTTTTCTTTTACTGTTCATTACACTGGTTTTGTTCTTCTTCCTGGTTCAGGGGGATTTTCTCTCTCTCCATGGGTTCTCTGTTCTCCTAGTATTGGTTGGATATGCTTGTTTTTCTGTCTTCATCCTTCCCTTCACTCGGGTTATTCTTTGTCAAAAGGCTGCTTTCTCTTTCACTCGCTTCTGGTGGTTGACGACCCTCTCTTCCTTTCATTTCCTGGATAGGGTGTGCTTGTCTGACATCCCAGGTTTGGCCATTGTATGTTTTCTTTATAACTTCCTTTTCTTAAGTTTTCTTGATGCTCTTTCTTTTCCTCAGTTTCTATGCCTAGTCCTGGGTCCCATGCCAAGCTTTCCCCACTCTCCTCTTGGAATCTTTTCAGTTTGGGATACACTCGTTTTGGCTCTTGTTCTGAGCGTTGCGCTGTCTTTTCTTCTTTGTCTTCGCCTTCACTTGGCCTGCATATTACTTGACCTTCGAAGTGGCCATCCAGTATTTCCAAACTTACCCTCTGTGGCCGTTTGCTTTCCGTAAGGACATAGATTCCTGCTCTTTGTGTATCAGACATTTCTCTGTATGGGGTGGCTTTCGCTCCACAAGCTCCTCTGCCTGTGGGGCTGTAGCTTTTTCTTTCCTTTCTTCTCTGAATGCCCTTTGCCTTTCTCCTTCTATTTCAAACCATTTTACAATCTCTTTTTTCCTGTTTGTCTTTTCACTGCTTTCTTTCTTTATCTCTCCCCAACACTCTAGTCTCTCCTTCATTTTTTCACACCTTTCACTGTTGAATGTCCCTTCCAGTGGCCACTGCAACTCCCCACGTGTCCAGTCATTCCATTTTTTCATATATTTTTTAATCTCCTTCTCCGCTGCCGCATGTTTTAAAATTATCACCCCTATGGGCGTAGTTGGCGTTACTTCTTTAATCATGACAGACCCTTGTTCAACCCTATGGGCTTCACTTCTATGACCTGGTCTTTTATTTGGATATGTCCAGAACAATTAAATTGACACACTGTCACAGCTCCCCCGAGATCCGACCGCGAGAGGGAGCTGTCGCCCGCGTTTTGAGCCACTTCCGGTTTCGGCGGGCTCAAATACGGGTGCGCACTTCCTGCTCGTCGCGAGATATTGTTTTCTTATGGAACATATTGAGCGTTATCTTCGTGATACTTCGGCTGGATTTTTGTGTATGACCTGGACTGGCTTTCGTTTCTTCTTTGGGACTTTCTCTGACGTTGTGTGGATTGGTTATTGGACTTTGCTTGCTTACTGGATTACTCTTTTGGATTACCCTTTCTGTGTTGACGATTGGATTTACCGCTTCCCCGTTGCCGACTCTCTGACTGTTTCCTCTTTCACGCTCTCCCTTTCGCCGGTTCCGCGAATGGATCCGGCTTCTTCCGGCGCCGGTGGCGTGCCGTTACACACACGGTCTTACTGGATTTTTTCTATATTATTATTCAACCACGTTTATGTTATCAATCAATGCTGCTGTTCCCGGACCTCTTTCCCTGGAACACTACCCTGGGTTTCACCATAATAGCAAAAATAAAATAAAAATTAAAAACTAAAAAATGACTACTCTGTGTTGTACGAACAACCTCACTATAACTATCAGTTATGAGTGCAACTAATAAATTTAATTAATTAATTAATTAATGCCACTTGCTAATGCTAATTACTAAATGCTAATTGCTAATGCTAATTGCTAAAAGTTAATGCTAAATAACCTTAACCTTAATGTACTTTGATGGATAATACTTTGAGGGGTTTATTTGGCTGAGCACTCGAGGTTCCCAGAGTCTTCGACTTTCTTCGGGAAAAAATGGCAACACACTGGTCTATTACCACTAACCCTAGTTATTAGCAACGCAAATAATGAAAAAATGAAAGCTCAGACGATTTAAGCAACAAGTCCACAAAGGTCAAAGGTCACCCAAACAAAAATTCACAGAAACTGTAACATTATACCAGACAACAATCAAGAAAACAATCAAGGAAGCCAACTTATAACCACCAATATTTTCAACCAATTCAACCATTAAATCCTTAATTTAATTTTCCATAATTAAAGCAATACTCAATTGATCTATTCATCCACCAGCTGTCTATCAATTAATGCATCAATCACACAGCTGAAAACCCTAGCAATGATGACAGGAACACAACATATCTATTATAACATAATAGTGACCCATATACTACATGTCCACACAGCAGTAATCAATGCATTACATCAGCAATAATAATCCACAAAGTAGTAATCAATGCAATGCAAAAAATACAGAGAAAAAAGAAATCAGAAAGCTGATGCATAAGCCGAATAGGAAGAGAAATCATACAAGATTCAATAGAGAACTAATAATACCATTAACACCAATTATTCATTAAAGGTTAATAATATTATAATTATACAAGTATAATATGGTTATTATACTTGTATAATAACCAAACCCCTACTCTAAACTCTAAAGAATCAATATACCACCCATCTGTTTACTTATTCAATATGCTTTCTATCCCGTAACCACAATGCCCCACCTAAATTGTTATCAATAGAGGGAACCACTCTTGCTCTTTTAATTTGCGTGGAATGTAAAGGTATGTGTGTGTGCGCACCACACAACCACACGGACATGCGCGTGGGTGGCGTGCATGCGTGTGTGCTGACAGTCAACTATAAACAATCTTGCCTACCCAGCAACAGTTGACAAATTTTTTTTTTATCTCCAACCACTCTTCCTCTAATGTGTGTAATATTTAAGAAAATTAGCTAATGCAATTACTTTGTCTGCAAACTTTAGTTTTGGAGCTAATCATTCATGACTCTGTCTCCTTTTGTATGGAGCTCATAGGTTCCACTACAAGGAACGTACCTCACATTCACACTTTGTCTCCTTATCTATGGAGCTCATCAGTCAAACTCACTTTGGTCAGCGTGATATTGGTCTGTCCTAGTCCAGTCATGTCACTCTTAAAGGATGATCCAGGGACAGTACTGACACCAATCAACAGCAAAACCCAAAGTTCACTCCCAACCATGCATTCCCATACATACATATAATTGTTCAATAATAAATTAAATATTGATAATGATTTATATATGAATATGTGAGGGCTGTGCTTCTGACTTCTGGCCTCGTATATTAGGAGAGTGGCTTATACACACACATAGTGTGAACAGGAAGCTACAAAAAAAAAACCACACACACCTCAGGCGAGTGGCTTACACACACACATAGCCTGAACAGGAAGCCACAAAAAAAAATAGAAAAAACCCCAATTTGTTTTCTCTACTTGAAAATATAATAACCTATAACATCTAAATGTTACGGTGGGCAAGATCCCCTGATGGACCACTAGGGGCCCTTCAGCAGGGGTTGTGTTTATTCAGTCATATGTTTGTTTTAGCCACGCCTATCCCTAATGTGTTTCCGCCTTTGTTCACCTGTTCCTAATGTGTCTATGATTATGTTCCTTATTTATAGTGGCCGTCTGTCTGCGTTAGTGGCTAGTCCTCGTCTTTATATAACGTCTGTGTGGATATCTGTTTTTCTGTTTAATAAACTCCTGTCTGCCGACTATCTCCGCGTTGGGTCTGATTCATCTACACCGGCACGACCAGCGTGCTCCGTAAGCTCAGCGGTTTTGTGACAGAAGGACTAGCCAAAACAGTACAGACCCAACACGGTACAAGGTATGCGAGGCTTTCCCTCTTTCCCAAAATGTGTCCTGTTTGGATTTTTTTTCTCCGGCACATCGCTCCACGTCTGTTCACGTGAGGAACGCCGCTCCACTTCCGGGTTTCCGTGGGGGGCGTTGCCCCACTCCTCGCAGCGGAGGATGTTTTTAACCTGTATTTTTATCCTTTTTTGCCGGTACTCTCTCCGCTTCTGTTCCTGTGGGGAACGTCGTTCCACTTCCGGTTCTCCGTGGAGGACGTTGCCTCACTTCCATCGGCGGAAGAGATTACCGGCTGCCCTTGCTTTTGTTTTTTTTTAGTTTTTTCTTCCGGAGTAATATTTTTTTTCTTTTTCCCTATGAACCTGTTTCCTGTTCCGGCAGGGTTCCCAGTCTGAATTATTTTTTATTCATTCATTGTCTGCCGCTTATCCGAACTACACTCAGGTCACGGGGAGCCTGTGCCTATCTCAGGCGTCATAGGGCATCAAGGCAGGATACACCCTGGACGGAGTGCCAACCCATCGCAGGGCACACACACACACTCTCATTCACTCACACAATCACACACTACAGACAATTTAGAGATGCCAATCAACCTACCATGCATGTCTTTGGACTGGGGGAGGAAACCGGAGCACCCGGAGGAAACCCCCGAGGCACGGGGAGAACATGCAAACTCCACACACACGGCGGAGGCTGGAATTGAACCCCCAACCTTGGAGGTGTGAGGCAAACGTGCTAACCACTAAGCCACCGTGCCCTGAATTATTTTTTTTCTTTGGTATTTTTTTTTTCTTTCAGTATTTTTACTGTTATGGTGGGCAAGATCCCCCGATGGACCACTAGGGGGCCTTCAGCATGGGTTGTGTTTATTCAGTCATGTGTTTGTTTTAGCCACGCCTATCCCTAATGTGTTTCCGCCTTTGTTCAACTGTTCCTAATGTGTCTCTGATTATGTTCCTTATTTATAGTGGCCGCCTGTCTGCGTTAGTGGCTAGTCCTCGTCTTATGTAACGTCTGTGTGGATATCTGTTTTTCTGTTTAATAAACCCCTGTCTGCCGACTATCTCCGCATTGGGTCTGATTCATCTACACCGGCACGACCAGCGTGCTCCGTAAGCTCAGCGGTTTTGTGACACTAAAATACAGCTTGTGAATTGGTGATTCAATTGGTGGTAGGAGAGATTGTGAATTGCTGGGTTTTTGTTAAATGTGAGCCAAAATCATCACAATTAAAAGAACCAAAGACTTAAACTACTTCAGTCTGGGTGCACTGAATTTATTTAATACATGAGTTTCACAATTTGAGTTGAATTACTGAAATAAATGAACTTTTCCACGACATTCTAATTTATTGAGATGCACCTGTATACAGAGATCTCCATAATGTTTCAGGACAAAGGCATTTATCACGCATTTCACTAATGGTGTAACTGCTGATGGCAAGTGAATTCAGAAGCAATGATCTAAAAAAACAAGTTTTTAAGCTAACTGTAGAATTCATGTATGGCCTGGTCCTGATCTGAACCTGATTGTGCATGCCTTTTATATGCTGTAGAAAAATGAAAGGCATACTCCACCCAAAAATTTAAATTCTCTCATCATTTACTCACCCTCGTGCCATCCAAGATGTACAGTCATGTGAAAAAATTAGGACACCCTATGTGTCACGTTTCCCGGTGTCCATGGCATGAAGTAACAGACCCAGCGCGGAGATAGACAAAAGACAGGGGTTTATTAACGTAAAACACAAACATAAACACGAGACCGATATCACACGTAAACACTGCACAAAGACAACGACCAGCCCCAAACCCTGGCAAAAGGCCACTATAAATACAAAACATAATCATGACAAACATTAGGAACAGGTGACCAACAATCAGGAAACAATGGGAGAAGGCGGGGCTAAAACAAAACACATGACATAAACGATGGCGAAACATGACATAACACAACCCCTGCCGGAAACTCCCCCTAGTGGCCCAACACAGGGCCTACCTCCCGTAACATCTCCCCCCTCTCAAAGGCACGGCTCTCGATGCGCCAAAACATGACCCTCCCCCATGGGGGGAAGCGAGGAACAAAGGCGAGGCAAGTGGGGGGAGCGAAGATCAAGGCAAGGCAAGTGGAGGGAGCGAAGATCAAGGCAAGGCAAGTGGAGGGAGCGAGAAGCAAGAGCGAGACAAGTGGGGGGAGCACGGGGCCCGATGGCAAGGCCAAAGGGCCCCACGCGACGTCCACCATCGAGCGGAGGCGCCGAGCGATGACCACAGCCGAGCCGCAAAGCCGAGCGACATCCACTGCAGAGCCGCAGGGCCAAGCGACGTCCACTGTCGAGTCGCAGCACCGAGTGACGTCCACCGCCGAGCCACGATTCCGAGCAACGTCCAACGACGAACGACGGCGCCGAGTGACAAATTCTGTCCCGCCAAAGCCAGAAACTCCCCAAGGGGTGGGCGGATGGGAGACAGCTACATCCACATGGACTCCCTCGCCACCCCGGAATGAAGCAAGGTCCCTCGCAGAACCCGGAATCAAAAACAGAAAAAACCCACCCCCCAAAAAAAAAACCCATGACAAGGTCCAAAGAAATACCTAGCTTGAAACCCCCTCCTTTATCTATGAATGAGGCGGTGTCTCCCACGGAAGTCCACATCGTGGGACGACGCCCCTCACAGGAACCTGGGTGGAGCCAGGGCCGAACCAACCAAAAAATTCCCCAAAAATCTAAAAAGTTCTGCCGGAACCCTCCTCCGTTCTCCACGAGTGTAGTCACGCCTCCCACGGAAATCCTCATTGTGGGACGACGTACCTCATTAGGACATAAACGGGGCATGGGCCGGAATCAGCAAAACCCCAAAAAATCCCAAAATCCGAGCCGGAACATGATCCACAAACCGGCAAAACATTATGACCGGAAAAATCTCCTCGCTCACCATCACGCTGGGTCTGCTCAGTGCAGGCTGGTCATTCTGTCACGTTTCCCGGTGTCCATGGCATGAAGTAACAGACCCAGCGCGGAGATAGACAAAAGACAGGGGTTTATCAACGTAAAACACAAACATAAACATGAGACCGATATCACACATAAACGCTACACAAAGACGACGACCAGCCCCAAACCCTGGCAAAAGGCCACTATAAATACAAAACATAATCATGACAAACATTAGGAACAGGTGACCAACAATCAGGAAACAATAGGAGAAGGCGGGGCTAAAACAAAACACATGACATAAACGATGATGAAACATGACATAACACAACCCCTGCTGGAAACCCCCCCTAGTGGCCCAACACAGGGCCTACCTCCCATAACACTATGAAAGCCTGTGTTTTTTTTAATATAGCTAAACATATGAGAATTTGATCTTCATTTTAACAATATTGAAAGATTCAATTAATATAACCAAACAAATAAAATCAAAGAAACGTCTTTTTTTAAATGATCTGTAAAATGTAATTTTAAACAATCCAAATTCTTGTGAGGAAAAAGTAAGGACACCCCCACATTTATTTGTATTTAAAATGGATAAAATTACCTACAGGTGCTTCACATCAGGTGCAAATTATTAGAACATTGTTACAGAGCTTTTTGAAGGAAGCTTGCCTTATTTAGACCTCAGACATTTAGTTTGCTCTTAAATGTTGAAGTGAGAGGTATCACCATGGTGAGATCCAAAGAGCTCTCTGAGGCCTTCAGAAAGAAGATTGTTGATGGTTTTTGATGAGTCTAAAGTTGAATTATTTGGACAGCATAAAAGGGCATGTTTGGCATAAACCAAACACAGCATTTCAGCAAATGAACCTCATACCAACTATGAAACATGGAGGTGGACATGTTATAGTTTGGGGATGTTTTGCTGCAGTGAGACCTGGCCAGCTCACCGTCATAGAATCCATAATGAATTCTACATTAGATCAGAAGGTGCTTGGGCAACATGTAAGACCATCTGTCAAAAAATTAAAGCTAAAGTGGAACTGAAACTTGCAACATAATGTAAGAAAAATGAAACGAAGAGCGTCAAAGATCTTAATGAAGAAGAAGTTTATTGCAGCATCGCAGTGACAAAATACATAAAGTACTCTGGGTTCATCGGAGTCAAAAAGAACCCAGAACAAATCCTGCTCAGACATTTTATACAGTCTTTCGCATGTGTAATTGAAATGAGTTTTACTTTAAATGTAAATTACTGAGTATCCCCCAAATGGCTTATGGTAAATGGTAATCACGGTCACATACCTTGGCTTGGTATTGTTACAGGTGTTATCACCCAAATGGTCGGGCAATACTGAATGATAATCATGGTCACGTATACCCTTTGTTCAGTGATGGTCCTTGATGTCTTGCTGCCGCTCCCATACTAATAATTGATTGGATTAAGTGTTCTAAATGTTTGGTAAGGCTGCTTTAAGCCAATGGAAAAATACCATACAGATAATTAAACATATTTCCATATGATATGTAAGCCTTTTTAGGAATGAGCTCCTTCAGATGTGTACTGTGGAGCGGAATCTGGGTTGGGGCAGTCTGTCGTTTCTTACAATGACCATGACACAAAACACACCAGTAACTCCACCACGGACTGGCTGAAAAGTAAAAAAAAATAGAGATTTCTGGAATGACCAAGTCAAAGCCCAGATCTAAATCCTATTGAGACCCTGTGGGATGATTTAGAAACAGACTGTGCATGCAATAAACAAACATCACACAGCTGAAAGAGTTCTGCATTGAGGAGTGGGGGAAACTTTCTTCCAGTCAGTCAGAGACTGGTAGATGGCTAGAGGTTATTTCAGCCAATTGGGGAAATTAGGGCATTATTAGGGCATGTCTTTTTTATTCTCAGGTGAAATACTCATTTTTGTTGATTTCTGTTTAAGTTGATTTTTGTTGTGCAAATGATATTTTGTTGTTTACATGCATTTACATCACTTTCATCTACAGGTACAAATTAAAACAAGACCAGAAATTGACATGTTGCCTTAATAAAGAACTAAATATTGAATAGGGTGTCCTAATTTTTTCACATGACTGTATATGACTTACGTCCTTCAGAAGCTAATGCTTTAAAAATCATGCAAAGTGAACATGACTAATCCATATACAACCTCAGTTGATGAATCATTATCTTCTTAAGGAAAACGTTAGTCATATGTAAGAAAATTATTCATTATTAATTATTAAAAGTCCAGGTTTGCCATGAATGTTGTTTCCAGCTCGACAGCTGTTAGCCTCCTGAATTATTCTTTGTTATTAAAAGACAACAACAAATTATCAAAAAAAAAATGAGACAAATTTAGAGCAAAATTAAAATAATAGAATCTCAATGTAGATATCTGAGAGATGTCAAACAATACAGGCCATCTTTACTGAATGCTTGCTATAGAAGGACTGGTCTCCTGAAGACTGCAGGAGAAAGTTCTCACTATTTTCTGATTAATATTTTTCCAGTTATCACTTAAGATGTTTAGAAACTCTACCTGTTCTAGACTAGACTTGTTCTAGGCTGTGTAGAGTTACTCCCAATGGATGTGGTGGGGACCAAAAGTTTCAAGCTTCAAATAGGACATAGTGATCCATACAAATCCAGAGGTGTAATCCAAAACTATTGAAGTGAGATAAAAGTGTTGCATTTTTGGGCAAACTGTCCCTTTACTGTAAAACCTTCAACATGCATTAAACTATTTCTGTTAAAAATGACTGATTACCTAGAATTGTATGGAAATGAAACAGTTCAAAGTCACCATACACTTTTCCTCAAGTGTATGCCGCTAAAGACACTGTAGCGGTTGTCCGCCGGAGACGGTAGCAGCCAGATCCATGCGCAGGGCTGGAGAAGGGGGTGAAGAGAGAATCGTAGTCGGGGGCAGGCAGAAAGTTCGTAACCGAGAAAGCAACCAACAGGCAGAATAATCCAATGGGCAGAGACAAAGGGGAGGTCGAGAAACAGTCCAGAGTCAGTACACAGAAACCAAGAATATCAGAGACGAGGCCAAAGATGAAAAACGAGGAACAATCCAAATAATATCCACAAAGGCAATCCAGAAAATAGCATGAGGCAAACGCTTGGTAGGTCAACAGGTGACGATACTTCGCACAGAGCCGGAAGTGCGCTCCGTATTTATGCCTGTGCGGCAACACGGAAGCACCTCAAAAGTCGGATGAGGGCTCCCTCTCGTGGCCAGATCTCGGGCAGGGCGTGACAGAGCCCCCCCCTCTAGGAACACCTTCCGGTGTTCTACGCCAAGGTCTCCCCCTCGGCCGTGGAGTGGGTTTGTCCGGGTGATCGCGGTGGAAGTCCTCTGACAGCAACGGGTCAAGGATATCGGCCGCGTCCACCCAAGAGTGCTCCTCGGGCCTGTACCCCTCCCAGTCCACCAGATACTGGATCTGTGACCTCACACGCCTGGAGTCCAGAAGTGCATGCACCTGATAGGCCGGGGAGCCATCAATGACCAGGGGAGGGGGCGGCTCAACGCAGTCAGTATCCCCAATGCCTGGGGGGTGCGCCGGCTTGAGAAGAGACACATGGAAGGTGGGGCAGATGGGGTACGATGCCGGGAGCCGGAGCTGGTAAGACACCGGATTGACCTGACATACAATCTCAAGCGGGCCCACAAACTTGGGGCTGAGCTTGCGGCAGGGCAGCTTGAGTCTCAGGTTCTGCATGGACAGCCAGACCCTCTGACCCACCCGATAGGGGAGGTGCATACGGTGATGCCAGTTGGCCTGGATCCTCTGTCTCCTGACCGCCCTTTGAAAACGTAAATGAGCTCGTTCCCAAACCTCCTGACTCAGATGGGACCACTCCTCCACGGCCGGTACATCGAAGGGCTCTCCACATCAGGCGAACAGAGGAGGCTGGTACCCCAGCATGCACTGGAAGGGCGTCAGACCAATGGAGGAATGAATAAGGGAGAGAGAGGATAAACCTGACCCCTGGGGGGGAGGTATTAGGCAGTAGGTCGATGGCGCAGTCCCAGGCTCGATGCGACGGCAGGCGAGTGGCCCTCTCCTTACTGAACGCCTCCCGGAAGTCCTCATAGACGTGCGGAACAAGTCCGGAGGCCAAGGAAGCCGAATCCTCCACCACAGAAGCCATGCATGGCCGAGACACAGGCTCAAGAAGACATTCCTTGAGACACGTAGCCGACCAGCAGACCAGTTCCCCCATGTGCCAGGAGATTTGGGGGTCATGCTGCCGCAACCATGGAAAGCCCAGGATCATAGGGTTTGCGGGTGAGGAGGTAACATAGAAAGCCAGACTTTCCCGATGAAACAGCCCCAGCTGGAAATCCAGCAGCTCGGTCTGACGAGTGAGATGGCTGATTGTCAATGGCTGTTATCCTCAGAGATGGTATACAGGGGATGGTAGGGATCCCGAGCTCCTTCACCAAGGCCCTGTTGATCAGGTTAACGGCAGCTCCGGAGTCTATCAGGGCTGAGACAGGAACACATCAATCAGAGAAGCACAGCGACACCGGTTACCGTAAGGCTAAAGAACAAAGAGTTCTCACCCACCAGAGGATCCGGTGGATCAGGTGTCCCGAGGCCCCACAATAGTAGCACAGCCTCATCTGGGACCCATCGCTGGTGCTCCTGTTCTGTCAACCGAGATCTCCCTAGTTACATGGGTTCAGGGACCTCCTCCCGAGGCCTAGGGTAGTCTGGGTGAACACGAGGGTGAGCTGAGACTTGTGGGCATGCCCCCGCCCGGTGCTGATGCAGAAGGTTGTCCAGGCGTATGGCCGTGGCTACGAACTGAGTCAGCAAGGTAGCATCCTCTCGACAAGCCAATTCGGTCTGGAGCGTGGGGTTCAATCCCTCGTGGAACACCGCCCATAGTGCCGCTTCGTTCCACCCGGACTGCTGTAGTGAAATCAGCTGAAATGAAATGTCCTTACCCCCCTCGGGATACTCGAACACCTCCTGAATCATTCCCGCGAAGTAAGCAAACGACGTATGGACCTGAGGGTCCGCGTCCCACACAGCAGAGGCCCAGTCCAAGGCTTTTCCTGTCAGCAACGACAATAAAAACGCACATCGAGTCCCTTCATCACGATAAACCCTCGGTTGATGCGCGGAAAAGACCTCACACTGCCTCAAAAAGCCACAACAGCGATCAGCAGAACCATCATACTTTTCGGGCATAGCTAGTCTATGCCCGAAAAGTATGATGCCACCTGTCTTCGAGATCTTGACCCAGAACCACTTTGCTCCCCTTCGTGAGACAGCGTGTGACGCGGTGATCATCGGAGACTCCATTGTTCGGCACATCCGTGCTACTGCGGCTAAAGGTAAGGTGCACACTCGCTGTTTTCCTGGTGCTCGTGTTCTCGATGTCTCTGCACAGGTACCCGCGATCCTGAAGAAGAACATCGGAGCTGTGGTCCTCCATGCTGTCACGAACAACATCAGACGGAGATCTTGAAGAAGGACTTCAGGAGCCTGGTGGAGAAGGTACGCACCACATCGCCCATGACAAGGATCATTGTGTCAGGACTACTTCCCACATTCCAGCGAGGAATCGAGAGGTTCAGTAGACTATTTGCTTTTAATGAATGGTTACAGTCATGGTGTCAAGATCAGAAATTACCTTTTGTTGATAACTGCAATCTTTTCTGGGAGCGTCCTAGGCTCTACCGTCCTGATGGCCTGCACCCAAGCAGAGTTGGAGCAGCAGTCCTCGCAGATAACATCTCCAGGACACTACGCACCATCTGACTGGTAAGCCATAACCCAGATTACAATTATTCCCTTGCACAGAAAGCACTTATTGTTAATGAAATGATCTCAGCTTATAGTTTTGATACACTCTGCCTTACTGAAACTAGGCCAAATGAGTTCATTAGTCTGAATGAGTCCACTCCATCATGATTTTGCTATAAGCATGAGCCCCGTCTGACTGGTCGTGGAGGTGGTGTGGCAACTAGTTATAGCAACTCTCTTACCGTTACTCAGAAAACAGGAACCAGGTTTAACTCATTCGAAGTGCTTGTCCTTAATGTTACACTCACAGACATAAATAATAAATCTCTACTGTATCTTGTGCTGGCCACTGTATATAGACCCCCAGGGCCCTACGCTGATTTTCTTAAAAAGTTTGCACATTTACTCTCAGACCTATTGATTAATTTTGACAAGGTGTTGATTGTAGGAGACTTTAACATTCATGTAGACGATTCCAACGATGCCTTAGGACTCGCATTTATGGATTTATTAAATTCTTTTGGGGTTAAACAAAACATTACTAGACCAACTCATCGTTTTAACCATACACTAGATTTAGTTCTATCACATGGAACAGATGTCACTGATATAGCTGTTCTACCTCAAAGTGATGATATCACAGACCATCACCTCTTAGTGTACACTCTACCTGTAGAACATATTAGACATGTCTCTCTTCGTTATCAACTCGGTAGAACTATTATCCCGACCACTAAAGACAAATTCACAAGTAATCTACCGGATCTGTCTCAACTTCTCACCATACCCCTAAATGCAGATGACTTAGATGAATTAACTAACAGCATAGACACTATTTTCACCAGTACACTAGATACTGTTGCCCCCATCCGATTAAAAAAGGTCAGAGATAAAACACCAGAGATAAAACACCTGCACCATGGTATAATAGCCCTCAAGAGAGCAACCCGTAACCTAGAGCAAAAATGGAGAAAAACTAAATTAGAAGTCTTCAGAATTGCATATAAAGACAGTATGTCTAGCTATAGACAGGCTCTAAAAGCTGCTAGGGCTGAGCATTTGAGCAAACTTATAGAAATAAACCAAAACAATCCCAGATTCTTATTTAGTACAGTGGCTAGATTGACAAAACATCAGATATCTGAAGAGAGTACTCCATCACAGTTTAATAGTGAGGACTTTATGAACTTCTTCACCGACAAAATCGATAGTATCAGGAATAAAATAATGGATGTTCAATCTTTGACAACATCTGGTGATCTAGTCCAACCTAAAGCTCCACATTCAAAGCTACAATGCTATATAGGTATAGAGAAGGAAGAGCTGTATAAACTTATCACCACAGCTAATTCAACAACATGTTTGTTAGATCCAATTCCAACTAGATTACTGAAAGAAGTGATACACACAGCTGGAGACCCTCTCCTCAACATTATTAATTCCTTGTTATATTTAGGTCACGCCCCTAAACCTTTCAAGTTAGCAGTTATTAAGCCTCTTCTTAAGAAACCTAAAGTAGACCCTAATGACTTATTAAATTACAGACTGATTTCAAACCTTCCTTTTATATCTAAAATATTAGAAAAGGTTGTGTCTACTCAATTATGCTCCTTCTTACAGGAAAACAATATCCTTGAAGAATTTCAGTCAGGTTTCAGGCCCCATCATAGTGCAGAAACTGCACTAGTTAAGATCACAAACGACTTGTTTTTACCAAGGCTGCATCTCAATATTAGTCTTACTTGATCTTAGTGCTGCATTTGACACTATAGATCATAACATTCTCGTAGACCACTTACAAAATTACATAGGTATTCAAGGACAGGCGTTAAAATGGTTCAGATCCTACCTGTCTGATCGATACCATTTTGTAGATTTAAATGGAGAAATGTCCAGTGTAATGCCAGTGAAATACGGGGTCCCACAAGGATCAGTTTTAGGACCTCTGCTCTTCTCAATATACATGCTTCCCTTAGGCAACATCATTAGAAGGCATGGGATTAGTTTCCATTGTTACGCTTACGATACACAGTTGTATATCTCATCAAAACCAGATGAAATATCTAAACTGTCTAGATTAACAGAGTGCGTTAAAGATATTAAAGACTGGATGACTGATAATTTTCTATTACTAAATCCTGATACGACGGAGATATTACTGATTTGTCCAAAAACCAGTACGCAGAAGCTCTCACAATTCAACCTGTACTTAGAAGGATGTTCTATTACTAATAGCTCTACAGTGAAAGACCTGGGCGTAATTTTAAACAGCAGTTTGTCCTTTGAAAAACATATTTCTGATATTACAAAAATAGCCTTCTTCCACCTCAGAAATATCGCCAAGCTTAGGAACATTTTATCTGTATCTGATGCAGAAAAGCTAGTTCACGCATTCATGACCTCTAGACTGGACTATTGTAATGCATTATTAGGTGGTTGTCCTGCATCTTCAATAAACAAGCTATGGTTAGTCCAGAATGCAGCTGTCAGAGTCCTTACCAGGTCAATAAAGTATGATCATATAACCTCAATATTATCATCCCTGCACTGGCTACCTGTTAAATTTAGAATTGGTTACAAACTAGCACTACTTACATACAAGACCCTAAATGGTTTAGCTCCCACGTATCTAGCCAGTCTTCTAACATGTTACAATCCATCACGGTCCTTAAGATCTCGAAACTCCGGACTTCTGGTAGTTCCCAGAATATCAAAGTCTACAAAAGGGGGTAGAGCTTTTTCGTATTTAGCTCCTAAACTTTGGAACAGTCTTCCTGACAGTGTTCGGCGCTCAGACACAGTCTCCCAGTTCAGACGTAGACTAAAGACATATCTCTTTAGCCAGGCATACACGTAATACATCCCATAACTTTATGCTCCAATACATCATCTAGTGCCTACTAATACTATGAATAGCAGCTACGCTAATTCCTTTCCATTTGTTTCCCTTCTTCTACCCATCCCCGAGTCACACAGAGATTGTGCCAGCTCCAGCCGGGTTCTGCTTTCTGAGGACTGGAGATTTCAAAGCAGCACTGCCAACACTATGTGGACATTTTACACATAACATTCTACACATGCTGTATCTGCATCACACAACTAATGCAGAAAGGACATTGTTCATATCACACTCTCCATGTGTCACTCAGATGAGGATGGGTTCCCTTTTGAGTCTGGTTCCTCTCAAGGTTTCTTCCTAATTCCATCTAAGGGAGTTTTTCCTTGCCACAGTCGCCTGAGTCACCTCAGGCTAGCTCACTAGGGAAAATTTTGTCTAACATCTAGGAACGTTTGTTTGTATGTTTATTGTTTCTTATGTTTTTTAAAGCTGCTTTGAGACAATGCTCTTTGTTAAAAGCGTTATACAAATAAAATTGAATTAAATTGAAATGAATAGTCCGGGTGACTCACCGCATGCTGCTGGCGGATCCCGTGAGGACGGGGGTGCGGCGGTGCTCGTGCTGCGGAGTTGGCTCTGAAGCGCCTCCACCTGATCTTGGTAAGAGCGGAACAGCGCTCCTTGCCACATGATAATCTCTCGTAGCTCCACTGGATCCGTAGGTGGCGAAGTAGTCTGTAGCGGTTGTCCGCCGGATCCATGCGCAGGGCTGGAGAAGGGGGTGAGGAGAGAATCGTAGTCGGGGGCAGGCAGAAAGTTTGTAACCGAGACAGCAACCAACAGGCAGAATAATACAATGGGCAGAGACAAAGGGGAGGTCAAGAAACAGTCCAGAGTCGGTACACAGAAATCGGGAATATCAGAGACGAAAAACGAGAAACAATCCAAGTAATATCCACAAAGGCAATCCAAAAAATAGCACGAGGAAAACGCTTGGTAGGTCAACAGGTGACGATACTTCGCACAGAGCCGGAAGTGCGCTCCGTATTTATGCCCGTGTGGCAAAACGGAAGCGCCTCAAAAGTCGGGCGAGGGCTCCCTCTCGTGGCCAGATCTCGGGCAGGGTGTGACAGGCACAACATCTCAAGTATTTCTGCAAAAGTACTTCAACATGTCCAGGTGAATCCAGTTCAAAAGACCTTAAGTGTTCATTGTACCAGGCTCTACATATTTTCACTATAAACCAAACAGTGTTCTTTACAACAATCATGTACTGTATCTGAACAAAGTCAAGGAGACCTGCAGTAGAACCATGAGCCAAAATCTAGCTAACTAATGTTAGCATAATGCTAATGTGCCATTAGCTTATTCAGAGTTCATATCAGTATCTCTGTCCATACAGTTTTGTCTTTAAAATGCTGTGAAACAATGAGGTCTACCACATGTAAAGATTGTCTAGTTTATGTGAACTTTATTTGAAACTTGTGTACTTGTTAAAAACCAGCACATTCACTATGATTTATTGTACATTGCAGTTTCACACTTTCCTCACAACAATAAACTTGTAAACAAAAGTAAAAACTGTCTTCAGAGTCTTGCTGTCAGGAAAGAGTTTATTTGGCTGTTAAAGAACATCAGAACACATATACAGAGGGCAGCACAGTAACCAGTGGACTCCGGAGTGTGGACTGTTGAAAGTCAGTTCCACAATTTCTTTAAGGTTCATAAGAATTAACCATGCAGGTTCATAAACTGGAATTATTGGACCTATGGGAGATTAAATAAAATTTGAGCAGGGTCCAGTTTTCATTGACATTTCCTCCAATACTTTTTTGAGTTCCAAAAGACAAAGGCACTGACTTAACAGTTGTTTTTGTCTGTCAATTTAAATAAAGATTTAAAAAAAGAAAGAAAAAATGAACAAACCCAGCAAGTGAATGGGCTGCTAAATTGTCTGAAACCACTCACATCACTGTATCTCTGATATTTTCACCAAGTCTAGAAATAAAAATTCCTTCTCTCACCAATACTCCAAGATCTTTTAAAGGGGTTCTAGCACAACTGAATATCCATGCTGTTACACATCTTCTGCTTTGCACAACACTGCCAAATAAATGAACAACAACTCTGAACAGATCAGTGATGGTTCATTTCCCAGCACCCAATAAACTGCAGTAATTTTATGCTTTTTAGAGCTGTTCCAAGTGTATTGCAAATCTTGAAGTCATCAATGCATAAAATCAGGGAAATCCTGAAAGCTTTCAAGTGCTTTTTAAGAAATATCTATTCATTAAATGAGAATAACTTGAAAATAGACAAATTCTGAAAACTCTTGGCATCAATAATATACTCAACCGGTTCCACAATGTTGAAGTTCTTTTTATAATATTCTGTCCTCTTATATGAAGAACTAAAAGGAACATCCAATCCAACATAACATGCTTAATGGGATTGTCTCACAAAGTTCCTTTACCAAATCTGTGATTAGTGAAGTGTCAAAAATACATTCGTCTTTTTAGTGTTTAATAACATCTAAATGCTCAGGCCAATCCTTCTGTTAAAATACACTGCAAGTCTTCCACCAACTGGTCAGTGCACTTGGCTGATACATGAAAACTTCAAAACTCCAGAACCATTTTTTTTTCAATTTTCAAAAGAACCTGACAAAGGTGTACTTTATGCACTCAGTGATTGCATAAAGTTTCTGGTTTCTTTTTCTTCACTTTCTTCTTCATGAGTGCTGCTGCTGGAATGGTCACAGTCAGAATCTAAACTTTTATACAGCATTACTGGTTTAACTCTGTGACAGAATAAGGCATATGCTTTCTGTGAGCTGCAAATGTGCCATCAACATTTGTCCTGAAATCACACTGGTTAAAAACACAACCAATAGTTTCTTGTTTCTTTAAATGTTGAACACGTTTGGAAAAATTCTGCCTCTGTTGAAAATATAAGAGACACAAAGTTGACATGAGAAGGATCAGGTGTCTGTACATCATAGGGGACATGGTGCCTTTTCAAGTGGGAACGAAATTATTTCAATGTTTTAAACGAACTGGAACAATCCAGAAAAATACATGGAAGTGACAGGTATCATCCAAGACAGTCATGTTGTAATCTATAATGTTTAAGTCTGCTAGGAAAAGATTAATTCACAGTTTTATATTTTATATGAATTGTCTCATTAGCACAGACATTTTCAGGGAAAGGTTTTTATCTAAACTGAATGAGAACAATATATTTTTGCATCATATAAAATCCCCCTAAATGCAAACATACCAGGCTTTCCATTTTGTCAAAAACAATTAATAGTGTGAAATAATGAAAAAAAAAACTTTTTGCTTTGTTCTAGGATCCAGATGCACTACTATTTGCAATGTCACATGGAAATATGGATGGAGAAAAAAAAGAACAGTACTGGCTAGCTTTTCCGTTTTTGCTAGATATTTTCAAAATATTGATTAATAACATGATTTTAATTGTTGAAGCATCATTTGTAGCATTAAAAAACAGTTTAACAAATGTTTTTTTGACCACAACCTAAAATTTATTTATAGTTTATAAAGCTATGAGTTTCACCATCTGCACCTTGTTATGCTTCAGAAAAAGTAAGTTTAGGAATACACTCCACTAATACAATAAACGAGTGTTAATTAGTGTTAAACATTCAAATTATACTTTTTGCTCACCTTCTTCACCACGCAACACAGCATAAAATAGCTCCACTTTTATAATGACTCCACTTTAATAATACACCTCACTAGCACAATAAATGAGTAGCAACCACCATCAGTGCTTATTGCTCATCAGTAATCAGGGTGAAAATCCATCATTTCATATACCATCTGTCCCAAAATTGCTATAAAATTATTATTCGTGGTTCTAATTCAATGCAAATACATTGGTTAGAAAGGTAATAAATTTCCCTTTAATCTGATAACTAAAAGTCATTTAAAAATTTTTTTATAAGTTGACCGTCTGCCCGTGTAATGACCAGTGCCATGTGTTTATTTTACAACATCCTGTGTATTGCACTTTCCCGAGTGTCTCTCCTGACGTGTGTGTGTTTCAGGTCAAATGCGAGCTATTTCGGGTTCATGAATATTAATGAGGTGACGTTCACGAAATGCGCGGATGAATACAGTTTCTATAGGTGCAAACTTTATTTAAATATCTCACCTTACGCTGAGAAATTAGTTCCCAGATTCAGCCCCAAACATGTGCACTTCCCAACCAGCTACAGCCGAAACGGTTATATATTCTGACAATAGAGATTACGACCTTTCTTTTGATGTAAAATAATTTTTTAGAAACGAACAAATTTTTTTGCAGCTCGCATTTACATTTAAAACGACGCTTCCCGGCCTTTTGAACCTGTGCGGTGGCCTCGATTAGTGGGAGACTCGAGGCGCTATTTTGTATAGCTACTTTACCGAGACACCATTTTGTATAGGTACTTTACTGACACAGCATTTTGTATAGCTACTTTACCGAGATGCCATTTTGTATAGCTACTTTATCGAGACGCCATGTTGTATAGCTACTTTACCGACACGTCATTTTGTATAGGTACTTTACCGAGACGCCATTTTGTATAGGTACTTCACTGACACGCCATTTTGTATAGGTACTTTACTGACACGCCATTTTGTATAGCTACTTTACTGACACGCCATTTTGTATAGCTACTTTACCGAGACGCCATTTTATGTAGCTACTTTACTGACATAGGCAATAAACCCATTTGTTGAATCTCAGAAATTTTTCAATTATTTAACGAGTGAATACTGCATCAGATTAATCGGTAAGAAATTATTTCTGATATATATGCAATTATTTACCACAATTAGATCGTACTTTTTTTTTTAATTAAATGAAAATCGTAGGTCACGATTGTAGCAGGTACATGTTTTTTTGACAGCTTCTCTGTGAATATTTTTCAGATTTATAGTAAATTAAAGACAAAACATTGATTGCAGTGGAAAAAAGTAAAGTCAGAATTTGTTCTTGCCTGTTGCATGATCCTAGAATGCATGAATGCTGGAAGGCAGTGGTTTTTCAATGATCATATGAAACATCAGGAACTTTATACATCATATAGAGGCATGTTTTTAAATCTACACCCTTATTGTGGGGGTGTTAGGGAATCAAAGTATCTGTAATGTTTAATTATTTTATTTGAATATAAAATAAAAAAACAAGACACATATATTATTGTTGTGTATTGTGATTGTTTTGTTTTTTGTGTGTGTGTGGGTCAATAACTGTTTTAAAGACTATAATTAACTGTCCGGTGTGATAGGCTGGTCATGACCGTATAGAGATTGTTGGCCTTTAAGAGCACACTGTGGAGAGTTGGAGCGTTGAGCTCGTCGGTTTGATGTTCAGACATGTGTGGTGTCGACGGAAGTGGGTCATGCGAGTGAGTCGAGGTGCGGTGAGCACGACGGTGACGGAGAGTTGTCACATGTACAACGCAGGATTTCAACAGGACTGGGTAGCACATGGCAGCCCAGTCATATTGTATGTACCATTTTTAGTATTTGATCCACTCAAGGCAGGTTGATGGATGAAGACCTGAGCTTATTTGACATTGCTTAAAGTTAACAAATAGACTGTGAAAGAAATTCATTGCCAATATAGTGCCTATAGACACTGTATTTCTTTTCCTTTTTGTGTTTTGTGACACTGGCTTGGAGTGGACTGTGGTTTATTGTGTGCACAAGAGAATAGTGGTAATAGCTTTTTACATGAGAAGTGGGCTAGGGATATTGGCAGTGTTAGGTTTTATTTTTCTCTAGTGGTGAGGTGATCTGCAGAGTACCTGTTGCAGTACAAGGACTATTCCCAGCAAACAATTTTTGGCTCCCAGAATGTACTTTTTTTAAAAAAATTTTAATTTTTTAATTTTTAATTTTTTTTTTTAGCCAGGAAAGTTTTCTCAATGGAAATAGAACGTTGTTTTCAGGTTTGCCGAACGTTCCCCTAACATTTCCCTAACATTCTCCGAACATCCCTGACCGTTCGCCTAATGTTCTCTCAAGCTCACCTCATTATTTATTTTGCATATTCATACATTCAAATATTATAAATCATAAATAAAAGAATCAGTCGAAATAAATAAGCAGTGCACAATCCACGTTTTATTGATCACTTGTTTTAATTGTTTACACAAAATGATACAAGATACCAATGAAATTTGTTTTGTCCTTTTGTCAATCTTTTTTTGTCTTCGCAATTTGCATAGTATCTGTTTATAAACTGCAGAAATGTGGCATTGATTTGTAATCATTTTGCATCTGGTTTTCCATATTTTATAATTAACTATACTTATAATTAACTGTATTCTGTATTTTTTTTTTTTCACCAAACACTCCATACATTATATACACTAATATACATTATATTACACTGTTTTTTTCATCAATACTTATGTCAATCCCTAGCTCTTTAACTTTTTGCCACATTTCCACAGATCTTGGGCAGTTTATCAACAGATGCTCAATAGTTTCGTCCTCATTACAGTCTCTTAACGGACATTCATTTGTTGTTACATAGCAGCTCCATTAACCAGACCACATCGCGGATATTTTCAGATATATCTTTTGAATTTACATTTTTATAAATTTTTTACTCTCAATACTATTAAGATGTTTGTATTTGAATATACCCCCGTGTATAATTATTTATTACCTCATAGATACGTTTATTTGATTGGTTAGTCCAATCTATCTCTAAACTTAAATCTCTCTCCGTAAATGAGTTTATAGTAAGGTGTTTTTTGCCTTGCTCTACTTATTTTCTTTCCCCATGTTTTACTTCCTCCCACCCAGTCAGACTTTCGGTCTATTGCATGTGATACGTTTTTACAGAAAGCTATTGTAAGTTTGTTACCCAGTTCGATGGCGCCCAGGCCACCTAGCTCTTTGGGTTTGTATAATAAAGTTCTTTTAGTTACTTCTCTGTTATTACTCCATATGAATTATTTACTCTTTTTTTATTTAATCATTATTACTCTTTTTTTTCTGGTGGAAAGATAGTAGCTAGGAACAGTAATTTTGACAATAGTAATTCTGGTTTAATTTCACTCCTGAGATTTCTTCATATATTTTAAAATGTTCTCTTATCACGTTCATTTCCGCTTGATTTTTGGTGAAGATAGTTATATCATCTGCATCTGCAGTAATTTTACATAATTTCCCTGACTCCATTAATACACCTCGTATCCCTTTTAATTGTATTTAAAATCGGTCTGATTGCAATGACGTAAAGAGCTGCACTTAAAGGACATCCTTGTTTGACTCCTCTGTTTTTGCTAAAATTATCTGTTAACTGTCCATTAACATTTATTTGTACCTTTGATGACTTAGATAATGTTTTAATCATATCTATAAATTTTTTTAGGGAGCCCATAGTGGTCCATTGCTTCCCATAAATATTCGTGTGAAATATAATCGAAAGCTTTCTTCCGATTCAGAAAGAAGAAATATTATTTGTTTTGTGCATTTGTGATAAGTTCTCTTATTGTTCCTAAATTATCCCATGTGGGAAAAATTTTATGCTTCATTCTATATTCTATGCTGTGTTTGAAATTAGCAATACCTTGCCCAAAATTAGTGGTTATCTATCAAAATTATATAGATGGTGAACAGTAGCAGGCTTGGCCTAATGTAAAATTATGATAATCAAGCATAACCATAAGTATTAATGTGCTAGTGTAATAGCATAGCATATTGTGATTATGTAATCTTCGTAAACACCAGGCTTAGCAGGCATATAATAAAATAAAATAAAATAAAATAAAATAAAATAAAATAAAATAATAACGCTTAAAGGCTCAAGGACTAGACAGTGTTATCTTTAAGACAAAAACAATAAGTGCAGACACAGAAAGTACAGAGGATGTGGAATCAGTACAATGGAAAAGCTTGCATATTGTCTAGCCAAAAAAGAGAAGTGCAACTAACTAAAAATAATCATTTAATAATATATCAATGGCTTGGAGACATAGACTTACACAGACTGACATAGACTCGTGATGAAAGGTAACAACTGTGGTATCAACTGATACTTTTGTGGTATCAAAAGGTATCAACTGTGAGGTCAAGATGATCTGTAAAATCTGTAGGGTCAGCGTAAAGGTCTAAAGTCAAACAAAGCTGACAGTGATGTCAGAGAAATTTAATGATAAATGCTTATCTTTAAAATAGAAATATGTAGGGGAAATTCATGCTTATCTTCAAAATAGTAATAATTCATTTAAGAGCAGTGGTATCTATTATCCTATCACCTATCTAACGGCTAAGCTTATGGCAATCAGTATAGTATCAGTTGCATCAAGATTGAAAAAAGGAAGAACGAAATCTAGACAGGAGGATAGACAGTGTGGTTACTGGAACATTTGAACAGATGATAAACACAAATAATGCTGAGGACGCAATACAGTATAACAGCAAAGCTTGCTAGGCAAATAAAATGCAGAAGAACCTGGAACCGTAATGCTGACTTTGCAACGTTAAACAAACTTGCAAATGTCTAGAAAAGGTCAATACTATGTCATAAGTCACAAGGAGGTGAAAAGAACATCGTGTTCAATACAAACAAGGTCAAGATGTTCTGTAGAGATAGCTGAAGAAGGCCACAGATATGTAAATTAGGTAAGGAGAGGCCCAAACGAGGGGGATGAAATGTTAAAGCTGAATTAGAATAAACGTGTATAAATAGTAGGGAATTTTGAAAGTTCTTCAGACCAGCTTTTCGGACCGGCTTGTCGGACCAGCTGCTCTCTTCAGGGTTGCATGTAACTATGTGTATTGCTGAATAAAGACCTGCTCCTTCTCATCTGCTGACTGACCTCTCATCATTTTGGCTAAGTGTTGATAGTTTATGGAGTTTCATATTTGATTTGAATTTGATGTTTCACTAAGTTTGATTGGATAGTTTAATTGATCATGGAAAACTAAGGGGAAACGGAGACAAAGTCAACTTCCACCCTGCGATATGTCTACTTGGACTGGATCCAAGTTTCGACACCCACATCTATGTTCCTTTAATTGCGCAAGTTTGTTCTGCTACAATTATTTTATTTAAGGTTGCATTCATACGGTTCATAATAATTTTAGCGAGAATCCTTAATTCTGATCATTTCTTTAGTTAATTCGTGAAACATTTCGTTGTTCTTAAGGCAGCTTACATTCAGTTTCCAGTACCCTTTCTTTTTGTAGTTATTCACATTTATTGTAGCATCGACTGCCAAATGATCAGAGTCTACCAAATATTCAGTTTTTTAATTAATTACGGTTATTGTTTTTTATATGTACAGGTGCATCTCAATGAATTAGAATGTCATGGAAAAGTTCATTTATTTCAGCAATTCAACTCAAATTGTGAAACTTGTGTATTAAATAAATTCAATGCACACAGACTGAAGTAGTTTAAGTCTTTGGTTCTTTTAATTGCGATGATTTTGGCTCACATTTAACAAAAACCCACCAATTCACTCTCAACAATCTCAACAAATTAGAATACTTCATAAGACCAATAAAAAAACATTTTTAGTGAATTGTTGGCCTTCTGAAAAGTATGTTCATGTACTATACATGTACTCAATACTTGGTAGGGGCTCCTTTTGCTTTAATTACTGCTTCAATTCGGCGTGGCATGGAGGTGATCAGTTTGTGGCACTGCTGAGGTGGTATGGAAGCCCAGGTGTCTTTGACAGTGGCCTTCAGCTCATCTGTATTTTTTGGTCTCTTGTTTCTCATTTTCCTCTTGACAAGGTCTGGTGAGTTTGCTGGCCAGTCAAGCACACCAACACCATGGTCATTTAACCAACCTTTGGTGCTTTTGGCAGTGTGGGCAGATGCCAAATCCTGCTGGAAAATGAAATCAGCATCTTCAAAAAGCTGGTCACCAGAAGGAGGCATGAAGTGCTCCAAAATTTCTTGGTAAACGGGTGCAGTGACCTTGGTTTTCAAAAAACACAATGGACCAACACCAGCAGATGACATTGCACCCCAAATCATCACAGACTGTGGAAACTTAACACTGGACTTCAAGCAACTTGGGCTTCTCCACCCTTCCTCCAGACTCTAGGACCTTGGTTTCCAAATGAAATACAAAACCTGCTCTCATCTGAAAAGAGAACTTTGTACCACTGGGCAACAGTCCAGTTCTTCTTCTCCTTAACCCAGGTAAGACATTGTCTGTGGTTCAGGAGTGGCTTAACAAGAGGAATACGACAACTGTAGCCAAATTCCTTGACACGTATGTGTGCGGTGGCTCTTGATGCCTTGACCCCAACCTCAGTGAAGTCCTTATGAAGTTCACTCAAATTCTTGAATTGATTTTGCTTGACAATCCTCATAAGGCTGCGGTTCTCTCGGTTGGTTGTGCATCTTTTTCTTCCACACTTTTTCCTTCCACTTAACTTTCTGTTAACATGCTTGGATACAGCACTCTGTGAACAGCCAGCTTCTTTGTCAATAAATGTTTGTGGCTTACCCTTCTTGTGAAGGGTGTCAATGATTGTCTTCTGGACAACTGTCAGATCAGCAGTCTTCCCCATGATTGTGTAGCCTAGTGAACCAAACTAAGAGACCATTTTGAAGGCTCAGGAAACCTTTGCAGGTCTTTTGAGTTGATTAGCTGATTGGCATGTCACCATATTCTAATTTGTTGTGAATTGGTGGGTTTTTGTTAAATGTGAGCCAAAATCATCACAATTAAAAGAACCAAAGACTTAAACTACTTCATTCTGTGTGCATTGAATTTATTTAATACACAGGTTTCACACTTTGAGTTCACTCATTCATTGTCTACCGCTTATCCGAACTATTCTCAGGTCACGGGGAGCCTATGCCTATCTCAGGCGTCATTGGGCATCAAGGCAGGATACACCCTGGACAGCGTGCCAACCCATCACAGGGCACACACACCGGACAATTTAGAGATGCCAATCAACCTACATTGCATGTCTTTGGACAGAGGGAGGAAACCCCCAAAGCACAGGAAGAACATACAAACTCCACACACACACATGGCAGAGGCAGGAATCGAACCCCCTGGAGGTGTGAGGCAAACGTGCTAACCACTAAGCCACCGTGCCAACAATTTGAGAACAATTTGAGAACAATTTGAGAACAATTTGAGAACAATTTGAGTACAATTTGAGAACAATTTGAGAACAATTTGAGAACAATTTGAGAACAATTTGAGAACAATTTGAGAACAATTTGAGTTGAATTACTGAAATAAATGAACTTTTCCATGACATTCTAATTTATTGAGATGCACCTGTATATCCTATCAATTCTTTTTCTAACCCTAGTATATATCCATGTATTATCCTACATCGTACGGGAAAAGAGTTCCGAACGTGTCCTTTAAATTATGTGTCACATATCTCATTTAAAAGTTTCCCTTCTCTAGTTATTTTTTTATTCACCATAGGAAATCTATCTTTTTCGTGTGTTTTATAGTGTTGAAATCACTGCATAAAATCATGTTATAACCAACATTCAAGATTTCATATAATTTATAAAAAATCCTAATTTTCCCAGCCCTATCTGGAGGCGTGTACATTTATAAGTCTTATTTTTTGGTTTTTGCAAAACCAATATCAATCTTCCAGGAGTGATTTCTCTGTATAGAATAATATGAACAGTATTTTTAAAGAAAACTCCAACTCCGTCAGGTCAATCATCCCCAATAGAGATTATAGCATTATTCTTAGGCCATCTTTCTTTGATATCATCTATGTCATTTTTGCTTATCAATCTAAGTTCTTGTGCACAAATAATGTCACTGCTTTTTCATTAATGCAGAAATTTAAGTTCCAGATTTTTTATGATTGAATTCCTCTTAGGTTTATAGAAACAACATTTAAGGACATAAATAATAGAAAGAAAGAGACCATGTTTAACATCATTCTCTAGTTTTTTTTTATTTATCTGTCCCAGATGGAGATGTTCTTTTCTGACTTTTACCATGATACAATACCTGCTTGTTAGTGTTAACCACTTTTGTCTCCACCCACTCAGCTTCCGCAGTCATGTCCGTATGTTCACCTGCTTGAAGTTTAGTAGGGTAATCCAAATCAGGTCCAGTTACAATTCCAGTGTTCGCTTGCGCATCTTGTTCAATTTCATTGTCCATACATCCTTGTGATCCTTTTTCAAGTCCAGTTGCTTTTTCGATGATTCTCATTTCTTCCTCACGTGAGGCTGTAGTACTGATGGTCTATATCTCCCTTTGTGCCTATAGCAGCCAAGGAGTCAGTGGTGTTTTTTGCAGCATGGGTTGGTGCGTTGATTCTTCTTTTTTATACCATAGCAGGTAATGGTCAGTTAGGAACTCCACATATTTTGCTGAGGTCATTTTGACACCTTCAGGGACCCTAAAGGGACCAACAATCTCACTTCCCAATATTCCTGCCCAAAACTTCACTCCACCCCCTTGCTGATGTTACAGTCTTGTTGGAACAGGGTAGCCATTCACCAACCATCCAGAACTCCATCCATCTGGACCATCCAGTGTAGCACTGCATTCATCAGTGAATAAAACTGAATGAATTAATCTTCATATATTTCTGCCTACTGCAAATGTTTGTGAGCACTGGTTAAGGGAGGCAAAAATAAAGCTTCATGTACAACTGCAAGCTTCTGGAGGCTCCTACATGGAGAGCTTCTTTAGACTCCAGAGACAGCAGCAGCTTCAGAAATCTGTTTGCAGCTCAACAATGGCTTTTTTTTTTATAGCTGCCCTTTTAATACTATTAATTTACCTGACACAAACTTTCCTTAATAAACCTTTATCTGAATGAATTCATCTTTGCTCCAAATCACACACAAATCTTTTCACAGTTCAATGATCTCTCTTTAGTTTTTGTGAAATATCAATTTTAAATTTTCAATATAAATTATCAGTTTTCTTCTTCAGAAAGGTCTTTCTTCCTCCCCATATTGCATGAAAACTGTGACCTGCTTAATAATGTGGAACAACCTTGTTAAGAAGATTTATTTGTAATTAAAATCACCTGCCAAACTCATTAACAAACCTGTCTGAGATTTTGTATCGGCGGTCCGCCGGAGGCGGAAGTGGCCAGATCCATGCGCCGAACTGGCGATAGGGGAAGAGCAGTAGACGTAGTCGGGGACAGGCAGGAAATCGGTAATGAGGAAGCAATAAATCAAACGAGATAATCCACAGGGGTAATCCAAATACGAAAGATGTGAAACAGTCCAGGGTCGATAAGCCAGAAATGGGTGTGTCCGAGAAAAAGCACGAGAAGAAACGATAAACAAGCCAGGTCATACACAGAAGACAGTTCAAAATATGCACAATGCCAACGCTCAGTATATACCATCAGAAACGATACTTCGCGACAAGCAGGAAATGCGCATCCGTATTTAAGTCCAATAGTGAACCGGAAGTAACTCAAAATATGGGCGAGAGCTCCCTCTCGGATCTCGGGTGGGTCATGACAGAGCTCCCCCCTCTAGGAACACCTCCTGGGGTTCTACGCCGAGGGTGCCCCCTAGGACGTGGAGCGGGTCTGGTCGGGTGATCGCGGTGGAAGTCCTCAGTCAGCGAAGGATCTAGGATGTCTGTGGTGTCCACCCACGAACGTTCCTCAGGGCCATACCCCTCCCAGTCCACGAGGTACTGCAGACGTGAGCGAAACCGTCTGGAGTCCAGAAGGGCATGCACCCGGTATGTCGGGGACCCCTCAATGTCTAGGGGCGGCGGCGGCTCCTCACAGGCCACAGCTTCCCTGGCAGAAGGGCGCGCCGGCTTGAGGAGAGATACGTGAAAGGTGGGGCAATATGCGGTAAGACGTCGGGAGCCGGAGCTGATACGCCACCGGATTGACCCGGCGGACGATCTCGAATGGGCCGACGAACTTGGGACTGAGTTTTTGGCAGGGGAGCTTGAGACGGAGGTTCTGGGTGGATAACCACACCCTCTGCCCCACCTGATAGGAAGGGTGCAGGCGACGATGCCGGTCGGCCTGGATCCTCTGCCTCCTTACCGCCCTCTGCAGTCGTACGTGGGCCCATTCCCAGACCTCCTGACTCAGCCGGTACCACTCCTCCACCGCCGGGACGTCGGAGGGCTCCCCCGACAAAGGGAACAGGGGAGGCTGATACCCCAGCACGCACTGAAACGGTGTCAGACCCATGGAGGAGTGAATGAGAAAGTTCTGGGCGTACTCGGCCCACGGCAGGAACTCACTCCACTTCACTGCTCCCTGCTGCAGTAGGTCCTGAGGAATCGTCCGATCTCCTGATTAAGGTGCTCCACCTGCCCATTAGACTGGGGGTGATAGCCAGAGCTCAGGCTAACCCCTATGCTCAACCACGCACAAAGCGACCCCCATACCCGGGAGGTAAACTGCGGGCCCCGGTCTGATACAATGTCCTCGGGCAGACCAAAGTTGCGGAACACGTGGTTGAACATAGCTTCCGCCGTCTGCATGGCCGTGGGTAATCCTTTGAGGGGAACCAGCTTACACCCCTTAGAAAATCGGTCCACCACAACCATAACCGCCGTAAAGCCTCCCAAGTCAGGTAAGTACATTAAGAAATCCACCGACACGTGCGACCAGGGGCGTCGGGGAACCGGAAGGGTCTCCAGCAGCCCCTCCGGAAGCTGATGCCTGTCCGCGCCTGTGCGCACGTGGAGCATGCCCAGACATAACCCTCCACATCCGGGACCAGGGAGGGCCACCAGAACCGGTGGCAGATGAGCTGGGTAGATCAGCAGATCCCTGGGTGACCCGAGCCGGGTGCCTCATGCACCCACTGCATAACCTGCGACCGGAACTGCTGTGGCACGAAAAGCTTGGTTGGCGGGCAGGCGGCTCGTCGGCGTGGGCCCGCCGATTCTCCTCGACGAGGTCCCACTGACCCGGCACCAGAATGGCAGTTGCCGGCAGGATGAGGTTGGGTTGTCATGGCTCGCTGGCCACCTCAAACTGCCTGGATAGGGCATCTGCCTTGCCGTTCTTGGACCCGGGGTAGTAGGTCACCGTGAACAGGAATTGAGTGAAGAACAAAGCCCACCTGGCCTGCCTTGGGTTCAGACGTTTGGTGCCGCGAAGGTACTCCAGGTTGCGATGATTGGTAAGAACTTGGAAAGGTTGACGCGCTCCCTCCAGCCAGTGGCGCCACTCCTCCAGCGCTACCCCCTTAGTAATGACGTCAGAGGACCTGCTACTGAGCTGTAGTTGCGGATAAACCTCTGGTAAAAGTTCGCAAAGCCCAGAAACCGCTGCAGCTCCCGCACCGTAGCAGGAGCAGGCCATTCAGTAACTGACCGGACCTCGGCACCGTGGTCCGGTGGAATTTGCATTTCTCCAGCTTAACATACAGGTGGTGATGCTGCAGTCTGGCGAGCACCTCCCGAACCTGACGCACGTGATCCTCCATAGAGGCAGAGTACACCAGTATGTCGTCAATATAAGTGATGACCCCTTTTCCTAGTAGATCTTGAAAGACCCCATTGATGAGGGCCTGAAACACTGTGGGAGAGTTGGTGAAGCCGAAAGGCATCACACAGTACTCATAGTGACCGTGAGTCGTGTGGAACGCGGTCTTCCACTCGTCGCCCTTTCGGATACGCACTAGGTTGTAGGCACTTCGGAGGTCCAATTTGGTAAACACCCTCACCCCCCTCAGCTGTTCTAGCGCCGCAGGTACCAGGGGTAGAGGGTAGGGGTACCGAATGGTGATAGCGTTCAGTCCCCAATAGTCTATACACGGTCGCAGGCCCCCATCCTTCTTACGGACGAAAAAGAATCCCGCGGCCACTAGGGACGTGGAAGGCCGAATGTGGCCCACTGCCAGGGCTCCCTTAATGTAGTCCTCCATTGCCTTGGACTCCGTAAGCGAAAGGGGGTAGATCCGCCCCTTAGGGAGAGAGGTGTTCAGCAGCAAGTCTATGGCACAGTCCTGATGGCGTAATTGGCTGCGGCTTTGGAGCCCTGGTGTAGCTCCATAAGCTGGACAGAGGTGTCCTTACCGCCCGCGGGGTATTCAAAAACCTCCAGAATCATCCCCGCGAAGTAAGAAAAGGACGAACGCACTTGAGGGTTGGCATCCCAGACAGCCGAGGCCCACTCTAAGGCCCTACTCGACAGCAGAGATAACAGAAACGCACATTTAGTCCCCTCCTCATGGTACATGGTAGAAAAATACCTCACACTGCCGTATAAACCCGCGACATCGGTCAGCAGACCCATCGAATTTCTCTGGCATGGCCAGTCGGGGTGACTCACCGCGTGCTGATGGCGGCTCTCGTGGTGCAGCGATGCTCGCGCTGCGCAGTTGGGCTTGCAGCATTTCCACCTGATCTTGGTAGGAACGGATGACCGCTCCTTGCCGCACGATGATATCACGCAGCTCCGCTGGATCCGTGATAGGTGAAGTATTCTGTATCGTCAGAATACTACAGAATACTGTAACTCAAAATACGGGCGAGAGCTCCCTCTCGCGGTCGGATCTCGGGCGGGTCATGACAGATTTATACCAGTTATCTAAAATGATAGGAGAAAAAAAGCAAAAACTTTCACTGAAAAACTAAAAATGAAATGTTTTAGTGTTTTAATGTTTTAACTGAAATCCTACTGATATGTCAGTTGCATAATAATTTAGAACACAGTGTATGTTTTCTATAAAATTCCATTCTAATAAACAAAAACAAAACTGTATAATATTTTCTAAATAAAACAAAATTTCTTTATTGCATTTTGTAATCAAAAAATTATAATTATAATCAAGAATTATTTATAAGGTTAAAAAAATTATCTTTTTCTTATTTTGGATCTGTTTGGACGTATATGAACACTCCACCTGTATTCAGGTCCACACCAAACATCTGAACCAGTGTGTGTGTAAAATCAGAGGTCTGGAGGTGACAGATTTGTACCTATACGAGCACAGAGAACAACACACACCAATTGTTTTACCGTCTCTGTGAAATTCAACATATAACTCACTGTAAAGTATCATCAGTGATCTAATTGTCTGGATCGGAGGAAATGACCCAATTAAAATAGACCCAAAGGAAGAAATCAAATATTAAGGATTTCTATAACAAAGGAGTTAATTAAAACAATGGTCTTGTCCAAGTTTCTTTTCCTCGTCACTGTCTCTAAACGGACGACAAATATACAGGAAGATTTAACAAAGTGTGTGAAATTTATCTGGGCTACGAATTGGGAAGTAACTAAAATATATAAAACAAAATAAAATGGCTTGGAAGCAGCTGAAATTGGAATCAAAATAAAAACTACCTTTTGCAAATGTCTCACAGGCAGCTGCAAGAAAAGCAACTCGGACAGAGAAAAAAATAAAAAATAAAGTAAAAGCCAGACACCACGTACCATGTTCCAAACTCATACATTAACTTTATCTTCAAATACAAAGAACCAGGTATAGACTTGGTTAACACTTCCAATAAAGACATCTATAACAAAATTATTACCATAACAATGAACTGCACAGTACAAACAACTAACCAGTGAAGAAAGTATGAAATGTGTCAAAAATATTCTCAAAAATCCTCTCAGGAAACAGACCCGATCTGGCTCATTTCAGTATAGGCTTCCAGTCTGAGCAACAGATAAATGGAGCTGCTCTGTAACTATAAAGACTTTCCCAAACATCACCGTCATCAGGACCAAACCACTGAACATCTTTCACTTGAGTCTGAAATATCTGTAGAAATTTGTAAAAGTAAAGAGATTAGGATTAAACAGAAATATCACAAGGAAGATGGTTATGTATGGGATCTTTAACGGAGTCACAAAACTCACATCAGTCTGGATTCATTTCATATTGTAAATGTTTTCTCTGAGCGTTGTCGATAAAACCCCTATCTGTACCAAGTAAAATTTGTCTGTATTCACTTCTAAATATTGTAACATTTAAACATCTCTGTCTTTTACAAAAAAAAAAATAAATAAAAAGGGAAGCAAGACATCAAGTACAAGCATATCCTTGGAAACAAACATCAACTATGGAAACAAAAAAGAGTAACCTTATTTTTATCATTACTCTCATCATGATTCTCCACTATTATCTTTGATGCTAACAATAGGAGAATAGATAAATAATAAGTCAGTCACAAACTGTTACAGGTGGCAGGTCCTATGTTGGACCACTAGGGAGGGTTTCCAGCAGGGGTTATGTTATGTTGTGTTGTTGTTGTATGTCATGTGCTTGGTTTAGCCCTGCCTTATCCCTAATGTGTCCCTGTTCATGTTCACCTGTTCCTCATGTTGTTTGTAATTATGTTTAGTATTTATAGTGGCCTTTTGCCAGGGTTCGGGGATGGTCTACATCTTAATGTTCCGTCTTTGTGTGGCATCATTTGTGTTGTCTATGTATGTTTATTATTTGGAATAAACCCCTGTCTGCTGTCTATCCCCGTGCTTGGGTCTGGTTCATCTAGCTCGGTATGCCGGAAACGTGACAGAAAGACCAGCCAAAACCGTACAGACCCAGCGGGATAGCTCATGCGAGGATTTTATTTTCCCTGCTCTGGTTATTTTTTTGTTTGATTTTGGGATTTTGGTTTTTGTTCTGGTTCATGTTCTCGTGGGGGACGTCGCTCCACCGTCTGGTTTTTCCGTGGGGGACGCCGCCTCACTTCTCGTTACCGGAGGAGGTTTCCGGTCTGGATTTCTGGGTTTTTGTTTTTTGTTCCGTCCCGTGGTCTGCTCCTGTTTCCGTAGGGGACGTCGCTCCACCATCTGGTTTTCCGTGGGGTACGCCGCCTCCCCTCTTGCTGGCGGAGGAGGTTTCCGGCCTGGATTTCTTTTTTGTTTTTTGTTCCGGCCCGCGCTTCGCTCCTGTTTCCGTGAGGGACGCCGCACCACCTTTGTTTCTTCGTGGGGGATGCCGCTTCACTTCTGCTATTCATCAGTGGACGTTGCTCTGCACAATTGCTCGGCGGGGGACGTCACTCAGCGTTGTGGCTCGGCAGTGGACGTCGCTCGGCCCTGCTGCTCGGCGGTGGACGTCGCTCGGCTCTGCTGCTCGGCTGTGGACGTCGTGGACGTAGAGGGGGGGAGATGTTACGGGTGGCAGGTCCTATGTTGGACCACTAGGGGGGGTTTCCAGCAGGGGTTATGTTATGTTGTGTTGTTGTTGTATGTCATGTGCTTGGTTTAGCCCCGCCTTATCCCTAATGTGTCCCTGTTCATGTTCACCTGTTCCTCATGTTGTTTGTAATTATGTTTAGTATTGATAGTGGCCTTTTGCCAGGGTTCGGGGCTGGTCTACATCTTAATGTTCCGTCTTTGTGTGGCGTCGTTCATGTTGTCTATGTATGTTTATTATTTGGAATAAACCCCTGTCTGCTGTCTATCCCCGCGCTTGGGTCTGGTTCATCTAGCTCGGTATGCCGGAAACGTGACACAAACATAAATCACAATGCACATTGCACCGATCAGGCATAACATTCTGAGCACTGACAGGTGAAGTGAATAACACTGATTATCTCCTCATCATGGCAACTGTTACTGGGTGAGATATATTATGCCGAGTTCACAATGCACGATTTTCAAAATGGTCGGATCACTGTTGTTTTCACACTGCACGACTATCTGGGAGAGCATTCAATTGCTGCTGTGTTCACATTGCACGATGGATCGGTGACAGGAGTTTACACATTGCATGACTTCACAATAGGAAGAATCGCCAACAACTCTGTCTGGTCCGCAAACTGCATTTCACAACCGAACGCACGTGAGAAATTATAAGGAAATAACGCAAGATCACACATGAGATCAGAATTTATGTGCAAGACTGTATATGGAACCCTGCAAAAAGTTCGCGATCCAGATGGTCTGTGCGGGGAACAAGGATTGTGCATTCTGCATAACTGAACAAATGGATAATTTTTGCAATGTGCTGCTGCTGATGTGGCTGGCCAAGCAAATGTTTCTGCTTTATTTCTCTTTGATGCTATTGTAAAGCTTTTTTTTTTTAATTTATTCTGATGTAACTATATTTAAGACATCTTTTCTGATAAAAACCTATAAACTATAGGTTTATAGGTTTATATTTTCAACAAAGCCATGTTTGCTGATATTGTGGTCTATAACTCCTCATCGAATTGCCCGCTGTCCTGTATCTCGCTCTCTCATTGGCTGTAGGTCATCTCTGAGGTATCTCCGAGGTCATCGGCGACTCGGTCAGATCGCGTCTTTGGTAATCGACATTTCGCAATTGTCACTCATGTGCACAAGCTCTGATTTGCCTTCGATTTTGGGCATTTGTCGGTGATTTCGCAAAAAATGTTGGTGACTGAAAATCAGGGCTAAAATCGTGCAGTGTGAACTCGGCATAAAACAACTGGTATAAATTGAGGAAGTAATTAGTGAAACAAAAGGGACAGGTGTGCAGAGGCAGGAAACCACCAGGGAATTAACCAAGCCATCCATGATAAAAAACAAACTGGAATTAACCAAGCCATCCAATATCAATGGGTGAAGAGTTGAGGTTAGCTTGAACAGTTTGCACTGGACTAAGCAAAAGTGTGAAAAGTTTGCCTTTCTAGGGTCAAACCGTTCGTGGAAAACAAAGTAGAAACACATATGAAAAGTTTTAAAACCTTCTAAGACTTGAAATGACTGTTAAAAAAGACTAAAAAAAGACAGACTAAAAAAAGTCAGACTAAAAAAAGGCATTACAACCATTTTGTAGATCATGTTTCTGGTTTATGGAAATTCAGTAAAATACTGTTAAAATTACCTGTAAATTTATAGAACTAGGTTACGATGGAATGTCACCATGAATGTGAATAGCATTTAGTCTTCAGCCTGCTATTAGTTGAGTTCAGCTGGTAGGGGGCGGCACGGATAAATGGAGTAGCTGAATAGAAGAAGGTACTACACTGGGTAGTGTGTCAATGTGCCTGGTAACAGCGTTGTGAGCTGATCTACTGCATTTGGGGAAGGCCTTTGTTGAGAAACCTTTATGTTTCATTCTCAACTATAGTATTTTTTTCTCTTTGTCTACGTTATGTTTGATATATATGGCAACGTTGTGGATGGAATTGGAATCTTCGTTGTTGGCGTTGACAAGGACTAAAGTTGACCTGTTTGGTTCGCTAATCACAGATAAGACTTTTTTTTTTTTACTTTTATACATATAGTGTTTTCACACCCAAGGACGTTATTCATAGTTTGATCAAGATGGCTCAATATTTGATCACAGATGAACAAGTGGGGTTTGGTTGATATTATCACTGTTGTGTCATACATCAATGGTGTATTGTTTCCCTATTATTATTTCAATTGAATGTAATAAAAGAACAAAAAAATCACAAGATCTTTTGTGGCTACCTTATTTTATAAAGTATAAATTAATCATCGGGTTTTTTTTTGGAATCCCACACAAAATCAGATATATACAGTGGGGCAAAAAAGTATTTAGTCAGCCACCAATTGTGCAAGTTCTCCCACTTAAAAAGATGAGAGAGGCCTGTAATTTTCATCATAAGTTCACTTCAACTATGAGAGGCAGAATGAGAAAAAAAAATCCAGAAAATCACATTGTCTGATTTTTAAAGAATTTATTTGCAAATTATGGTGGAAAATAAGCATTTGGTCACCTACAAAAAAGCAAGATTTCTGGCTCTCACAGACCTGTAACTTCTTCTTTAAGAGGCTGCTCTGTCCTCCACTCGTTATCTGTATTAATGGCACCTGTTTGAACTCGTTATCAGTATAAAAAACACCTGTCCACAACCTCAAACAGTCAGACTCCAAACTCCACTATGGCCAAGACCAAAGAGCTGTCAAAGGACACCAGAAACAAAATTGTAGACCTGCACCAGGCTGGGAAGACTGAATCTGCAATAGGTAAGCAGCTTGGTGTGAAGAAATCAACTGTGGGAGCAATTATTAGAAAATGGAAGACATACAACGAATGAGTGGCTTCGTAAGAAGTATTTCAAGGTCCTGGAGTGGCCTAGCCAGTCTCCAGATCTCAACCCCATAGAAAATCTTTGGAGGGAGTTGAAAATCCGTGTTGCCCAGCGACAGCCCCAAAACATCACTGCTCTAGAGGAGATCTGCATGGAGGAATGGACCAAACTACCAGCAACAAAAACCTTGTGGCGACTTACAGAAAACGTTTGACCTCTGTCATTGCCAACAAAGGGTATATAACAAAGTCTTGAGATGAACTTTTGTTATTGACCAAATACTTATTTTCCACCATAACTTGCAAATAAATTCTTTAAAAATCAGACAATGTGATTTTCTGGATTTTTTTCTCATTCTGTCTCTCATAGTTGAAGTGTACCTATGATGAAAATTACAGGCCTCTCTCATCTTTTTAAGTGGGAGAACTTGCACAATTGGTGGCTGACTAAATACTTTTTTGCCCCACTGTAGCTATTATTGGTTTAAATATTAATCTGATCAGCTATATAATGGCGCCCAAACAGGGACACATTTACACATTGTGTATTCTGCTGATAAAATATGGCAAGCCGAAGACCTAATGACGAGCAGGAACCCAAACTTGATTTTTCTTCTTATGCATTCCTTAGCAGAAGATAGCCTGTTAGAGAACTAATCGATACATTTAGTACTCTTTATGTAGACTCAGAAGAAGAAGAGGCAAAGACAAAGGGGTTGTGGCTGAGAATGAAATTGAACAGCAGGTAAGGGATTGCTCATTGCCTGAACCTGAGAAAGAAAAAGAAGAGGCACCCACACAAGAGCAAGTTCAAATATCAGGTGTAATATTAACAGAACAGTTAAATGAGAAAGTCAGTAAATTGGAGAGTCGTTCTGAAGAGTGTGTTCAACAGATGCGTGAAAGCGTGACCTTTGCTGAGTGTAAATCTATTGAAGAAAGAGTGACTTTCCACCTAGAACGAGAATGTGAGAGAGTCCAGAAAAAAATGGAGCTTGAACTGCAAGATTTGGGTAAATCTATGGTGGACTGTTTGAAAAGGAGAAATGCTCAAATTGACTATAAATTAAAAACCAAAAAAAAGTCAAATCTTTCTGCTCCTGTTTCTAGAGCTGCAGGGGTCAACCAGACCTACCATGTGCCAAGCAGGCAAAAGTCCTGCTTAGAAGGTATGTCAATGATGTCATTCCATTCTCCAGTGAAAATAGAATTTCCAAGTTTTAGTAATTACTTTTATAGAGAGATGTGAAGAATATTTCACCATTTGTCCCCTCAATGATTGTGAGATTCTTGCTTCTCTAATCTCAGTATTAAAGGGTACTACAAAAGATTGGTGGCGGGCAGAAAAAGGAGAATGTTCAAACATGGCAACGGTTCAAAGAAATCTTTTTATGCTCATTCTTAAGTGTGAAGACTATGAAGAAGAAGCCACTAGAAGATAACTGGAAAGAAAGCAGGGTGCCAAAGAGAGTATTAGAGATTTTGTTTATCATTATAGAGCCTTATGCCTTCAAAGATACAAGGACATGTCAGAGAGGGAAATTATACATGCCATCTTACGAAATTGCAACCCACAACTAGCGAGTTTACTCAGGGGAATTGTGAGAGGGCTGGATGATTTAGTAAGATTTGTCACTCAAATTGAAAAGTATTTTGAAGAATCTAAGAGCTATTGGAGCCAAGTTAATTCAGAGATGCAGCAACGGAGAGTGAATGTTTCTAGAGAATTTGTACCAAAGTCTTCTCCAGCTCACACTAGAACCATGCAGTCTGCGAAAAGTGTTGTTCAACCTGAGATGATCACCCTCCTTATCATTCTACATGGCTGATACTTCCAAGCAATGATTGATACTGGCAGTACCTTATCGCTCATTCCAGAGTCTTGTTCGAAGCAATTGCAATGTCAAGAACTATGCAAACCGAGCAATGGCCAGTCCTTTTTGTTAGCCAACAGTCAGAGACAGGATGCTACTGGCTAGCTGGAGTGGGAATGTGAACTGCAAGGGAGAAAAATAGACCTTACATTATATGTAATGCATGATACTGACTTAACAGTACCCATTATCCTCAGTATGGATTTTCTGTTATCTTCGGGGATTGTCCTTGACTTCAGAAGATCTCAGTATCAACTGCCAGCATTAGAAGATGATGTGAAAGTTGTAACTTTTACTTTGTGGTCATGTAATCCTGTTCTACTGTAGATTTCTCCCTTGTTCTGCCCACACCAGTGTTTTCAGTCGATCCATGACCTTATTCAGAAAGCTGATATAATCATCATAGCAAAGAGGTGCTGAGGGAGTTGATGTTGAAATGGTCCACAGTCTGCACACATGAAATAGGTCAGTCAAGTATAGTCAAACATCGAATTATCACCACTGACGAAGTTCCTGTGAGGAAAAAAAACTATATGCTGTCGAGAAAAACAACAAGATCATCTGTCCATCCATTTCTGCATGGGCTGCACCAGTAGTGGTGGTACCCAAAAAGGATGGAGGATCAAGGCTGTGTGTAGATTACAGAGGTGTAAATGCAAAAAACTCACCTCAATGCCTATCCAATACCACAAATCAGGACATTCTGGAATGATTACATGGAACAACTGTCTTTAGCAGTCTTGACCTCAAGACTGGTTATTGGCAAATGGAGATGGAGCCAGAAAGAATACAGAAGACAGCCTTTGTTACCTCTGCAGGGCTGTTTGAATTCTTGTGGCTACCCTTTGGCCTTAAAAATGCCCCAGCTTTGTTCCAAAGATTGATGGAGCATGTTCTCAGGGACCTAAGAGGACAATGCTGTCTGATACATATAGACAATGTGGTGATATTCTCAGAAAATGAAGAAAAGCACCTACAACATCTTAATCAGGTGTTTAGCTGTTTCTCTAGTGCCGGTCTTACTCTTAACCTGAGGAAATGTAACTTTTTTCAGAGATCCCTTATATTCTTGGGACATGTCATATTGGGAGAAGGAGTTAAAAGTGATCCATCAAAAGTGTCTGCAGTATGTGATTTCCCTGTGCCTCAGTCTCTCAAAGATCTACAGTGTTTTATAGGTTTCCAGGATGGTATCACCGATTTATACCCAAGTTTTCGGAAAAGGCTGCTTCACTCCATGCTCTAAAACAAAAGAATGCTACCTTGGTTTGGACAGATGAATGCCAGACAGCATTTGACACCATTAAGCCTGACCTGACGAATGCTCTGGTGCTAATTCCACCTGATCTGTCAAAGTCTTTCAAAGTCCAAACAGATGCAAGTGAAGTTGGGTTAGGAGCAGTATTGACTCAAGATTTGGAGGGAGAAGTGCATGTTGTTGCATATGTTTGTTACGAGGACCGTTTGTTGCGAGGACCTAAAAAAGCATATTCTGTTTCAGAAAAAGAATGTCTTGTAGTGATTTGGGCTGTGGAGAAATGGAGGACATATTTAGAAGGTTGACCTTTTGAGGTGATTACTGACCATGCTGCATTAACTTATTCCAACACCCCAAACTGTCTTCAGGATGGACATGATGGACCATCCGTTTGCAAGGATTCCAATTTACTGTCAAGTATAGAAAGGGACAGTCCAACGTAGTCCCCGATTGTTGAAGGAATCACGCAAAGTCACAGGTTTTGTTGCCAGAAGAATAAGGCTTTTATTATCATCATGCAATACCAGCCTGAGTTGGTTTGCAAAGCAACTGCCTCTCTAACACATCTTACCCATTTTTATATGCTTCGACTCCCGTTAGTTTCCACTATGCATTCTTACATGTCATCTCAATGTCTTTTTCTTGTTGGGACCCCCTTAAGCATACAAACAAGAGGCCACTCTGCCTAGGTCCAGCTTAGGTTATAATATATATGGTCACATTCCAAAGCACACACATTGGACACACTAAGCTACAATATATCATACATGCATACCATATCACCCACATCTTGTGCACAAACACAGACACACTAGCTACATCCATGCTGGTATTGTTTCTACATATCACGATTGATAAAATTCTTCTACAAGATGTGCTATCAAGGAGCATGGAACCATTGGCAACTTCAGGAAGGTTGACAGTTCTCAAAGCCATGAAGTCCCCAGATAAGCCAGCAATTTCACCACTCAACCTGTCTGACCTAGCCACTGCACAGAGTGAGGATCTGGAAGTGCAAGAGCTGAGTAAGAACCACAAACAAACCTCACGGAAAGGGTAAATCGCACACTCAAAACAATGATGGCTTCATATGTGGGAGAGCACCACAGACAATGGGACAGGTGGTTGGCCGAATTCTGGTTTGCAGTTAACTTGGCGTGGCATGAAAGTACGGGGTATACACCTGCTGTAGTTGCTTTAGGACGGAAACTCAAGGGTCCACAAGAAAGAGCTGTTAATTGACCACCTGATCCAAGCAGTCCTACCTATGAAGTGATAGACAGGCAACAAGATTTGATCCAGGTGGTAAGAGAGAATGTAGAACAAGCTCAAACCAATCAAAAATGCTATTACGATAAAAAAAGCATAATCGGTTTCAAGTAGGAGATATAGTTTGGGTTCAAGCTCATCCTTTATCCAAAGCAGACAAGGGGTTTATGGCTAAGCTGTTTGCAAAATGAATGGGTCCAGCTAAAGTGAAAAAATGTCTGGGTCCAGTAAATGATGCTGTTTCATTTCTTGGTGAGCCTGAAAATGTTGATACCTATCATGTTCAGAATTTAAAAGTCTGTCATGGGTATTAAAAGACTTCTTTTGATGGAGGGGGTATGTAAGAATACCAGCATGCTATGAGTTGAGTTGAGCTGCAGTTTATTCTGCTGATATCATGCTGATAGGGGGCAGCCTTAACTTGGGTTGAGCATGGAGAAATGGAGTAGCTGAATAGAAGAAGAGGAGAATGGATACCTTTTGGGTAGTGTGCCAGTGTGCCTGGTAGCAGCGTGTGAGCTGATCTACTGTGTTTGGGGAAGGCCCTCGTTGAGAAACCTTTTTGTTTAATTCTCAATTATAGTTTTTTTCTCTTTGTCTACGTTATGCTTGATATATATGGTAACATTGTGGATGGAATTGGAATCTTCGTTGGTGGTGTTGACAAGGACTAAAGTTGACCTATTTGGTTTGCTACCAGTAGAGTTGCTTTAAGGACTGCTTTGACGCTCTACAATACGGATTATAATTGTGACTCAAGGACAATGTTTACTTCAGTCATCGTCTCCACTGGACTCCTTCAGTGTCTAACATAATCACAGATAAGACTGTTTTTTTTTACTTTTACACATATAGTGTTTTCACACCCAAAGGCTTTATTCATAGTCTGATCAAGATGGGTCAATATTTGATCACAGATGAACAAGTGGGGTTTGGTTGATATCACTGTTGTGTTTGGTGCCAAAGGTAAATCGTTTCCCTGCTAGTATTTCAATTGAATGGAATACAAGAAAAAAAATCACAAGATGTTTTGTGGCTGTCTTATTTTATTAAGTAAAAATTGATCATCATTTTTGTTGGAATCCCACCCAAAATCAGATATATAGCTATCATTGGTTTAAATATAGCTCCTTGGTGGCAAGGCACCGGGGGTGGATGAGATTTGCCCTGAATACCTTAAGTCTCTGGATGTTGTGGGGTTGTCTTGGCTGATACGTCTCTGCAACATAGTGTGGCGGTCAGGGACAGTGCCTCTGGACTGGGCGACCGGGGTGGTGGTCCCTCTTTTTAAGAATGGGGACCGGAGGGTGTGTTCCAACTATAGGGGGATCACACTCCTCAGCCTCCCAGGGAAAGTCTATTCCAGAGTACTGGAGAGGAGAGTCAGACCGTTAGTCGAACCTCGGATACAGGAGGAGCAATGTGGTTTTTGACCTGGTCGTGGAACACTGGACCAGCTCTATACCCTCCACAGGGTGCTCGAGGGTTCGTGGGAGTTTGCCCAACCAGTACACATGTGTTTTGTGGACTTGGAGAAGGCTTTCGACCATGTCCCTCGTGGCATTCTGTGGGAGGTGCTCTGGGAGTATGGGGTCCGTGGCCCTCTGTTAAGGGCTGTTCGGTCTCTATATAACCGGAGCAGGATCTTGGTTCGCATTGCCAGCTGTAAGTCAGATCTGTTCCCAGTGCATGTTGGGCTCCGACAGGGCTGTCCTTTGTCACCGGTTCTGTTCATTGTTTTTATGGACAGAATTTCTAGGCGCAGCCAGGGGCTGGAGGGAGTCCGGTTTGGGAACCATAGGATTTCATCGCTGATTTTTGCAGATGATGTTGTCCTGTTGGCCTCTTCAGGCCTGGACTTACAGCATGCACTGGGGCATTTTGCAGCTGAGTGTGAAGCGGCTGGGATGAGGGTCAGCACCTCCAAATCCGAGGCCATGGTAAAAAGGTGGCTTGCACCCTTCAGGTTGGAGGGGAGGTCCTTCCTCAAGTGGAGGAGTTTAAGTATCTCGGGGTCTTGTTCATGAGTGAGGGAAGGATGGATCGTGAGATTGACAGATGGATTGGTGCAGCGGCAGCAGTAATGTGGTCTATGTACTGGTCTGTTGTGGTGAAGAAGGAGCTGAGCCAGAAGGCGAAGCTCTCGATTTACCAGTCAATCTACATTCCTACTCTCACCTATGGTCATGAGCTCTAGGTCATGACCAAAAGGGTAAGATCCCGGATACAAGCGGCCGAAATGAGCTTCCTCCGTAGGGTGGCAGGGCGCTCCCTTAGAGATAGGATAAGGAGCTCTGTCACCCGGGAGGAGCTCGGAGTAGAGCCGCTGCTCCTCCACATCGAAAGGGGGCAGTTGAGGTGGCTCGGGCATCTGTTTCGGATGCCTCCGGGATGTCTCCCTGGAGAGGTGTTCCGGGCATGCCCCACCAGGAAGAGGCCCCGGGGAAGACCCAGGACACGCTGGAGAGACTATGTCTTTCGGCTGGCCTGGGAACGCCTTGGGGTCCCTCCGGAAGAGCTGGAGGAAGTGGCTAGGGAGAGGGAGGTCTGGGCATCCCTACTTAGACTGCTGCCCCCGCGACCCGGCTCCGGATAAGCGGAAGACAATGAATGAATGAATGAATGAATGAATGGTTTAAATATTATATTATATTATTCATATCCATGAATTTCTAGAGCAGCTATCATTTATAGTCCCAATAGAACACATTATCCCCGTGACCCGATGATAGATCGGATAAGCGATACAGACAATGGAATGGAATGGAATGGAATAGAACACATTAATAAGAGGGTGCTTAGTGTAAAAATGGTGGAGGCAAGTTATGACGTGTAAACAGTTTGATTTATGATAGTTATTTTATTATTAATGTTTTGTTTCAACAGTTTGGTCATTTGTCCTGTTTATTATCTAATTGCCATTTAGGTTTATCTAACAATCCTGTTGTATATTTACAATTATGTTTCTATTGTATAAATGTTCTAGTTCATCACATGTCACTAAATCTGTTGCTTTTTCCCCACCACACATACATAGTGATTAATCACAAACCCTAAATGCTGTAAAGATCTTAAAAGTGTTCAAGAAAACAAGCAGACCATTCATAACAATCAAATCATTAACAGTAATAACAATTTAAACATTTGAACTTTCAAAAACAATTGCTTCAACCTTTTAATTCCTCTGAAATCCAATGAATTATTGTACCAGTGGTGCAGTATTTGCTGCATGGGTCCAGAAAACCACTTCCATTTGACCAGTTACTGCACAATAACAGTAAACACTAAAACATAGATTCTATTTACAAGTAAAATGTTATAGAGAAAAGTTGTTAACTGGTAAATAAAGAAAAATGTGGATTAAACACTGTGACCGCCCAATTATGCTCAATTTGAAATGCCATATGAGATAATCCTGTCATAAAATACAAGAACTAGAGTGCACAAACAGTCTGTTTATCTATCTTCACCCAATCTATCCAGTCAACTCTAAAAGTATTAGAACTATCTTTCTACTTTTCTCTGAAAACTGCACATTACTACTTGCTACTTCTTGTTTTGTCAATTTAACATCACTGTTTGTTGCGATGAACTTTAAAAATATAGTTTAATTTGAATTTAAGGTGGCTAAGTTAGCTTACAGGTGACTAACATGGGAAAATGTCCATCAAACAACATTTTAACTGCACACAAACAGCCCATTGGGAAATAAAAGCAGCTTGCATGTGATAAACACGTAAAAATATCTGTAAAACTGATTAAAACAACATTCTGCACTTCACAGCTCACAGGGTGATAAGGTAACTAAGTCACCTATAACACCTCCACCACCAATTAATTAACGTTAATGCCAAGTTTATGTTCACTTTCCCATCGTGCTCACAAATGTGAGATAAAAATAAGGAGGTAAAAATTCACTATAAATAGCTCCATCACCTGGATGTGTATTTGTGTAATCAGTGTGATGATGTGATGATATCTCTGTGTTGTGTGTAGATGCTGAAGGATTTGACTTTGGATTGTAAAATATGTTATTAAAGCCTGAAGTAACTTGTAGCTGAGTGGATAAAAGGATGTGATCAGTTACGGTTATTGTTATGGAACTTCTACATCTGAATATGAATGATTCAGCTCCCAAACTGCTGGAAATGTGGGACGGGTTCTAACTCTTCACCACTACTGATTTATCCTGGACAAGAGGTCTGAGGTGAGACTCCTGTCATACTCCAGTCCTGGTGAGTTTATAATCCTTAATTCTGAAAAACAGAGAAAAGATTCAGTGTAAACAAACATCATGAGCATAAACACACACCAACACACACACACACAAACAAAGTGAAAATATTATACAGAACACAGTGAATATTACTCAGTGCCAAACAATATAGTAGAGTACAAAGACAGTAAGTCAGTAACTCACTGTAGTGTCTCCAGTGTACAGAGTGGATCCTTCAGTAGATCAGAGAGCAGCTTCACTCCTGATTCTCCTGGATTATTATTGTACAGATCCAGTTCTCTCAGGTGTGATGAGGAGTTTGATCTCAGAGCTGAAGCCAGAGCAGCACAACCTTCATCTGTAATACTGCAGTAACTCATCCTGCAAGAAAGTAAACCTTCTCACACTTAACACACACAGCTTTAGCATTGAAAACATGAACTACACAAAATCTTTATATACACTACATTTACTCTCCATCTCACACACACAACAATGACAATATATCACATCACTACAATTACACTTACCACAGATTAGAACTGGATGTTGCAGTGTTTATTAAAAATCTGTGTGTGAGTGTGTGTGTGTGTACCTCAGTTTCTCCAGTGTACAGTGTGGATTCTTCAGTCCAGCAGAGAGCAGCTTCACTCCTGAATCCTGCAGTTTATTGTTACTCAGGTCCAGTTCTCTCAGACTGGAGGAGTTTTAGCTAAGAACTGATGATAGAACTCTACAGCTTTCCTCTGTCAGATTATACTCACACAGCCTGGAAGAGAAATGATTAAATGGTTGATTTATTTCTCTGATTGTGAAGTAAGATGTTTCCATCAGTGGGAAATAAACTGTATACCTAACCACAAGGTTCTAATGACCTATATACCTATATAAAATATAAACTGATCAGTCTGTGCATGAACTTGGACTGCTCTTGGATCGATCAAGAGCTAGCTCATTATGTATGTGCATAGCTCTTTATCTTTATACTTTATACTTGTCTTTATACTGACCCTGAACCCGGTGCTTCTCCATGAACACCTCACTGTCCTCTACTTTCACATTCATCATGCACTTATGGAGAAGTTCTAGACTGAGCTGGAGCTTGGGGAAATATCAACACTCGACTCCTGTTCCTATGTGTTAGGGGATTCACTGGGCATAAGAGCTCCTGAGATGGTGTCAATTTACACATCAAACTAAACTAAATAATGTGAAGCTTAAATGATCAACTTCAAATCATATACATGTCATTTTATACATGGGTCACACTGTCAAATTTAAATCACTTACAGTATTAATTTCAATTACACACCAATTTAATGATTGTATATCTCTGCTTCATATTAATAACATTAATTCATTTTTTATAAAAATCAAACCATCAGAAATCCATAAAGTAAGACAAATAAGACGAGTCATTACTAAAGTACTGTGCATGTACAAGTTTATCAGTGCTTGGATTTCTTGTTATTGTCGGTTTCAAACAAAGAGAAGTGACTGACTGTAGTGTGAGAGAATGAAGAGCACATCAGTGTGAGAGATTTCTGACCAAAGGACACTGAGACACTTTAAACAATTTAAACACAGCAATTTCTCTGTGTGATGCTTGGTGTTCATGATCACCTGGGTACTGTGTAGATCTCTTTTTCACTCTTTTCATGTCAAACTGTTTTCTTTTCCCCTCACCACATTCACACCTAATTTACCTTTCCTGTAAACTGTTTACCAGATTTTGGTCTTCTAGGTGCTGTTATATAAATATATCGAAATAATTCCCATTTACTCTTATGGAGTTTTGGTGTCACTAAATACAAATGATCTGTGCTATGCAGCATTTTTAAATGCTCAGGGTTTTAAATGATCTGTAGCTAAGTGCCAGTTCTGATCACATTTCCATTCTTGTTCTTCTTGACCTGAGTGCAGCTGTCAATACTGTAGACCAGGATATTCTTCTATACAGACTTGAACACTGGGCAGGTCTCTCAGGAGCAGTACTAAGCTGGTTAAGATCATACTTTTAGTTGTATGGTAAATTGGGAAGTCATTCATCAAGACAATATTTTATTTGGAGTTCCATAAGGATCTATTTTAGGAGCCATGCTTTTCTCCCTCTACATGTTACCTCTTGTTCGATTTATTCATGAAACTCATAGTTATGCAGATGCAGTTTTCATAGTTATGCAGATGACACACAACTTTATATATCAGTGCCTCTGTGTAATTGTAAGAACAATTGTACATAATGGTTCATCTCTTTGTCTACTACAACACATTCTTTACCTCTGTATCCTGTGCTCTTTTCCTTCTTATCTTTAGTATTGTACCTACATACACATGACCCCTGGTCTGAGACCACAACTTCCTATTTCCCTAACTGAACATCTGTTCTGCATGAACTTCCTGCCTCTGTTGCACGCATAGAATCAGGAAGAAACTTGTCATTTCAGCAAGATGGCTCCTCTTCTGAGTAACGGCTGGAACTTTTATTGCAGAGACAAGTATTTATCTTGTAAAAGCATATGGTCGCCTCTTCCTTTTTGTATCTGTATATATACCCATGCCTTGCAACAATAAAATCAGAGATGTCTTAGTAAGCTGAGACTCTAGCCTCTTTATTGAGATATCTCTCCAGGCCTGTCTTTTGCAGATCTTCAGTTGCTGGGTACCTGTGTCTACTGACTCATAGAGTTGACAACCTCTGGGAAGAACTAATTTATCCTTTTTTGTTCTAACAATTTGGGGGCTTGGCCCGGAATGTGACAGACAAGGGTGAGTAAAAACCTTTCTTTAATTTATCAAGAGAGGTCTCACTCCTTGTGTGTTGCATCTGAAACCGGCTGAGGTTGTCTGTATAAAATTTTGTAGACTGTATTCCCGTTGCTGTTAGTACCAGCACGGAAGACTTTCATAGAAAGTAGTAGTGAAATTCTCTTGAGTAAAAAGCTCACCCTTGACTGTGCACTGAATTCTTTTGTGGTTACCCTGCAACTGTAAGTGAAGCATCTGGTGGTTTTCTCTTTCGGTGGTGGTTTCTGTGATATCCTGTGAACATTTAGCTTCTGTGCCTGTGTACCAAATTTTTAAGTTTAATCATGGGTCAAGGTAGTAGTGACTACCCTAAGCCCCATCCAGAAGAAACCCCAAGGGACTGGATGGAGCGCTGTGGTCTTGCCTATTATTGCACTTCATTTATAGATAATATGGCAGGATGGTCAGAAAGCATTCCTCAGATGGGGACTTTCCCTAGACGTGGTAGCTTTAAGCCTGAATATCTTGGTATAGCTTTTCGCATGATCTATGAAGGGCAGGGTGATCCTGCGTGGAACTATCCTTATATGCAGGAGAGTCTACAGAAATGGTATGGCATGAAACGTGTATGGGACAAGTACTTAAATGTTAAAGAATGCAAGGCTCAATGGGCTAAGATGCCTCCCATTAAAGTAGATTCCAAATCTCAGCCACTTGTCCATGCACGTCTTATAACTCCAAGAGGAATGATGAGGTATATGTTGATGTATTACCTAGTAAACGACCCGGGGGCAAGAGCACGCCTAATGTGGCTGCTTCTTCAGTAATGTCTTTGAAAGAAAAGACTGTGGGGACGTCCGCGCCCCGTTCTCCATCCAATAAGGATGATGACACTGACTCATCAGATGATGATGATGGCCCTGACACCGGGTCTGCCATAGATCTGGCAGGCGTTAATACTGCCTGTCTCTTTACTATGACTGCCAACAAACCTTCCCTTTCTTCACACACTGCCTCTGATTTAAAAGATATCCTAGACCTCCTGCCAAATCCTAAAGACAATCCCATACATTTTGTCAAAACATTGATTCAGACCACCCGTAATGCTCAGCTTTGTGGGGCTGATTATAAGTTTATTTTGATGATTAAAATGGGTCCCATGTATGACAAGGATGAGCTAGTAGCTAAGGTAAAGATTTTAGACCCTGAGTCTGATGAATTGCTGTATATTAAACATACTGAGGCGTCTGAGGAACTTAAGCCAGAGGGTACGGATGGTGAGTCCCCCGCCTTCAATGCTCAATCGGGGTCCAAATGCTCAGAATCCCTTTCATCAGCGGCGCTAGGGCTGCCCACAGAGTCTGCACCCCTCTATGTTATCATGTTCATTTTCTTCCCCTGCTCTGTGTGATTTACCTTTAATAGAGCTTGAAATCAATGGACAAAATTTACCATTTCTAATTGATACTGGGGCCACTAAATCATCCGTTGGGGGGGGGGGGGGGGGGGGATTTGTGAGTCCCTTATCTAATAAGACCATTGACTCTGTGGGAATAGAAGGGGTGCCTCAGGTGAATTATTTTACACCTCCTCTTACTGTGCGTTGTCCGTCTGACACTTCTATTTTTTTCCATCATGCCTTCGTGCACATGCAAGGCTGCCCTTTTAATTTGCTAGGAAGAGACTTGATGTCTCGCCTGCATATGACATTAACTTTCTCAGGCTCTAAGCTTGTGATTTCAACACCTATGCACACACATAACTCATACATACACCATTCTCCTTTTTCTGCGAACTGTGCAGCCTTGGCTATCACCCAAACTGCACAGACATCCTTCTCTGTCTCTGAGGAACTGTCACTTATGCAAAACACTCTAGCGCAGTCCCTGTGGGCCATGCATAAGGATGATGTGGGTTTTGTTCAGTGTGAACCATACGTTGCAAAATTGAAACATTTACACCCTGTTTTTGTTAAACAGTATCCTCTATCTGAGGACAAGGCTCGAGGTATTGACAAAATTCTGTCTGCTTTCCTAGATCAAGGAGTTGTTGTTCCTGTCCACAGTTCTTACAACACCCCTGTAAATCCAGTACCAAAACCTAATAGTGAGTGGAGATTCACACAGGACCTGAGAAAGATCAATGATTTGATCATTCCAGTGGCACCGGTTGTGCCTGACGTTTTGGGCATTATGTCTTCTATTCCACATTCTCATTCTTATTTTTCTGTTGTAGACCTTTGTTCTGCATTTTTCAGTGTCCCTGTCTCCCCGTGCACGCAGCCGCTGTTTGCTTTCACACATAGGGGGGCCCAATATACCTGGACGCGTCTGCCACAAGGGTTCATTGACTCACCTGCTGTATTCTCTGCAGTTGTTCATTCCTCTTTGCAGGACCTCGTACTTCCTGAGGGAGCTGTTGTTCTACAATACGCTGATGACCTCCTGATCTCTGCTGAAACTGCTGACATCTGTAAAGAAGCCACCTGGTCCCTCCTCAACCGTCTGGTTCAACAAGGCTTCAAGGTGTCGCTGTCCAAATTGCAGTTTTGCGAAACAGAGGTCAAATATCTTGGATTTATCCTGACACAAGGTACACGTCACCTTTCCCCCGAACGTGTTGAACTCATTTACCGCTCACACAAACCAATGACTAAACATGCTGTGATGGCCTTTTTGGGCCTTGTTAACTACTGCAGACAATGGATTCCTGACTGCTCGTTCCATGACAAAGTGCTTAGGGCAGCCATCGACCACAAGGCCCCTATGTCACAACCTCTCATTTGGACTGATGAAATGAGGAAAGCATTTGACTTTCTCAGACACTCTTTAATATGCGCCCCCACGTTGGGGCTTCCGGACTACACTCAACCTTTTCATCTGTTTATTGCAGAACATGGCGGTACTTTCTGTGCTGTTCTTGCCCAGGAACACGGGTCTGGGCTGCGTCCCTGTGCATATCTATCAAAAACCCTCGACCCTGTGGCTGCCGGCCTCCCTCCATGTTTGCGGGCTGTTGCTGCTTGTGCATTGGCGGTACTGGACACTGAAAAAATTGTTCTCTCACATCCTCTTGTCCTCCATACTCCCCATCAGGTTAAACACGTCCTCCAAAATTTGCAGACACAACACATGACTGCGCAATGCAGATCTGGCTATGAAACTGTTCTCTGTTCCACTGCTAATCTTAATCTTACGGTGGCTTAGTGGTTAGCACGTTTGCCTCACACCTCCAGGGTTGGGGGTTCGAGTCCCGCCTCTGGCGTGTGTGTGGAGTTTGCATGTTCTCCCCGTGCCTCGGGGGTTTCCTCCGGGTACTCCAGTTTCCTCCCCCGGTCCAAAGACATGCATTGTAGGTTGATTGGCATCTCTAAATTGTCCGGAGTGTGTGTGTGCCCTGCGATGGGTTGGCACTCCATCCAGGGTGTATCCTGCCTTGATGCCCAATGACGCCTGAGATAGGCACAGGCTCCCCGTGACCCGAGTGTAGATCGGATAAGCGGTAGACAATGAATGAATGAATGTTTCATGTTCATGTCTCGTGCTTTTTAATAAAACCCCGATGTCCGTGGCAGCAGTTAGTCTGGAACATCTATACGTTTTTTCTTTTCAGTTGAGAAATGTTCTGCAGAGATAATATTCATGTGCTGGAATTTAAGAGGAGTTTAGTTTGTTCTGAGTAAATAAAACAAATAAATAAATACATATATAAAATGAATCAGCTGGTGATCAGGGTTGTGAGATAAATGTTGAATTCTGGAGCACACAGCATCCTAATCCAAATCAGGCTCCAAATCTGGATCATCTCACCACCATACACTCCAGAGGAAGTGGCAGATAAGAGACTTTTAGTTAAGTTCGGAGTTGTCAATGAAACACCTTGTTCAGCATCAAGTGCTGTATTCATGGCAGAAGCAAGAGTATAAACAATAAATGAATAATATTGTATAAATGAATACATGGGAAGATGTACATAAGAACTGCAGACAAAAATAGAAATGAAAAAAACACGATTGAATAGAAAATGTTTTGAAAAGTAAAACCATTTAAAAGTGTAAAATATTTCACGTTGGCACGCTGAGTATATTTATGGATTATACTAAATTAATTTGTGCTAAAAGTTACATTTTTAAAAAACTTTCAAATTTGTTTCTTATGTTACATTGTCAATAATCTCCTTAAAAGATCTTAAAAGACTAATAACTTTGTCATTAAAAGCAGAACAGTTCAGTAAAATGTGTTTTAGAGTCAGGAGTTCTACATGACTGTCTAGTCTTTTACAATTTTCCTCAAAGCTTTGTAGTTTAGCAGATTTAGCTACAGTCCTCAAATTCAGTCATGCACTGTGATAAATATGCATGTTTTTCAGCAAGGAGAAGTTAAACCGCCATCTGATGTCTCTCTTGGGCAAGTTGCTTATGGAGACAGAACAAAAAAATCCTTTGTGATCTGACAAAGCTATCGGGAGCAAGAGGACATGACTAATGCTGTGAATGAGTTGTGGAGAGGAGAAAAGAAAATTAATTCTCAATAAAGATCTGTGTCTAGCTGAAAAGAAAGAGTAATCCTTAACTGTAGGGTTATTAATCACCAAGTATCTACAAGTCCTAAGATACTAGTCCAGGAATGCAGACTTCTAGCTAGCTCCTGTTCTCTGAACCTCAGTAAGCTGGAACTCTTGAGCACTGAGTCCCACATCACTTTAAAGTCATTGTCTAATATTAATGAATAATGAGGTAATTCTATCATTTTTTGGGTAACTATATAATAAAAGGTTTTGTCAGATGTGTTTGGAGCCCCCACACAGAGATAAGAGCAATTTTCTTGCTGCTGAGTTCTATCTTAGTAAATATTTATCCTACCTGCAAGGTCTGCCCAAGTTTCCAGCAGTTTTATTTAAGATTGTTTAGATATGACAGCTACACCTTCGGTTTTTGTATCAAATGATGTGAAGGTGAATGTAAAACTTATTGACCAGATGAAGTCAGAACTCAACAGATGTGTCTCCAGTAACAGCACAATATCTTTATTCTGATTCAGTAGATTTAAAGTACTGATTGGTTTGTGAGGAGTGTTCAATCCAACACTGCTCAAACCCAAATATTAAGTTGACTCATTATTTAATACTACATGATCATAGTCATATGCCAGATATATCTGGAGAAATAAAATCTGTAGATGTGAGTGCCACTCTCAGAGACACTTCAGTTACCAACTTTGTGAAAACTCAGTAGACAGACTGTCACTGTAGACAAACAAACACCAGTTACTCACTAGACAACACACAGACGACAAGCCAGAACATGAAAGACACACGAAAGAACAACAAAAATGTGAACTAACCCTAACCCAAACTGAACCATGACCCTGTATGAATATGGAGCAGTCAGGAAGATTTCAGTCTAACAGTTTAATCTAACCAATAACTTATAACCTGCTAAAGTTAGGTGACCAATGTTACTGTTACAAAAATCCCTTAAAGTCAAAAGATGTTCTTAGTAAACCTGTGGAATAAACCTACATACGATGAAATATAGTATAATGGAACAGCCAAAATAAACTAGCTACCTTACCAGTAGCATTTATGGTTTAACTGAGACCTGCTTTCTAGACTTGCAGGGTAATGAACCCAGTGACCTAAGTCATAATGTACATGGAGTCAGTTCTCTGCTGTATAGTTACCCCAGCTAGTCTCAGCAGGTTTCAAGCACAGTCAGCCCAGTGAACTAGTTTCATCTCAGCCCATGTAGTATCAGGGCACATTAGTAGCATCATGCAGCATTCTTATTATAGCAGGCCAAAGCTAGCCATTAGCTTAGAAAGCCTGAGCTAATCAGACTCAGACAGATAGGAGGGCAGCCATCATGATGCTGATGCTGTGGATGGATCTATGTGGACAGACTGTGACCAGGAGACAGCAGTGGACAGAGCCACTTGGTATTACATCTGTCAGCTTCTGACAGCAAGGAATTAGTGCCTATAATGAACTCAGAAACTACATTGACCTAATAGTTCCTCATAAGACTTTGGTTGCTGTTCTAGATAGAACATTATTTGCATTTACATGATTTACTGTCCAGTGTCACCCAAATGAGGATGTGTTCCCCTCTGAGCCTGGTTCCTCTCAAGGTTTCTTCATCATATCATTACAGGGAGTTTTTACTTGCCACCGTCACCACAGGCTTGCTCATTAGGGACAAAATAGGGATAAATTAGTTTAACAATTTAATTTAATAATTCTTTCTTTTTTTCCTTTCTCTGTTTCTCTACTTTTGTAAAGCTGCTTTGAGACAATGTCCATTGTAAAAGGTGCTATACAAATAAATCGAATTGAATTGAATTGAATTGAATTGAATTGAATTGAATGTTCAGAGAGTCATGGGACTCCCCCTGTTTTGGGCTCTTTTGTAACTGATTGCAACAGCACAACCAGCGGTGGTAAGAAAAACTCAGCGAATGAAAAGAGAAGTGTAACGAGTCCAGTGCTGTAGATTCAAGGTGATGCATGCTGATTACACAGAGTGACACACCCCCTAGAGTAGAACTTAAATAGGGCTATAATCTTTTATCCCATTTCAGTGATGTGTCCGGTATACTTGTCTGGTATACGATAACAAACAGAAAATAAATAAATAATGTGTGTGTGAAAGTTTTTCAAGACACAGTGATAGGGTTTACCTGAAAAACTCTGATACAGACCACACCCACTTAAATCCGAATATGAAAACAGTTCTGAATATATTGAGCCCTAAACAGATACAGATGACATAGATAGAGATGCATTTGTAATATAGGAATATATAACATTTGGTGTTAATCTGACCTGAAAACTGCTATATAAGTGAAGTTCTTATTATAATTATTAAAAAAAAATTAAAAATTAAAAAATATTATAATATTAAAATATGTAGTGTGTGTGTGTGTGTGTGTGTGTGTGTGTGTGTGTATATGTATGTGTGTGTGTGTGTGTGTACCTCAGTATCTCCAGTATACAGTGTGGGTTCTTCAGTCCAGCAGAGAGCAGCTTCACTCCTGAATCCTGCAGTTTATTGTCACTCAGGTCCAGTTCTCTCAGACTGGAGGAGTTTGAGGTGAGAACTGAGGACAGAGCTCTACCGCTTTCCTCTGTCAGATTACACACACGCAGCCTGGAGGAGAAATGATGAAATGTTGATTTATTTATCTGATAGTGAATTATGTGTTTCCATCAGTTGGGAAATAAAATGTTTACCTGAACACAAGGTTCTAATGTCAGGATAAAAATATTAAAATGAACAGTCTGTGTATAAACTTAGACTGCTCTTGGACAGATCCATGTGTCTCATGTGTCTCATATGAGACAATGTATTTAACTTTCTGTGTGTGAGAGAAACACACTGACATTTGTTACATCTCTTATCTGTGCATGAATCATAATCCCAGTGTAAAAGCAGAGTGCAGGCTGTGAAGGAGCAGGTCACTGGTTGGACATATTGAATGAATCTGCCCCTTACTTGAGTGTGAATGAGAGTGGTAGACCTACTGATTCTGAACAAACTGGTGGTTGTTGATGTTTGTGAATGAACTCGGTGAATGAATGAGGATCTGCTGACTCACTGATGTCGTTCATTCAGTTCACCACAAGAAGAGAAACAGGGAGGAGCAGTGCATTTGAACAGAATGTAGCATTAAGACAAGCCTTATATGTTGCTGTGTTCTTCACAGCATTATCCACTATACATGAATATGGAAAAATGACTGATGGTTATTTTTTAAATCATTGTACCACTGAAAATTACTTCATACACGTATGTAAAAATGTCTCTTTTTATACATTAGTATCCTCATTCGTGACCACTCTCTGAAATCTAGCCTGCACTGACTGAAATGTTTTCCTTGAAATACACCAGACCTTCTCTTTGTAGATCAGACATGCCAATATTAATAAATCATTAAACTAAAACTATTCTCTTGAAAACTTGCTGTTTTTAAATGAATGTAATGAGTGAATAAGACAATGACTTACTCATAATATCTAAAAAGACACTCACTGGTGCAGTGTAATGATATAATTTACAGAAAGAGTCACTGAATCAATCTGAACAAATCTTTTTGATGAACAGAATCAAATGATTGGAGTCACTGGGATGAATGGAAATGACCAGCTCTAGCTCTGAACTGATCTGGAGCTTAAGGAAACAGCATCATACAATTTCTGTACAATTTCATTACAAGTTCAAGTCCAAGTATCAGAACTTTTTATCTCTTAATGAACTTTTTAATATTCTATTTTCTGTTTGATTGCTTATGATTATTTCTTATAAAATTTTAGAATTTATCATCTAGATTTAATATTGAACTTCTATTTTATTTTATTTTTTTCATTTTAGTATATATATATTTTCTATTGTGAAGCATGTTTGCATTTTATGTTTGAAAACTGCTAGTTATTATTATTATTATTAGTAGTAGTAGTAGTAGTAGTAGTAGTAGTAGTATTACTTGGCAGATATCAAGATACTTAATAGTGTGTGTGTGTGTGTGTGTGTGTGTGTGTGTGTGTGTGTGTGTGTGTGTGCCTCAGTTTCTCCAGTGTACATTGTGGATTCTTCAGTCCAGCAGAGAGCAGCTTCACTCCTGAATCCTGCAGTTTATTGTCACTCAGGTCCAGTTCTCTCAGACTGGAGGAGTTTGAGGTGAGAACTGAGGACAGAGCTCTACCGCTTTCCTCTGTCAGATTACACACACGCAGCCTGGAGGAGAAATGATGAAATGTTGATTTATTTATCTGATAGTGAATTATGTGTTTCCATCAGTTGGGAAATAAAATGTTTACCTGAACACAAGGTTCTAATGTCAGGATAAAAATATTAAAATGAACAGTCTGTGTATAAACTTAGACTGCTCTTGGACAGATCCATGTGTCTCATGTGTCTCATATGAGACAATGTATTTAACTTTCTGTGTGTGAGAGAAACACACTGACATTTGTTACATCTCTTATCTGTGCATGAATCATAATCCCAGTGTAAAAGCAGAGTGCAGGCTGTGAAGGAGCAGGTCACTGGTTGGACATATTGAATGAATCTGCCCCTTACTTGAGTGTGAATGAGAGTGGTAGACCTACTGATTCTGAACAAACTGGTGGTTGTTGATGTTTGTGAATGAACTCGGTGAATGAATGAGGATCTGCTGACTCACTGATGTCGTTCATTCAGTTCACCACAAGAAGAGAAACAGGGAGGAGCAGTGCATTTGAACAGAATGTAGCATTAAGACAAGCCTTATATGTTGCTGTGTTCTTCACAGCATTATCCACTATACATGAATATGGAAAAATGACTGATGGTTATTTTTTAAATCATTGTACCACTGAAAATTACTTCATACACGTATGTAAAAATGTCTCTTTTTATACATTAGTATCCTCATTCGTGACCACTCTCTGAAATCTAGCCTGCACTGACTGAAATGTTTTCCTTGAAATACACCAGACCTTCTCTTTGTAGATCAGACATGCCAATATTAATAAATCATTAAACTAAAACTATTCTCTTGAAAACTTGCTGTTTTTAAATGAATGTAATGAGTGAATAAGACAATGACTTACTCATAATATCTAAAAAGACACTCACTGGTGCAGTGTAATGATATAATTTACAGAAAGAGTCACTGAATCAATCTGAACAAATCTTTTTGATGAACAGAATCAAATGATTGGAGTCACTGGGATGAATGGAAATGACCAGCTCTAGCTCTGAACTGATCTGGAGCTTAAGGAAACAGCATCATACAATTTCTGTACAATTTCATTACAAGTTCAAGTCCAAGTATCAGAACTTTTTATCTCTTAATGAACTTTTTAATATTCTATTTTCTGTTTGATTGCTTATGATTATTTCTTATAAAATTTTAGAATTTATCATCTAGATTTAATATTGAACTTCTATTTTATTTTATTTTTTTCATTTTAGTATATATATATTTTCTATTGTGAAGCATGTTTGCATTTTATGTTTGAAAACTGCTAGTTATTATTATTATTATTAGTAGTAGTAGTAGTAGTAGTAGTAGTAGTAGTATTACTTGGCAGATATCAAGATACTTAATAGTGTGTGTGTGTGTGTGTGTGTGTGTGTGTGTGTGTGTGTGTGTGTGTGCCTCAGTTTCTCCAGTGTACATTGTGGATTCTTCAGTCCAGCAGAGAGCAGCTTCACTCCTGAATCCTGCAGTTTATTGTAATCAGGTCCAGTTCTCTCAGACTGGAGTTTGAGGTGAGAACTGAGGACAGAACTCTACAGCTTTTCTCTGTCAGTTTACACTCACACAGCCTGGAAGAGAAATGATGAAATATCAGAACACTGGTGTCAAACACACACACACAGCCGTAATACAGCTAAAGTTGAAGCTGTAACAGAAATGTCAGTGTGTTTCTCTCACACACAGAAATCAGAGGACAGGACACCACATCAGCACATTTACAGGAGCAGGGACGTCTTTCTGCACTCCACAATCTCTCAGCTACAATTTATTATAAGACCATTAGCTCATGTCCAGTGGGGCAAAAAAGTATTTAGTCAGCCACCAATTGTGCAAGTTCTCCCACTTAAAAAGATGAGAGAGGCCTGTAATTTTCATCATAGGTACACTTCAACTATGAGAGACAGAATGAGAAAAAAAAAATCCAGAAAATCACATTGTCTGATTTTTAAAGAATTTATTTGCAAGTTATGGTGGAAAATAAGTATTTGGTCAATAACAAAAGTTCATCTCAATACTTTGTTATATACCCTTTGTTGGCAATGACAGAGGTCAAACGTTTTCTGTAAGTCGCCACAAGGTTTTTACACACTGTTGCTGGTAGTTTGGCCCATTCCTCCATGCAGATCTCCTCTAGAGCAGTGATGTTTTGGGGCTGTCGCTGGGCAACACTTTTCAACTCCCTCCAAAGATTTTCTAGGGGTGTTGAGATCTGGAGACTGGCTAGGCCACTCCAGGACCTTGAAATGCTTCTTACAAAGCCACTCCTTTGTTGCCCGGGCGGTGTGTTTGGGATCATTGTCATGCTGAAAGACCCAGCCACGTTTCATCTTCAATGCCCTTGCTGATGGAAGGAGGTTTTTACCCAAAATCTCACGATACATGGCCCCATTCATTCTTTCCTTTGCACGGATCAGTCGTCCTGGTCCCTTTGCAGAAAAACAGCCCCAAAGCATGATGTTTCCACCCCCATGCTTCACAGTAGGTATGGTGTTCTTTGGATGCAACTCAGCATTCTTTCTCCTCCAAACACGACAAGTTGAGTTTTTACCAAAAAGTTCTATTTTGGTTTCATCTGACCATATGACATTCTCCCAATCCTCTTCTGGATCATCCAAATGCTCTCTAGTAAACTTCAGACGGGCCCGGACATGTACTGGCTTAAGCAGGGGGACACGTCTGGCACTGCAGGATTTGAGTCCCTGGCGGCGTAGTGTATTACTGATGGTAGCCTTTGTTACTTTGGTCCCAGCTCTCTGCAGGTCATTCACTAGGTCCCCCTGTGTGGTTCTGGGATTTTTGCTCACCGTTCTTGTGATCATTTTGACCCCACGGCGTGAGATCTTGTGTGGAGCCCCAGATCGAGGGAGATTATCAGTGGTCTTGTATGTCTTCCATTTTCTAATAATTGCTCCCACAGTTGATTTCTTCACACCAAGCTGCTTACCTATTGCAGATTCAGTCTTCCCAGCCTGGTGCATGTCTACAATTTTGTTTCTGGTGTCCTTTGACAGCTCTTTGGTCTTGGCCATAGTGGAGTTTGGAGTCTGACTGTTTGAGGTTGTGGACAGGTGTCTTTTATACTGATAACGAGTGGAGGACAGAGCAGCCTCTTAAAGAAGAAGTTACAGGTCTGTGAGAGCCAGAAATCTTGCTTTTTTGTAGGTGACCAAATACTTATTTTCCACCATAATTTGCAAATAAATTCTTTAAAAATCAGACAATGTGATTTTCTGGATTTTTTTTTCTCATTCTGTCTCTCATAGTTGAAGTGTACCTATGATGAAAATTACAGGCCTCTCTCATTTTTTTAAGTGGGAGAACTTGCACAATTGGTGGCTGACTAAATACTTTTTTTGCCCCACTGTACATAACACACACATGTGAGAGCGAGCAGCCTACAAACACTACACTCTAATCTGTGTTCTAGTTTCTATAACCAACACTGCAGATCCAGTGCATTTTATTACAGAAAATAAAGAATTATAGAGCTGTACACTACCAGTTAATAACATGCCAATACTAGTCGTACTTTACAGTGAGTTATATGTTGAATTTCACAGAGACGGTAAAACAGTGGCGATCTGTGTGGATTCTTTGTCTACGAATAGCATACGGCAGGTACATCTGAGGCTCTTTTGACCATGAAAACAGGCGGCTTTTACCCCAGGATGCACTGTAGTGCGCCCCATGGATGAGCGGATGAGGGAGTTCTGGGCATATTCCGCCCACAGGAGGAACTCACTCCAACGCTGCTGCTCTCGGCTGCTATAAGAGCGTAGGTACCTGCCAATTTCTTGATTTAGGCACTCGTTTTGACCATTGGACTGTGGATGGTAGCTGGAATTGAGGTTTACGTTAACCCCAAGTTGAATGTTGAAAGCCCTCCAGACTCTTGATGTAAATTGTGGCGCCCGATCTGACACAATGTCCTCTGGAAGGCCGTATTCCTTCGCCATGGCTGGTTCGGGCCAGTCCATGACTGAGCTCTCCTTGCTAGTGTCCATTTCCAGCCCTTTTTGAGAGATCACATAGCCCAAAAATGAGTCTTTGTGAAATTCGCATTTCTCGGATTTAACATAGTGCTGATTCTGTAGCAATCGGTAAGTATTGTCCTGTTGCAGCGAATGTGTTCCTCATATGTGGCTGAATATATGAGTATGTCCTCAATATACGTGATGTCATACTGGTTGATCACATCTCTGAAAAATTGTTTATAAAAGCCTGAAAAACTGCTGGTGCATTAGAAAGTCTATATGGCATGACAAGGTATTCATAATGTCCCCGGGTGGTGTGAAATGCTGTTTTCCACTTGTCTCCCTCCTTGATCCATACCAAATTGTATGCACTATGAAGGTCAAGCTTGGTGAATATTCTAGCCTCTCTTAGCTGTGCTAATGCTGTTGGCATCAAGGGTAAGGGGTAGGGGTAGCATATTGCCAGTGTGTTTTGCCCCAATTAATCCATACATGTTCGTAGTCCCCCATCATTGTTCTCTACAAAAAAGAAGCCCACGGCGCTGGGAGATGTGTAGGGTCGAATGTATCCCATGGCCAGAGCTTGCCTTATGTATTCCTCCATGGCCTTGGTCTCAGGGAGAGAGAGAGGGTAAAGTTTGCTACCCAATGCCATGCCACCTAAATGCAGTAATGGCGTAATCCCACGGGTGGTGGGGGGGTGAGTGGCTTTCTCTTGACTAAAAACAATTATTGAAGGCCAACACTCGCAGAAGGATTTCGCAAGGTCGTGTGGGGAGGTGCAGCTACTCTGCTAGTCAATCAGGTTGATGACCACCCCAGAGTCCACTAGCGCTGTAACCACAACAGACCCTTGAGTGTGATATAAGACCACTTGCAGTGTCATACAAGAAGGCCAGAAATCATCTCTCACCTTAGAGGTGGGTGGTTTCTCCGGAACAAAAGTTCCGCGAACACAACCTTGTCTCTCCTCAAGGAACACTCTGGTGCCACCTAGCTGCATCGGTTACGGCCCTTCCTCCCATGGGCTACTAAACTCCTCCCCAGCTCGAAGTTCATAGTGAAGGCAGGTTCCATGGCGCTGCTGGCGTAGCAGGTTGTCCAGGCAGATTGAGGTGGTAATATATTCTGAAAATGAGGTGTTGGTACTACGGCATGCCATCTCCACCTGTAGGGCTGGACACAACCCCTCACGGAACACCACTAAAGTGCTGGGTCATTCCAACCACTCTGAGCCACGAGTGTCCGGAATTTCACCCAGTCAGCTCTGGGTTTGGTGCCTTGTCGAAGCTCCAAAAGCTGAACGGCCACATCACGCTCCACCCTGATGGGTTCACGGTCAAACCAGCAAAGTAAATGAACAAGTCTCTCACCTGGAGATCAGTGTCCTAGACTGCCGAGGCCCAATCCAGTGCCCTCTAAATGAGCAATGCAAGCACACTTGGTTATATCCTTACATTAGGCCTTGGGCTGATGTGCAAAAAAGTTCTCAAACTGCTGCAGGAAGCCCCGACAACGATCCACAAAGCTGTAGAATTTTTTCCAGGAGTGCCATACAGATGGGTTTGCTGCATACAGGTGTGACCTGGGTCGGTGGAGCGAAAACCGGGAAGACAATCAGAGATGCTAACAAATCTGAAACACGCTAGAATAAACTCAGAAAAATTATAAACAAAACAAGGTCAAAACCATTAGAGTAATCCAGAAAATAGCAATGGCTGGGTATGGAATTAAATCAAAATACTTCACATTATAGCATTGTGAACATGCTGTTAGCATCTGAATGAACCCCAGAAGTGTTTCTTGTTGGTGGCGTCAGAACTAAGGCGAGGGCTCCCTCTGGTGGACAGGTGGCATTGTTACAGCAACTGACATATCAGTAGGACTTCAGTTAAATAAATCATTTTTAGTTTTTCAGTGAAAGTTTTTGCTTTTTTTCCTCCTATCATTTTAGATAACTGGTATAAATCTCAGACAGGTTTGTTAATTAGTTTGCCAGAAGATCTTAATTAAAGATAAATCTTCTTAACAAGGTTGTTCCAGATTATTAAGCAGGTCACAGTTTTCATGCAATATGTGGAGGAAGAATTCTTTCTGAAGATGAAAAGAGTGAAATAGTGCAGTGTCTTGGAAAAGGCATGAAAACAATTGATATTTCACAAAAACTAAAGTGAGATCATTGAACTGTGAAAAGATTTGTGTGTGATTTGGAGCACAGATGAATTCATTCAGATCAATGCTTATTAAGGAACGTTTCTGTCAGGAAAATTAATAGTATTAAAAGGGGGGCTATAAATACGCCACTGCTGAGCTGCAAACAGATTTCTGAAGCTGCTGGTGTCTCTGGAGTCCAAAGAATCTCTCGATGTAGGACCCTGCAGTAGCTTGCAGTGTGCATGAAGCTTTATTTTTGCCAAATCTGTATCACATGCTGTAGCAAGATTATTTAGGCCATAGCCTATTTGTTTTACTAACTTAATAGCATGCAGATAGCAAACTGTTTCTAAAATGACAGATGGATTTAAAAGTTGCTTAAGTTATTGGCCATGTACACTATACGCTACATGATTTTTTACCCGATTTTTTCCCTATTTACATTCTGGAGAAGTTGACAGATTTCATAAAAAAATTGAGCAGTGTATGATGGTAGCAGACTATAGACTTCATCCAGTCGGAGGATATGAAACATGTTTGATCATATTTTGAGCCAAGTTTAGAATGCATATTGTTTTCTTTTGTCATGCATCTCCTAGCACACGTTTATGCTATCCTCAGTCATTTAGTGTATGTCCTCTGTGACTCTTACAAAGTTGGTAAGTGTATGATCCTGGATCCTAGAGCTAAACAAGTGCTAAGAGTGCAGTGTCAATATAGATTGTTATCTTGATTCAAATTTTTCATACGCTTAACTGTCCTAAAGAGAGAAAAATTATAATGACTATTTTTGTCTAAATACTACATAGAAAATTAACAAAAATAAAGCAGGTAATTGTAGTTTGACTAAAACTAATGACTAAAACTTGACAAAAATGCAATGACTTTTCGTCGACTAAAACTAGATTAAAACTATGAAAGACTAAAATGACTAAAATGTGACTAAGATTGTGACAAAATGGCTGTCAAAATTAACACTGAACTGCATTGTGTATAATAATTTGGAACAGTGCATTTGAGTTCTTTCCAAAATATTAGAAACAGCTGTTGTCACCAGCAGCAGTTTTGCTTCTAAAACATTTTTAAAAAATCATTGTATTAACTGTTTAAGAAAAGTAAACAAAAACTGCATCTGCATAATAATATAAATGTGCAAAAATCTAGCATTTATCACAAACAGTGTAAATAAAGGTTCTATTAAATAAAGAATATTAGAAAGCATATAAGAACATTCCACTCTTCACTACAGATGGTGTTTGTTACATGTAAAACAGTGACTATACAAGTAGCGGGGAAATCTAACCCACCTTGAAGGGGAAAAATCTAACACAACACTATCCTGGAAGACTGGAAGATGAAAGGATCTTAGTCCCCGCTCCAGAACATTTAGTTTCAATACACTTAAATGAATGTATGTTTTTCTCCAACCCTACTGTGTGTTACACTAAAGGATTTGGGTAGGTGGGCTTCAGGTGGCTAGTGTGGAACTAGCTTTGAACAGCCCAACTTCTCCAAACCTAGCAAGGTAATTGAGACTCCAAGGTAGCTGTCAAAATCAAAACATGTCATTTAAATTCAACCAAATGTAAAGGTGCTAAACCTGACCAATCGTCACGTACAACTGTCTTTGTGTTCACCATCTATTCTCACCACATCTGCCATCTACCTATGCAGAGAACCACACTCATAAAAACTGTCTCCATAATTCAACCACAACAGATTAACAAAAATCACCATCCAAGAACAAGAATGTGATCAGTTATTAACCGTTTAGCGTCTTTGTCCAGCTCCAAGTAATCAAGCTCTATTACTTTTTAATAAAATCGGTCATGGCACTACACTCACCTGCGGCGGCTGATTCATCCTCTCTCTTTTTCCCTGTCATGCACTTGGTAGGCAAAGGAAAAAAAAATAATCAAAATAAAAATCTTCAATATGAAAAGGTATATTTCAAAATACATCCACTACATACAGATCACTGTTTGAGAAAGGAAACATTACTTATCCGAATTAGCTGCCTAGCTTGTTGCTATAGGTTGAGAATGATAATGATTTTTTAAATTAGTGATGAGCTCAGTCCTCGGTAAAGCAGAGTTTGGGAGTAGTGCAAACTGTAGGAGGATTTTGTTTTTCCTTCGTACTGGGTTCAGTTAAAATTAAAAAGGATTTTAGGATTTAAATATACATATAAAAATATGTACAATCTCAATTTGAACATTTTCAAAAAAAAAAAAATGGAGAGAGGGAATCATCCATGACTAAATTAGAAAGAAAAATGTAAAAATTATGGAAAAACGCATGATAGAGTAAATCTCCCCACAGCTCTGTGTAGAAATTAAAACACTCTGTTCATCTTCAAGTACCTGTTAAATATTCACTATTTATATTTTCTATCCATATTAGTCCCATTTTGACAGTCTGACATTTTTCTTGTTTTCATTTGTGAGAGTTCTGTTCAGTGTCACTTTCAAAATAAACAGAGAAAAGAAAAAGTGTCTTTCACTGGTGTTTAGATATAGTACAGTACAGAAATGTTTTTAGTTCTTAAATGGATGCAATTATTTTCCATAGATTTTTCTTTTCATAAATTTTAGAGAAAACCTAATATATCATGATTCATATATAAAAGATATAAAATTTTTCATATCATGATATAACATTACATGACCCAGTCCTCAGTGCAGACATGACGTGTTAGTGTAAAAAGTGAAACAATGCAAAAATGATCTTCTGTAAAAGTAGCAGAGGTTTGTTTAAAGATGATTAGAGTAACTATTAACAAGCATTAATCCAAACAGTGCAGTTCAGTGTTACATTACAATAATAAGTCATGTAGTAATACATTTATAAATAAAAATACTCACTCAGCTTTTCTGGAGGCTTTGACCACTGGCAGCAGCCTCAGAAGACATTCCTCTGATGGAGCAAATTTCCTCAAATCAAACACATCCAGCTCCTGTTCTGAGTTCAGTAACACAAACACCAGAGCTGACCACTGAGCAGGAGAGAGTCTGGTTCCACTGAGATGACTGTTACCTCTTCTGTTCAGGTAAGTTTGTCCTTCCTGTACTAGAGAATGATTATTCAGTTCATTCAGACAGTGGAACAGATTGATGGATTTCTCTGGAGATGGATTCTCCCTGATGTTCTCCTTGATGTACTTCTCTGTTTCCTGTTTGCTTTGAGAGCTGCTTCCTGTCTGTAGCATTAAGCCCTGTAAGAGAGTTTGATTGCACTCCAGTGAGAGACCCAGAAGGAAGTGGAGGAACAGGTCCAGGTGTCCATTCTCACTCTGTAAGGCCCTGTCCACTGCACTCCTGAGGAAATCAGACATGTTTGACTTCCTGAAAAGATCAGACAGATCAGTGGTTTGTTGTTCTTTTACATTTCTACTGATGAAAGAGAGAAACATGTATATAGCAGCCAGAAACTCCTGAACACTCAGATGTACAAAGCTGAACACCTTCCCCAGGTGAAGCCCAGACTCCTCTCTGATGATCTGAGTACACACTCCTGAGTACACTGACACTTCTCTCTCATCAATGCCACACTCTCTCAGGTCTTCCTCATAGAAGATCAGGTTTCCTTTCTCCAGCTGCTGGAAAGCCAGTTTTCCCAGTGCCAGGACACTCTCTCTGGTCTGCTGAGGATCAGGGTCACATTTCTGATGGTACTTTCGGTCCTTGTGTTTGATCTGAAAGATCAGGAAGTGTGTGAACATTTGAGTCAGAGTCTTGGGGATCCCTCCACTCTCTGCTTCACCCAACATTCTCTCTAGAACAGTTGCTGAAATCCAGCAGAAGACTGGGATGTGGCACATGATGTAGAGGCTTCTTGAAGACTTCATGTGTGTGATGATTTTATTGGCAAGGCGCTGATTACTGATCCTCTTCCTGAAGTACTCCTCTTTCTGAGGATCACTGAAGCCTCATACCTCTGTTACCTGGTCTACACACTCAGGAGGGATCTGATTGGCTGCTCCTGGTCGAGAGGTTATCCAGAGGAGAGCAGAGGGAAGCAGATTCCTCTTGATGAGGTTCGTCAGCAGCACATCCACTGAGACTGACTCTGTCACATCACACAATCTCTCATTCTTCTGGAAATTTAGAGGAAGACGACACTCATCCAGACCATCAAAGATCAACACCACTTTGTAGGAGTCACAGTCTATTAATTCTAGTTTTTTCATTTCTGGGAAAAAGTGATGAAGAAGTTTCATCAGACTGAGATTTTGCTGCTTCATCAGATTCAGCTCTCTAAAGGGAAGTGGAAACATGAAGAAGACATCCTGATTTGCTTTTCCTTCAGTCCAGTCCAGAATGAACTTCTGCACAGAGACTGTTTTTCCAATTCCAGCAACTCCTTTAGTCAGCACACTTCTGATGGACTTGTCTTTAAAGAGGTCATTACATTTGATGGGTGTCTCCTGTGTTGGTCTCCTGGACCCTGTCTCAATCTGTCTCACCTCATGTTTATTATTGACGTCTCCACTCCAACCCTCTGTGATGTAGAGCTCTGTGTAGATCTCATTCAGAAGTGCTGAGCTTCCATGCTGTGAGATTCCTTCATTAATTCTTTTACACTTCTCTCTCAGTTTGGACTTCAACTTTGGCTGATACACAGAGCCCACAGACTCTAATAAACAAAGTAATAACATGTTTTAATGCAGAATCACTGAGCACAATATAAAATGTAAAATTCTTTCAAATGCTGTTGTTCTTTGATTCATATATTAAATATTGAAGGTACAGGACCATTGTACAGAGTAACCACAAGCTGGACCATGAACAGAACAGAAAAGCAGCAGATGTACATGATACTAAAATCAACCTTAAAACAAAAAAGTCTTCATATCTAAAACTATTTCCTCTCTCTAAAGTGAACCTGATGGAATAAAGCCATGACTCAGAGCTCTTACTGTTGTGCAGTGTGTTAGCGAGATCTGTGTGGTTCATGTTCTTCAGGACGTGCAGTGTGATCTTCAGCGCTCCCTCTCTGACACTGTGCAGATCCTCCACCTCCCTCTGGGTGCATGCTGGGTAATCTGGACTCAGGAGCTTCCTAAACCTCTTCAGCTCGTTCTTTATCAGTGTGATGATTTTGTGTTCCAGCTCCTGTTCGAAACACACAGGAACAGATCTAGATTTTATAATCTTACAAAGTAATAGATGCTTTGAAAAGAAGAAAAGTATTTTTCTATTTCCACACTTACTGAAATTCTGATTACTTTTACAACTGATTACCCTTAATGCTACTGCACATCAATAAATGACAAAGTATGACAGCACACACATTACACAATAAAAGTGAACAAACCTTAAATATGGAGTCCAGCTGATTTTTGCTGATGTTTGTTTTCTTCTTTTGTGGTCTGTGAACAAACAAATCATATCATGTAATATGGACTATATGTATTCATAGCTGCAAGTTTCATAAATACAAAGAAATTCTTAACTCATGTCTTTACTAGGTGTATGAATTAGGATAAGTACTTTTTTTAACATCAGGTTAAACGTTAAGTAGTTCAATTTTTATATTATTTCTTCATGTAAATAGACCCATCCAGGAGCACAGCCACTAATTCCAGACTGATTCCAGTAATTATGAACATCTGCTGCACAATGTCAAAAATATACTCCAACCTTGAAAATGAACTGAAAGTTGTAGACCATTGATTCTGTTACTGGTTCAGTTGATATATGCATCTGGTTTGTTCAGTTACCACACTTTCAACAAGAAGAGAAAGACGGTGGAAAGGTATCAGCTTGTGCATCCTTTTTAGTCCTTAGCGGCAAGCACCTTCGGATTCATGTCATCGCACCATTCACTTCCAGGGCGGCGGTCATCGTGTAATGAGCACTTCCGAGTTTGCCACCCGACCTGTGAGCTCTATATAAACATGCTGTCAGCATGCCTTCCTCACCAGATGGTCTCTCTTTGTTGTTGAGTTATTCTGCCTTTTTTTTTTTTTTTTTACTATTTTTCCCTGCCAGTCATTTTTTGTTATTGCCATTCGGCTGGATTTTGGACTGTGTTTTTTTACTCTGTGTTATTGGATTACCCTATTTGGATTTGCCCTGGACTCTTGTTTGAATGTGACTGATGTGACTGATGGGTATTTCTTAATTACTGTAGCATTGAAAACTACTTCATATATACTGAACATATACACAGATCACGCATAACATTATGAGCACTGACGGGTAAACTGAATAACACTGATTATCTCCTCATCATGGCATCTGTTAGTGGGGGGGTATATATTGCTCAAAAAACACTTTAGAACTCTTTAGAACCTTAGAAGAAAACACATCAGATCTCAATGGGAAAATGGGTAACATGTTAGGATTGAAAGGATTTGATGAAAACGTTTGATGAGAACGTTTGATGAAAATGAAAAATACCAACCTACGGAGTTCCCGAAACTCAACACTGAAAAAAATCAACGTGAAAAAATGATGCAGCAGTTTAGTCCATTTTGCAGAAATCTGCTGAAACTCAAAATGGTACTCAGTAGTTTGTATGGCCCCCACGTGCTTGTATGCATGCCTGATATCATCTCCTAATGAGATGATGGATGGTGTCCATGGGTATTTTCTCCCAGATCTGGACCAGGGCATCACTGAGCTCCTGGACAGTCTGAGGTGCAAGCTGCCGGTGTCAGATAGACATAATGTATAAATAATATAATAATAAACATAATGTCCCAGAGGTGTTCTATTGGGTTTAGGTCAGGTGAGTGTGGGGGGGCCATTCAATGGTTGCCACATGGTTGCCTCTTGCCACATGAGGCCGGGCATTGTAGTGCACCAGGAGGAACCCAGGACCCACTGCACAAGGGTCTGACAATGGGTCCAAGGATTTCAATACCTAATGGCAGACAGGGTGCCATTGTCTATGCCTCCCCAGACCATCACTGACCCACCACCAAACTGGTCATGCTGAACAATGTTACATGCAGCATAACATTCTCCATGGCTTCTCCAGACCCTGTCATCTCTGTCACATGTGCTCAGGGTGAACCTGCTCTCATCTGTGAAAAGTACACCTGCCAATACTGGTGTTCAATGGCAAATGCCAATTGAGCTCCATGTTGATGGGCAGTGAGCACAGGGCCCACTAGAGGACGCTGGGGCCTCAGACCACCCTCATGAAGTATGTTTCTGATTGTTTGGTCAGAGACAATCACACCAGTGGCCTGCTGGAGGTCATTTTGTAGGGCTCTGGCAGTACTCATCCTGTTTCTCCTTGCACAAAGGAGCAGATACCGGTCCTGCTGATGGGTTAACAACCTTCTACAGCCCTGTCCAGCTCTCCTAGAGTAACTGCCTGTCTCCAAGGAATCTCCTCCATGTTCTTGAGAAAGTGCTGGGAGACACAACAAACCTTCTAGCAATGGCACGTATTGATGTGCCATCCTTCCGGGGTGAACGCTGGCGCTACTAGCTGCCGCTTCTCTGGGGAAAATTTCACTTCTATACTAATTACCTTTATATTTATTGTTTTACTAGCTGTTTTTATTGTTTTATAAATTACTGCTGACTATTCACGGTGTTACAGTGAGCTCTGACATTATGTTGGATGTTACTATTGGCTAGCCTGCATGTTAAGGCTTTTTGCGATTGACCTGTTTCCTTCGGCGGTGTCTCTGGTGTGGGGAATTGCCATGAGGGTCACCGAGCTGTCGTTATGGATCAGCTACATCTGGATCGTTCTCTCTGCTATTTACCATCCCGCTGTTTGGTTGATGCTCCAGTATTCGGCGGTGGAACTCCTTCAGCTCCATTTGTGTTCTTTTGAAATTCCATCAGCTCTACATCTTCACCCAGATGTTGCGTTCACTCCACATTGGAAATATATTCATCGCGGGTCTCGGCAGAATTTTAACATCAATGACTCATGCCCAGTACGGTCTTTTTGGTCATCTAAGCAACGATCGGCGAGATACCTCACAAGGACTGTTGATATTATATTAACCAACCTGCCCAGATCAGCTGGCAGTGACTCTGGTAAAGACAAATTTGTCCTTTGGATTACAAAATATATGATCACTCTCCACTAAAGGGCCTCTGGTGCACGACCTGTTGTGTGACCGTAAGTTTGATTTCCTCTGTTTAACTGAAACTTGGCAGAAACCAGATGACTTTTTTCACTTCAACCAGTCTGTTCCACCAAGGTATGTTTTTATTTATAAACCCCGCACTACAGGCGAGGGCTTAGCGATACTCTATAAAGAGAAATGAAAAATAACTCAGCTAACTGTGCCTACATATTCTTCATTTGAATGTATTGCCTTACAAATCAATGCCAATCTCTTGAAGTTGAACAGGGACAAAACTGAGGCCCAACTCATTGGGACTAGATCTGTCTTGGCTAAATCTAATTGTTTTTCTGCGGCTATTGAAAATAATGTCATTAGTCCTTCCTCGCAGGTCTGGGTGTTATCTTAGATAGAACATTGTCTTTTGATGCCCATATTAATAACATTACACGTATGGCATACTTCCATGTGCGTAATATTAACCATCTCTGCCCCTCTCTCACAGCTAACAACACAGCAGTCCTTATTCATACACTGGTCACTTCACGCACTGATTATTGTAACACCCCTCTCACTGGTCTTCCATCCAAGATGCTGCATAAACTCCAAATGGTTCAGAACTCTGCAGCTCATGTTCTCACCAGAGCCTCTTCCACTGAGCACATCTCTCCAGTGCTTCAGCAACTGCACTGGCTTCCAGTGAATTGTCAAGTAGACTTCAAAATTCTGTTACTTACTTATAAGGTGCTTCACAGTCTTCATATCTTCCAGTCATATATTCCTTCACGTATACTTAGGTCAGCATCTTCAGTCTCCCTTGTGATACCTCGCATACGTTTAACTACCATGGGAGCTCAATATTTTAGCTATGCTGCCCCTCGTCTGTGGAACTCTCTCCCACTTGATATCCACAATTCAGAGAACCTGCAGACCTACAAATCACGTCTGAAAACATACCTTTTTACTCAGGCTTTTTTATGATGTCTTTTTATAGAATGTTTTTTCTCTCAATGTATTGAGCCTGTATTGTTGTGTATGTACTTGTATATATATTTTTATACTTATATCTTAACTGTTTTAAGGTGACCTTGGGTGTTTTGAAAGGCGTCTCTAAATAAAATGCATTATTATTATTATTATTATCCTGGAGGAGTTGGACTGCCTGTGCAACCTCTGTAGTGTCCAAGCTATCAGTAGTTACACTGACCCTAGCCAAATGCAAAACTAGTGAAAAGCAGTCAGAAAAGAAAAATAGAGAAAAAAATGTCAGTGGCCTCTACCTGTAAACCATTCCTGTTTTTCGGTCGTCTCATTGTTGCCCATCTAGTGCACCTGTTGTTAATTTCATTAACACCAAACAGCTGAAACTGATTAAAAACTCCCTCTGCTACTTAACTGACCTGATCAATATCCCAGGAGTTTAATTGATGATGCTACACTCTGATTAAAAAGTGTTCCTTTAATTTTTTTGAGCAGTGTACTAGGCATCAAGTGAACATTTTGTCCTCAAAATTAATGTGTTAGAAGCAGGAAAAATGGGCAAGCATAAGGAATTGAGCAAGTTTGACAAGGGCCGAATTGTGATGTCTAGACAACTGGATCAGAGCATCTCCAAAACTGCAGCTCTTGTGGGGTGTTTCCGGTCTGCAGTGGTCGGTATTTATCAAAATTGTTCCAAGGAAGGAACAGGGTCATGACTGGCAAAGGCTCATTGATGCACATGGGAAGTGAAGGCTGGCCTGTGTGGTCCAATCCAATTGACAAGCTATTGTTGCTCAAATTGCTGAAGAAGTTAATGCTGGTTCTGATAGAAAAATGTCAGAATACACAGTGCATCACAGTTTGTTGCATATGGGGCTGCATAGCCACAGTCCAATCAGGGTGCCCATGCTGACCCCTGTGCACTGCTGAAAGTGCCAACAATGGGCACATGAGCATCAGAACTGATGAATCATGTTTTCTTTTACATCATGTGGATGGCTGTGTGTGTGTGTGTGAATGGTTTGATGAGCACAACAACGAGTTTGAGGTGTTCACTTGGCCTCCAAATTCCCCAGATCTCAATCCAATCGAGCATCTGTGGGATGGGCTGGACAAACATGTCAGATCCATGGCCCCACCTCGCAACTTACAGGACTTAAAGGATCTGCTGCTAACATTCAGAAAGGGTCAATGAATGAATCAATGAATGAATCTATATGAACGAATATTTTTGGTGAAATGAGTCACTGGGATGAATGAAAATTAACCATCACTAACTGCCTCAAAGCATGCTTAGTAATATTGCAAAATTTAATATAATGGAAAAGAAGTGTCAAATAATGTCAAAAAAAGGCTTTCAGGCTTGTTTCCTTTGACCCACCTAAAGTTGAAAAAAATAACACTGAAACAATCTGTAGCACACTACTGCTCAACATTTTCACATTGTCCAAGATTCACAGCAGAGCCACAGCCATCTGAAAGGCAGTAACTGCAAAATGCTGTATATATGTTTGCATGCCATGTGTGTACTGGCAATACTGTAACAAAACTCATTTTGCAGGAATGAGGAAATACATTCTATACATTTTTTCTTGACCTATACAGTTAAATTGGTAAATGGCATTCAGATGTCTTTTTATTTTCCTCACTGAAGGCGGCAAATCTATTTAATCTAGATTTCCAACGTTTTTTTGTTTTTTATATGTTTACATGTAAAAATCAATTACTGTACCTTTAAAGCTACCCTCTTAACACAATACACAGATTTCAGGATTTCCTAAGTGACACTAATATATTAAGAAACAGGAATTTTAAAAACTAATCAGATTAAGAAATGAAAAAAAAGAATAGAAGAAGAAGTTGCTTTTGGCTGCTCCCTGTTCGGGGTCGCCACAGCGGACCAATTGGTCTGCACAACAACTTGGCAAATATTTTACGCCAGATGCCCTTCCTGCCACAACCCTCCCATTTTTCCAGGCTTGGGACCGGCACTGCATCCAGTGGCTGGGGTTGAGGCATTGGCTGGAGTCAAACCCGGGCCTTCCGCATGATGGGCGAGTGACCTACCACTGAGCCACCAATGCCCCAAATGAAAAAAAAAAAAAGAATTAATGTATTAAATAGTTATATTGTCATTAATATCCCAGGTGTAAATGTTCTTCTGTAGCACCACAGACCCTCCAGGTCAGGGACTGCAGGCTGAACTGACCTCTTAAAGCAGTTTTCCTCACTGCCAGCCCCGAGAGCTGCAGCACTGCACAGTTTAGTGTTTTACTGCTTCAACACCTGATAAAGCTCATGAAGGGCTTCATAATGAGACGAGTGAGTTTGATCAGGTGGAACACTGCTGTAAAACACCTCACTATACTGACCTCACATCAGTAGAACTGTCTCTGAAGTTAATTGGACGATCCATTGACTGGTCACTCTTCATGGACACACAGCTGGGTTCTGGTGAGTCTGATCTCTTTCCCACCATCATTCTAGAATTACAGAAATATCAGCAATAATGAATACTCTGCTGTCTCAGCACTGTTAAACAATGTGTTCATCATTAAACACCAATAATTCCATCTTTTTACTTCAGCTACAGTCTGCACACTTATTCAAACAGGAGACACGCCTCATACCTCAGGAATTACACTGATGTCAGGAGTCCCAGTCACAGCTAACTGACTCAGCTGGGTCTTAAAGCCTGTAGAGTTCACTGACTCAAAGCTAAGCATAAGCTCCACATTACACAGTCCTTTTTACTCTTCTCTCAGTGAAGGGTTTCTCTAAACTGTTCTTAGATCAGATCAGTGATATATTCACTGCTATTAAACACCTTACACCAGAGTTTATTTCCTCTGTTAACTAGTGAGTGTTTAGAGATACAGATCTGTTCCCATGAGACGGTGTGTATTTATTGCTGGTGAATGTAAAAGTAACTCACCTCTCGTCTTTCTTTAAGTCCTGTTTTCCAGACACACTCATGTTGGAGGTCATGTCTCCTTTTCCACATTACAGCAGGACACATGTTTCATTCACACCAACATCAGTGTGTTAAATCAAGCCCTGTATTAGCACAGAGTTCACTTACAGGAAATAGTCATAGTATCAACTTATAAAACAACCTGTGAACTTCTTTCCATGAAAAACTTTTTTAACAAAACCCTACTGCATCTATTAGATCACCTTACAAACCCCCCCCCCCCCCAGAAGGGTTTTAGTTTTTTTCCCCTGTTTTTTTTTTTTTGAGGGAAAAATTTTTTTTTGGTTTTTTTTCTAACTCTAGGTTTGGGGTTAAGCGGAACGGTGACAACCAGCCTAGGCTGGTTGTTTTAGCCAAAAATATGAGCACGGCATTTAAAAATCTCTCCTGCTGGCATGCCGTTAAAATACCAGTAGTCATAGATTATTCGGTAGAGGAGTGTAGTCATGCAGTTGGCAAAGTGGTTGGTTATGAATGTATAAAAGTGGCATCGAGAATGAATAGTGCAGTGGTGATGTTCTTGGATTCAATTGATAAAGTTAATCTTGTTGTTGAGCACAGAATCATACTCAGAAATTCGCGCACAGTTATTTTCCCCTTAGTTATTAACCTTGTCTAATCTAACCCCATTCATTAGTGATGAAGTGTTAGAGAGAGAACTGTCCAGACATGGTCAGATAGTGTCGGCTATTAAAATTATCCCTTCAGGATATAAATCCCCAAAGCTGAAACATGCAGTCTCGTTCAGAAGGCTACTATACACAATTCTGAAAAACAGCGAAGAAGATTTAAACGTCACGATAAAATTTAAAATAGACAACTTTGAATATACAATTTTTGCAACATCAGAGTCTACGTCAGAGCTTTCAGTGTGGACAGGAGGGACATGTCGTGCGCAACTGCCACTGAGAAACCGGGCAAAACAAGACAGGCAATACAAACAGCAATACAATTTTCCATGATGAGACGTTAGCTCAGGTTAGAACTAAACATCAGGAAGAGGCAGAGGCTCAGGTTAGAGCTGGAAGCCAGGAAGCGATAGTGACCGAGGTCAGGGCGGAGCCTGAAAACATCATGGAAGCGTCACAGGAGAATGTTGAGGGCTCACCGCTACCAGTAACAGTGAATAAAGAACTCAGTCAGTCCAGTATAGACATGCAGCAAGTTGAAAAAAAATTCACAAACATTCACGTTTAAAATACCACAGGCCAAAAGGAAATCAAAGCGAGACACAAAAACTGGAAAAAAAAAAAAAAAAAAGTCTGGTAAATCGGTTGAAAGGGAAAGTTGTGCAGAAGACTTAAGTTCGGACAGTGAGCGTGAATCCTCCGATTCGTCCCTTCCAGGCTGTCAGAGAAAGAACAGTTGAAGTCTTGAGCAGGTCTGCAAGTTCCTAGAAACAACGAAAGGCAAAAGAGACATAATTGTAGACGATTACTTTCCGAATCGACTACTATTCATAGACTCGGCAAAAAATCTGATGAGACAACAGGGACTTCTGGAAACAGAGGTCTATCAACTTAGAACAACATTGCAAAGAATGAAATCACAAGATGTCAATGACATGACAATTTAATAAGCTAGTTATTGGTGAAGCACTACTAGCGGTAATATTCTATCTATTCCTGTTTCCTACTCATATTCTCATCAGTAGCTTTAGGATCGCATCTTTAAATCTTGGTGCAAGGGATAGTAAAAACGGTGCAAGGGACATTAAAAAAAGAGAATTTTTTAATGAAACTACAAAAAAGTTGGGACACTGTACAAATTGTGAATAAAAAAGGAATGCAATAATTTACAAATCTCATAAACTTATATTTTATTCACAATAGAATATAGATAACATATCAAATGTTGAAAGTGAGACATTTTGAAATGTCATGCCAAATATTGGCTCATTTTGGATTTCATGAGAGCTACACATTCCAAAAAAGTTGGGACGGGTAGCAATAAGAGGCCGGAAAAGTTAAATGTACATATAAGGAACAGCTGGAGGACCAATTTGCAACTTATTAGGTCAATTGGCAACATGATTGGGTATAAAAAGAGCCTCTCAGAGGGGCAGTGTCTCTCAGAAGTCAAGATGGGCAGAAAATCACCAATTCCCCCAATGCTGCGGCCAAAAATAGTGGAGCAATATCAGAAAGGAGTTTCTCAGAGAAAAATTGCAAAGAGTTTGAAGTTATCATCATCTACAGTGCATAATATCATCCAAAGATTCAGAGAATCTGGAACAATCTCTGTGCGTAAGGGTCAAGGCCGGAAAACCATACTGGATGCCCGTGATCTTCGGGCCCTTAGACGGCACTGCATCACATACAGGAATGCTACTGTAATGGAAATCACAACATGGGCTCAGGAATACTTCCAGAAAACATTGTCGGTGAACACAATCCACCGGGCCATTCGCCGTCGCCGGCTAAAACTCTATAGGTCAAAAAAGCCATATCTAAACATGATCCAGAAGCGCAGGCATTTTCTCTGGGCCAAGGCTCGTTTAAAATGGACTGTGGCAAAGTGGAAAACTGTTCTGTGGTCAGACCAATCAAAATTTGGAAAACTCGGACGCCATGTCATCCGGACTAAAGAGGACAAGGACAACCCAAGTTGTTATCAGCGCTCAGTTCAGAAGCCTGCATCTCTGATGGTATGGGGTTGCATGAGTGCATGTGGCATGGGCAGCTTACACATCTGGAAAGGCACCATCAATGCTGAAAGGTATATCCAAGTTCTAGAACAACATATGCTCCCATCCAGACGTCGTCTCTTTCAGGGAAGACCTTGCATTTTCCAACATGACAATGCCAGACCACATACTGCATCAATTACAACATCATGGCTGCGTAGAAGGATCCGGGTACTGAAATGGCCAGCCTGCAGTCCAGATCTTTCACCCATAGAAAACATTTGGCGCATCATAAAGAGGAAGATGCAGCAAAGAAGACCTAAGACAGTTGAGCAACTAGAAGCCTGTATTAGACAAGAATGGGACAACATTCCTATTCCTAAACTTGAGCAACTTGTCTCCTCAGTCCCCAGACGTTTGCAGACTGTTATAAAAAGAAGAGGGGATGCCACACAGTGGGAAACATGGCCTTGTCCCAACTTTTTTGAGATGTGTTGATGCCATGAAATTTAAAATAAACTTATTTTTCCCTTAAAATGATCCATTTTCTCACTTTAAACATTTGATATGTCATCTATGTTGTATTCTGAATAAAATAATGAAATTTGAAACTTCCACATCATTGCATTCTGTTTTTATTCACAATTTGTACAGCGTCCCAACTTTTTTGGAATCGGGTTTGTATATAAACAAAGTGTATTGATATTGCTTTAGTCCAGGAAACACTCTTGACCAAAGATATAGAGGTGGAAGGGCAAAGACAATGGCAAGGAAACATCATTTTCAGCCATAAAAATTCACTCAGTGCAGGAGTAGCAGTACTGTTTTCAATTTTTTAGCCAGCTTCTTTTACATATGAAGAAATTGTTGAAGGTCATCTACTGGAGAAACGTTGTCTCATTTCACTATGTACTGCGTCAGCTATATGTGGTTGGAATGACAATAAAAGCTTCTTGACTTGACTTGACTTAAAGTGAGTGCAAAATGTGAAAAAACAAATATAGTTCTGCTAAATATTTATGCACCAGTCCTACCAGGAGAAAGAGTGTATTTTTAGAAAAACTAGCAAATGCTGTTTCAGATTGTTTCTCCTCAGATTTTTTATTAATGAGGGGAGATTTTAATTGCACTGTGGATGACATTGATTGAAATCATCTCAAACCTCATATCTACTTAAGAAAACTAATGAAACATATTATTGAGACTTATGAGTTGGTGGATGTCTGGCGATCTAAGCTTAATAATGCAAGAAAATATTCATGGGCACATACCAAAGATACCTATATTTCCTTATCAAGGCTAGATAGATTTTATTGCTTTCAGCAATACCTCCAGATTTTCAAAGCATGTAGCATGTCCCCAGTAGGTTATTCTGATCACTCTTTATTGATTGGCCATGTTTTTATAAATGGATTAAAACACAAAAGTGCATATTGGCATTTCAATACAACTTTGCTGAATGATGAGCCCTTTAAAAACTGTTTTAGGTTTTTTCTTAGAAGACATGGCAGGTGGAGAAAGAACATTTCAACCCATTGCAACAGTGGTGGGATGTAGGGAAAATTCAAATACAGCAACTCTGTAATCAGTACACCGTATAACCAAATGCATCAATCAATCAAGGATCTAGAGATAGGTATTGTGGAACTCCAGGCTTTGTGTGAGTCCACAGGAGATCGAGTCCACATTGAGGCACTCAAAGACAAAAAAGCACTATTTGTTGATCTGCTGGGTATTAGGGTACAGGGGGCTTTAATTAGATCAAGGTTTCAATGCACAGCAGAAATGAATGCACCCTCCAAGTTATTTTTCAGCCTGAAAAAGAGGAAGTGTCAGAGCAGGCTCATCCACTGTCTTTGTAGCACTGATGGACAGGAATTGACTGGTCTGCTGCAAATAAATAAAAGTGCAATGGACTTCTTTTCAGAACTCTATGTGTCTGAATACAGCAGAGACCTGGCAGTTGAACAGCAGTTTCTCAGTGGAAGAGTTCCTTGCGAGTTAAATGAGAAGTTGGAACACCAACTGACATCACAAGAGCTGGAGGCAACACTGCAGGAGATGGCAAATGGCAAGGATCCAGGCATCGATGGTCTTCCGGGGGAATTCTACAAGGCATTTTGGTCCATTCTAGGAGAGGATGTTCTATCTGTGATCAAGGACAGTATGGATGGTGATCAAGGACACGGAAATTACCTGTAAGCTGCAGGAGGGCTGTGCTGACTCTACTACCGAAAAAGGGGATTCTGTGCGAAGTAAGGAACTGGAGACCAGTAAGTTTGCTGTGTACTGATTATAAACTCTTGTCAAAGACACTAGCAAATAGACTAAGAAAAGTAACTGATCAAGTGGTGCATAATGATCTATCATACTGTATTCCTGGCAGATCAATTACACATAATATTTCATTGATTCGAGACTATTTGGACATCTGTAGTTCATTGTCTACAAAGTATGGTCTGATTTCCTTAGACCAAGAAAAGGCATTTGATCAGGTGGAGCACCAATACCTGTTGAATGTTCTTCACGCATTTGGTTTCTCCCCTGGTTTTATTGCCATGATCAAGGTGCTTTATTGCAATATATTATATTTTTGTACTGAAAATCAATGATGGTTTAAGTGCCTCTTTTTCTATAAAATGTGGAATGAGGCAAGGCTGTGCAATGTCTGAAATGTTGTACTTTCTGGCAGTTTAACCCATGCTATACCAACTAAGACAGCAGTTAACAGGCTTTAAGCTAGCTAAGGATTTTTTTACCCTCATGCCTCTCAGCTTACACAGATGACATCATGGTGGTAATATATAGAAGCAGTGATGTACAAAAGCTTTTTTGAACTTTAGGAATGTTGTAGACTGCTTTGGAAAAATTTCTTCATCAAAAGTAAATTGGGCAAAAAGCACTGCATTGTTAGTAGGCAGATGGGATGAAGGAGAACCAAGTTTACCTGGGGTCTTAAATGGTCTAAAAATTCAATTCAATTAAATTTCAATTCAATTTATTTGTATAGCACCTTTTACAATGGACATTGTCTCAAAGCAACTTTACAAAAATAGAGAAACAGAAAGTAGTGGGAAAAAAAGAATCATTAAATTATTTAACTATTTTATCCCTATTTATCCCTAATGAGCAAGCCTGCGGCAATGGTGGCAAGGAAAAACTCCCTGTGATGATATGAGGAAGAAACCTTGTGAGGAACCAGACTCAGAAGGGAACCCATCCTCATTTGGGTGACACTGGACAATAAATAATGTAAATGTAAATAATGTCCTATCTACAACAGCAACCAAACGCCCCTGAGGAACTGTTAGGTCAATGTAGTTTCTGAGTTTGTTATAGACACTAATTCCTTGCTGTCAAAGCTGACAGATGTAACAGCAGATCTGTGACGGTGTGATAGTCCCCAAGTGGCTCTGTCCATGGCTGTCTCCTGGTCACAGGCTTTCCACACAGATCCATCCACAGCATCAGTGAGCACCACCAAGCGACGAGACTCCAACCAGGGGTAGAGCAATAAGAAATATGGTGGTCATACTGGAGACTCTGAACACTGGGAGCTCGGGAGTGGGACGTATAGCTCAACAGAGAAAGACAGACAGAGAGAGAGAGAGAGAAAGAGAGAGAGAGAGAGAGAGAGAGAGAGAGAGAGAGAGAGAGAGACAGAGAGAGAGAGAGAGAGAGAGAGAGAGAGAGAGAGAAAGATATTATGTATGATTGTGATCATGTGATGTTTAAAGACAATGTAGATTATGTGTAAAGTGCAGGCAGGGACTCCAGCAGAACTAGCTATGACAGCATAACTGAAAGGGAGAGCCAGAAGGTCACAGACATGAAGGCTTCCCGCGACATAAAGTGTCCAACCACTTCACAGTCAGCAAAACTGAGCGCCTTGCAAGAGTGGTAAGGCGACAGCATCCAGACATCCCAGTACACCAAACACTCTATGCCCATGAACCTTCCATTTCTGCTCCTTTACCTAAGAAAAGCTATACATTGAAGGTTTGACTAAACAAATGTGTCTTCAGCCTAGACTTAAACACTGAGACTGTGTCTGAATTCTGAACACTAATTAGAAGGCTATTCCATAACTTGGGGTACTACCAAATAACCTGCACCCTTTGATCAGAGTAGGCGTGGCAGATCATAAACAACCAAAAGGTCACTCAGGTACTGTGGTGCGAGACCATTTAGTGCTTTATAGGTCAGTAACAGTATTTAATAATCAATGCAAAGTTTGACTGGGGGTCAGTGTAGTGTGGCTAAGATAGGAGTGATGTGTTCATATCCTCTGGTTCTAGTTAGGACTCTAGCTGCTGCATTCTGGACTAACTGGAGCTTGTTCATGCTCCTACTGGTACATACAGACAGTAAGGCATTACAATAATCCAACCTAGAGGTAACAAAAGCAACTAGTTTTTTCTGCATCATGAATTGACATCATATTTCTTATCTTAGCAATATTTCTAAGATGAAAGAAAGCTACTCTAGTGATATTATCCACATGAGCTTCAAACGAAAGACCAGAGTCAATAATCACACCAAGATCTTTTACTGGTGTACGAGATGAAACAGAAAGACCATCCACAGTTACTCTGTAATCAGAAAGCTTACTTCTAGCTGCATGTGGTCCTAGTACAAGCACCTCTGTCTTGTCAGAGTTAAGCAGGAGGAAGTTAGTAAGCATCCACTGTCTAATGTCCTGTATACATTCTTCAATCTTTATAAGCTGGTGTCTCTCATCTGACTTAGCTGAAACATACAGCTGTGTCTCATCCGCATAAAAGTGGAAATTAATACCAAGTATCTAGGAGTTTTCCTAGGGAACAACTTGACTGTTAACAAAAACTGGGAAGGTACAGTGGAAAAAATTGAGGGAATTTTAAGAAATTGGAGATGGCTTTTACCACGAATGTCTTATATAGGATGAACAATTATTATTAATAACTTGGTAGTATCAGTTTTATGGCACCGTCTAGCTGTTCTAGAACCCCCAGTAGGTCTTCTACCAAAGTTGGCTACCCCAGAGTGTTTTATATCTGCCAAAAGAGGAAGGAGGGCGAGGGGTAATTCATTTATTGAGCAGGAAGGCAGCTTTTAGATTGCAGTTTATACAGAATTTGATGTATGGTCCATCAGCCGTTACATGGAAACAGGGTGCAGAGTTTATCCTCGGAAGGGTGGGAAGCATGAATTTTGGTAGCAAAATTTTTAATGTTGATGTGTCAGCTTTTAATTTAAACTGTGTATCTTATTTTGACAAAAGTGTCTTAAAGGTGTGGACCACAATCGAAAAAAGCAGACCAGACATGAGTACATCTGTATGTATGTTTATTACTTTCCTACCTAGTAGGACATTACTTGGCAAAGATTGCTCTATTCGTGCCACCTTTAAAATTGGTTCCTTTAAAAGCCAGTACATGTAATGTCCTACTAGGTAGGAAAGTAATAAACATACAAAACTTATTGGAACTGTCAGGAAGTAATCTGGGCAACTCTTGGGCAGTAGCAAGAGTTTTGAAAATTCCATCAATACGTACAGTGGAGCAGGCTGTAAACAAATTCTGATCGGCATTAACAGAAAGAGAAAGAGAACTTTTAATGAAGTGGTCCAATGGGCAGGTATCACCTGATGAGTCTGACACCTTCCTCAAGGTGTATATCAAGCCTAGGTTAAGAGACACTGAAGAGCCATCCACATCACTGGGCTTATTAAGTAGAAGAGCTTGGACAGAAATGGAATCTGCTCAGAGGAAAAAACTGTACATGACGTGTTCAAGTCATGAACTACGAAAAGTTAAAAAGCAGATCAGACACCTTGGAGAGACTATTTTAAGATAGACTCAACAGTAAGACTTGCATGGAGACTGCTTTATAAGTCACCATTGACAAAGAATGCTGGTGACTTACACTGGAGAGTTTTGCATGGTATTGTGGCAGTGAATGCTGTTGTCAATTCTTAACCCCACAGTCTCAGACATATGCCCTTTTTGTTCATTGAGAGAAACCATGTTTTCTAAAGTGTGGGAGATTGATAAGATTGTTTGAAATGCTGAACACCCTGTTATTGTCTTATGTTGAACATTTTACTGAGCAGATTTTTATTCTTGGTTTTTCATATGGGAAAACAAAAAAGAAAAAAAGGTTGTTTAATTAATTTTCTTTTTGAACAGGCAAAACTGGCTATTTATTTCATCAGAAAGAAAAAAATGGAAAATATCTCAAGCTGTAACTATGAGTTTTCAAGTGCTTGGTAAAAGCAAGTATAATGATGGAATATAAATACTATGTTAAAATGAAGGACTTGGAAAGATTTATAAATATATGGGATTTTAATGCTGCTTTATTTTCATTAAATAACTTTTGCAAATGAATTGGTATAAAGATGTGGAAAGAATGTAATGTACAAGTATGAAAGAAAATGGTTTCTAATAAAGTACTGTTAAAAATCAAAATCTCCCTCTCTCTCCCTCTCTCTCCCTCTCTCTCTCTCTCTCTCTGTCTCTCTATGTCTCTCTATGTCTCTCTATGTCTCTCTCTCCCTCTGTCTCTCTCTCTCTCTCTCTCAAGATGTTGTGCTGGTTTGTCTACCAATCATGGTTTTACTGCTCAAAAAAATCTATAAAAATACACACATTTATATAAATATACAGAGGTGTGAAAAAGATAGAAAGAAAGATAGAAAGAAAAAAAGAAAGAGCTCCATCATTGAAACTTCTCCTAGGGCTGATGATTTCCATGACTTTAGTTCCTTGTTTTTTGTTGGCAAGTTCACATTATTGCACATTTCTTTTACAATTTTAATCAGATCATCAGGCCTGAGTGATGACTATGAAGACAGATCCAATCTAAGCCATGTAGTTATTAGACTGCTTTTTTACAGGATGAACATGACACCTGACAGACCTTTGTTCATCTCCGCTTTGGCCTAATCACCAATACTACTACTAATAATATCTTTAATTTATATATTGCCTGTCTCACTGTTACGGGGGCAAGTGCCCCCGATGGACCACTAGGGGGCCTTCAGCAGGGGTTTTGTTCATTTAGTCATGTGTTTGTTCTAGCCACGCCTTTCCCTAATGTGTTCATGCCTGTCACCTGTTCCTAATGTGTCTGTAATCATGTTCCTTATTTATAGTGGCCGTCTGTTGTCGTTACTTTGCCAGTCTTCGTCTTTGTGTTACGTCTGTGTGCTGTATGTTCCTTAGTTTAATAAAACCCCTGTCCGCCGTCTAACTCCGCGTTGGGTCTGATTCCTTTACACCGGCTGCATCAGCTCTGTTCATCATCATCATCTGCAGCGCTCTGTGACACTCACATCCCTGGACTGATTGTTCACAAAATAAAGATGGGACAAAACAAACAAACACTCAAATTAAAACAGATTTTAATATAAAATCTAAATTTTAAATTAAAATTTCATTTTAATCCTTAAATTTACTCATTTTAGCTAAATCGAATCCAAGACTATTTTAATCTGTAATTCCAAAGTTAATTTTAATCTTTACTTTACCAATATTAATCTTACTTATTTCAATCTGTGCAGTTATGTACGAAAACCAGTAGGCTTTTTCAGATGTAAAACAGAGATGAACAATACTCAGCTTAGTATGTCCTTTCTAAATAGATAGGGAGATAGGAACTCAAGAAGCTCTAATCACAATAGCCTTGAGTATAACCATAACAGCCTGTAGATGTGACAACAATAAGATAAACAAAACAACAAAAAAGTAAAATTCATATAGACCATATAAACATTAAACAAAGAGTGTGTGTAAAGCTAGGGTGTAGTAGGAAAGGCCCCTAGTAGAAAAGGTAACTTACCTATGTAGAAGTACTGAAAGTGATCTGTCAGACTTCCGTGGCGAAATAGGTCTGGTTCAGAGACGGATGTTAAATGTGAGAAACTGAAGAGATATGATGCTTATATATGCTAGTAGGGCAGCTGTGTTTATAGGCAAGCAGGCCAGTGACAAATTGGTAATAACTAAGACAAGCATCCTTGAAACTCAGGATTTTATAAAGTAAAAACATATTTACTGTATAAAAACATCAAATGGCAGTGAAGCACAGATATGGTGAAACTAGGGCCTGTAAAAGTACTTGATATGATTAAACTGACATAAAAGAACAGGACACCTAGAATGAGAGAGCCATGAGGAAAAGTGCAAATAAGATTAAACAAGTAAGTTACAAATAAGTAAGTAAATAAGTATATTGTCCTCCCTTAAGGTGGGGTAAAAACTAAATGTCAGGTAACCAAGATGATCCTCACAGTACAATTAACAATTATATGGATTATAATAATAAATAAATATTAATACAATTGTAATAATAAAACAGAGTTTACTTGAACAAATATAGTAAACAGCGCTGTGTCTAACAGTAGTTGGAATCTGCAGATTATCAGATAAAATAAAAAGATAGACAAACGCTAAAAGAAGGAGGGGTTGTTTTTATGGGGTATGTTAACGAGCAAAAACAATCTTGAGACAAATAAGTGATAGGAGGAGTAGGATGGCAGGATGAACAGGGGGTATTTTTTACAGGCTATCGTACCTGACTGCACCGAGTATGATGCTTTGTGTTTAAGTGCTATTTTGGTGTTCTGGTTAAGAATTATCTTACTACAATAAAGCTGAGTATGTTCCTTCTTATCTAAGCCTGAAGAAGTTTCTTTATTTTATTTTTATTGGTTTGGTTAGTTTTTGCAAGTGTATAGCAATAAGAGGTAATTGGAGAAGACTCTGGATCACGCTGTAGTGTGTCCACTCAGAGAGGGACTCCGAGAGGTGCCACGGGTTCAGGTTGCGATATACAGGCGCCGGAGGAACCCCGAACAAATCAAAGGTAGGAACTAAGCTATTGCAAAACCAGTGGATCAATACAGCAAACATATAATCTTTCATCGTGGTGGAAAATAAAAAAAAAAGAATATGAGATCTGCTTCAACTACGAACAGGCACTGCAAAGATTTACACGGATCTTCAACAATAGTGGGGACAGTTTATGGCAAAGCTGGTAGACCACGTCATCAACACCCATTTTGTTATTGTCAAGTTCTGGACAGACAGAGTGGCAGATGAAGACATCGAACACTGTACAGAAACCTGTAGATCAGTTTGGAATATGGTATGGAGTGAGCTGATACAATGTAAAGCTCAGCAAGAAACCTGAATGGTGAACTGATGCAGATACCAAACGCTATTGTGATGGAAACAAACAATGGCAAGATCTCATACCAAGTACAATTCTGTTTTATCTGTAATGTCAGTGACCATCAAATGGCCAGTCTCATACAGCAATAAACTCAAAGGTACAAGACAACATAATGATCAACTACAAATTGAATTGGATACCGCAACAATTAACAAAAAAGGAGAGGAAACTCAAGCAAACAGCAGAGAAGACAACACCTCAGCATCAGGAAGTGGCCCTTCTACTGATAGTGACTGAGATAGCGATGGCTAGAATACATCTACCAGTAGTGAGGAGTCTTGAGCTACTTCTGGAGATCTCCAGGAACCAGCTGGACCAATGAGAAACATCCCTACAACAGCTACAACTGAGGAGAATACAAGAGACAAAGATATGACAACTGGACCTGGTGCAAATGGATATGGACAATCCAACTGGACTTGAATAAGAAAAACAAATGTACATGGCTGCTGAAACAGAGTGGAGTGAAGAGAAACAAGAAGACCCAACACAAAGGTAGTGGGTGGAACAACAGAGACCAACAATATAGACGCAAGTAAACTTACAACACCTGTAAATGTACCAAAAAATGTGTCAGAATTTTTTAAGACATTTTAACATATATATTACAAAATGTAGTTATATAATATATATTATATATAATATATATATTACAAAATGCACTTAAAATCAAGAGCACAAAAACTCGGTGGGGGGGGTGGGCAAGGTTGTTTGGCGGTTAGCACGTTTGCCTCACACCTCCAGGGTTGGGGGTTCGATTCTCGCCTCTGCCATGTGCATGTGGAGTTTGAATGTTCTCCCCGTGCCTCAGGGGTTTCTTCTGGGTACTCTGGTTTCCTCCCCCAGTCCAAAGACATGCATTGGAGGTTGATTGGCATCTCTAAATTGTCCGTAGTGTGTGATTGCGTGAGTGAATGAGAGTGTGTGTGTGCCCTGCGATGGGTTGGAACTCCGTCCAGGGTGTATCCTGCCTTGATGCCCAATGATACCTGAGATAGGCACAGGCTCCCCGTGACCCGAGTGTAGATCGGATAAGTGGTAGACAATGAATGAATGAAAATCTCTGCATTAACGGGAAAAAAATTAGACAATATGCGCACAAGAATTAAGACTGTCAAGTCAAAAACATAGATGTTGTATAGGAAAGGTGGACTAACAATAATAATGGCAGTGTAGGTATTTTCTTTAAAAACACTGTGGAAATTGTTGTGTCCAGAGAAATCCTTCCTGTAAGGCTAATAATGATAGAATAAGCAGTGGATATGAATATGATATTGTTTTTGTTTGCACGTCTTGTTATATTTTTGACATATTTAAAATATGTTTAACTCCATGATGTAAAATTGTAATTGCCTGTAACATGATATTTTCAAATCCTGCAATAAAGTTGGATTTTAAAAAGCAAACTCACTTCAGATGCGAGGTGATCTATGAATGGAAGAAACAGATTCTGTTGCAAATAGTCCTCTGGGTCAGTTTGGCAGCCAACTCACAACTTTGATCCCACATTTTTCCAAATGTCGCATCTTTTCTTTGGAGAAGCGTCACTAACGCACTGACACTACTAGCAGCACTCATAAATCACAAGTTAGTTTTTGCAAACTGTTGCTAAGAGGCATTAGATGTATTGTAGTGTCCCTGAGTCACAATATTGCTGATGAATTAAATCAAACTACTCCATTGTTCGGCTTAGAGACACTGCTGTATTACTGCTTCTAGGGTCTTTAGTTGATCTGTTTTCACATAGATGTTCTTATAGTTTTGGATGACAGTGCTAATGCACACATCGTGCTGAGACCAGCATGTATCTGAAAACTTCTGTAAACACCTATGCTGATTCATACTGCTGTCACTTCAAAAGATTTGCAGCCATTTTTGTGAAGCTGTTAGGAATGTCTTGGACAGCACCTCAAACCATTGGGATACATGTTAAGTACACTATTGCCAACTTAAGTGCATGGTTTCTCCAATGCACATAGGTGGCAGCCAGACACAGCTGTTTAATGAGTGCTTGAACACTTCGCGCCTTGCCACTTACGTTCCCAGCCCCATCATATCCCTGTCATATCATGGTCTATTCGCAAATGTTCCAACCAAGTTTAGTTGTTTTTGAGCCTTACTCATTTTGAGCCTGGTTTTAAATATTAACTATCTGGAACGTCGTATATCTTGTCTGGAAAAAGCGCCAATTAAACAAATCTAAACTAGCCAATCAGATTTCTTTACACATATCCCCCACCTCATTCTCTCTTGCTTTCTCAATATCAGTGTACACAGAAAGATTAACAATCAATTAAAAATTAGGTTAAAAAAACTGCATTAATTAGAGCTATCACTCATTGTGGCGACCCCAAACAGGGAGCAGCCGAAAGAAAAACTACAACAACTCACTGTACGCACTGCTGAGCACTGTTGCTTTTGTCTGTGCGTTTCTCAAGCGCCACAGAGTATGCTGTGAAAACTCAAGCTTTGTCGCGTGTCTGATCATAAATATTACTCGATAACTTGCTAATCTGCTACTGTGTTTGCCGATAGAGTGAGGTGGTTGAACAAGGTCTTATTTTTTTGGGCATGGAATATCAGTGATTTTTAACATGCAGTCCTTCATAATCTGCCCCTCAGTGATTGGATTTCTTGCTTTAGCGATCAATTCACTCTCCACAAATCTTGCTTCATCTGCAGCATCAGCATCCTTTTTGGCTTTATGAAAAACACTTTGCTGGGACATTAGCTCACTCTGTAACTCCGTGGTTCCTTTTTTCTCTGTGATACTTCTCATACTATTCTCCATGTTTAGTTGAGAAATGACACGTTAGAATGTTCCTTTAGAATGGCGGCATTTTCCTTTCTCTCAGAAAGGTAGCATTTCCATTAAACTCCACAAAATACACTGTAATGTTCATCTTTCTTTAAACTCTTTGTGTGTTTTGTTTACATTCCTTTCCTTTTACTTTCCTTTTTTCGGTTTTGAAAGAGAGAGAAAAAAACTACTAAAGCCCCGAAACCATCTCTTCTCAAATCTGCCAGCATGAGTAATGAGTCATTTTGAGACCTTTTTAATAAATTTGCTAAGCAACAGAGATGCAGAGCCATTGAAGGGAGTAACTGGAAGCAGGCAGAGGAAGATTAGAAAAAATGAGAGGGATACATAAGTAATAGAAGGAAGTGTAAGGTGTGTTTTGAGTCAGAATATGAGACTCTAAAAGCCACTCATAAGATTCAAGGGAGCCCAAGGATGTTTCTACGGATGCCCTAGGCCTGGCCCTACCGTAACGCTTACGGTGTTTAGTGTGTCACTGCTGCAGCCTTGTGTTTGTTTTCTTCCACGCTACTGTAATCCTAGTTTGAATTATGCTTTGTGACACTGTAACCCTAATTTTAATCACTTTGTGCAGCTATGACCCTAATTTTAATCACTCTGTTTCTATGATCCTAGTTGCAATCACCTTGTGCTGTTATGAACCTATATTGAATCACTTTGTGCTGCTCTAACCCATCACTGAATCACTTTGTGCTACTGTAACACTATATTGAGTCTCTCTGTGCTGCTGTAACAATATATTGAATCACTTTGTGCTGCTATAATCCTAGTTTGAATCACTTTGTGCAGCTATAACCCAACATTGAATCACTTTGTGCTGCTGTAACACTATATCACTTTCTGCTCCTGTAACAAAATAGAGTGTCTTTCTGCTGCTGTAACACTATATTAAAACACTTTATGCTGCTATAACCTCATTTTGAATAATTTTTTTCCTGCAATAACAATAATTTGGATTAATTCATGCTCCTGTAACCCTAGTTTCAACCACTTCGCCCTCCTATATCATTAATCCAGATCACTTTGTGTAGCTATAACGATAATTGGAATGACTTTGTGCTGCTATGACAAGAATTGTAATGTCTTTGTGCCGCTATAACCCTATTTTGAATCATGTCTTGCTGATATAGCACTATATTTTATTTTGTGCTGTGGCAGAGATTTTAAATCTGTTCCATCCCGCTGTAATGAGAACTTTTTCATTTTGTACTTTTTCACTTTTTCATTTCATAACAATAATTTGGATTATTTTGTGCCACTATGACCCCATTTTCCATCACTTGATGCTGCTATGACACTACTGAGCTACAGTGAAAACACAGAACAGAAGTACAAACTGGCTCTCCATACTGCACTTTCTATGAAAAAGTGGGTGGCTATTAAAAAAGCCTTTGGGTTAATAAAAATGGTGGTAATGCACTTTACTTGGAGCTGGTGTACTTAGTAATGGCCTTTGTGCCCTCGGACATGGCGTGCTTAGCCAGCTTGCAACAGGCGCACGGCAGTCTGGATCTCCCTAGAAGTGATGGTGGAGCACTTGTTGTAGTGAGCCAGACGAGACTCACAGGTGATGCACTCGAAAATGTCGTTCACATTTCTTTCATGATGCCCATAGCCTTATAGATGAGATACCGGTGTCAAGATTGACCTGCTACTGCACAGTGGTACAATACTGTAGTAGTAATAGTAGAGTAGTGCTGCTGCTGTTGCTACTGCTACTACTACTCAAGCGAACACAGAAGGTTACTGGCTAAAATCCCAAACCTTCTCACTCATAGCGGCTGCTATGTTTTAGATGTACAATCTTTGAGCATTCTTAAAAAAATCGCTTCTACACACACACATGTATATAAATATGAGAGGTAGAGAAATGTTGGCATACACGCTGTAAATATTATTATTTTTTAAATATCATTTTAAGGGTTTCAACTTTTTTCGGATATTACTTTTGTACAGCTTTTGACGCCAATTTCATCAACCACAAAATAAAAAGAAGTCATCTTCTTTCTTTCAGAGGCATTGGTGGCTCAGTGGTAGGTTTCTTGCCTATCATGCGGAAGGCCCGGGTTCGATCCCCAGCCCCTGGATGCAGTGCCGGTCCCAAGCCTGGAAAAATGGGAGGGTTGCGTCAGGAAGGGCATCCGGTGTAAAACATTTGCCAAGTTGTTGTGCGGACCAGTTGGTCCGTTGTGGCAACCCCGAACAGGGAGCAGCCGAAAGCAACTTCTTCATCTTCTTTCTTTCAGACCGGCGCTAAACAAGAAACAGCTCTTTTGGGATATTTGGGTGGCTCTTAAAAGAGCCGTTGTGTTTGTGTCGCTCGGTATTGAAGCATTTAGCCGCCGAAGCCGTACAGAGTGCGTCCCTGGCGTTTCAGGGCGTACACCACATCCATGGCGGTGACGGTCTTTCTCTTAGCGTGCTCGGTGTATGTGACGGCGTCGCGGATCACGTTCTCCAAGAACACTTTCAGCACACCGCGAGTCTCCTCGTAGATCAGGCCGGAAATACGCTTAACACCGCCACGGCGAGCCAGACGGCGAATAGCCGGCTTGGTGATTCCCTGGATGTTATCGCGAAGGACCTTACGGTGACGCTTTGCGCCCCCTTTGCCGAGTCCCTTACCGCCTTTGCCTCTGCCAGACATCGTGCTGCTCTCTCGAAATAAAGCTGCTCAACAGAGCGCACCGCCCAGCGGCCACATATTTATCCGCCACCTCCAGGACCTGGTTGAGAACAGGTGAGAAGGCGGGCCTAAGAGCAACACACACACAATAGAAACAGTCTCAAAAAGAAATAGAATAAACCAACTAGTGACTTCTTCTCCCTCATCCTCTATATACACATAAAAACATCATCATCATCATCATCATCATCATTATTATTATTAGTACTAGTACTACTAGTAATAGTAGTGCTAGAATCTAACCCAAGTGAAAGCACGAAAACACAGACAAAACATCAACAGAAGAAAAAATGGATCAAATGGGAGCTCCCAAGAAGAAAAAATGACTTTGATCCTATAATAAAGAATGGGAGAAAAAATATACATAGTTAAAACCAGTAACGGACGACGCTATAAAAGGAGAGTGCAGTGTATGCCCCCGAAGTTCCACCATCACACACGGAGGTTCCTGTCACCAATGCTTTCGTGGAGAGGGTGTTTTCACTGATGACCGCTGCATGGACAGAGACAAGGAACCGAGCAACTCTGGACCTCATAAAAACTTCTTGTGAAAGTGAATTACAGTTACACCTGTCAGGAGTTCTACAGACATGTAAATGAGAAGACCATACTCGAAGCTGCCAGATCAGACAGAAAATATAAATTAAAGATGCACTGAATCTGATAAGAACGCATATGTCGTTTTAAATGAATTTACTTGTTTATTTGGAAATGTGCTTTTACTGATTAGATTATTATTTTCACTTCGTTATATTTAGAACAAATAGGTATGTGCTGTTAAAATCAGTTTGTATTAATAGAACCTGTGCCCAATTGAGTGACATACGTCCGTTCATGACATCTGCATACAGCGCTTTTATTAACATTTTTAAAGTCTATTCGTGATTTGAATTGAAATAGGGTTAACATCACTGCAAAAAGACATGTAATTTAAAATCAGCATTTATTTACATAGAATACTAATAGTATCCCTTGCCCGTGTCCTGCATTGTCCCTCAAAATCACGTCTGGTGTCCTGCAACAGAGCCTTAGCCAGGTGGTCACCCTATTCATGAGCTGAGTGCATGTCAGTCTCTAAGCAGTAATGAGTGTGTATCATGGAGACCGTGATGTTTTGGTTGTTTGTATTTAGACCCAGTACAGACAGTCTCTTTGCTGGATCCAGGCTTGATGTGTGATGATACCACACAGACTGACAGTCTGTTATAGTCACTTAGCACAATTAGCTAGGTAGCTACATTAGCTTAGCTGTTAGCCTGGATTACGGTTTAACTGCAGTATGTAATGAGACTCATTATCACCAAAAACATCCAATTTTTAATGAAATGTTGGTTATAATTTCTTTTTAAAAGAATAGTTATTAGTAGTTATTGGCAGCTGTATAAACTAGTAAACTGTTAGATAAATCGATGCTAACAGCTCTCCTGTATCACCTTTCCCCAGTTAAACCTGTTCATGTGTCCTGGTCACATAGATGGATAAATGGATAGAGAGAGAGAGAGAGAGAGAGAGAAAGAAAGAAAGAAAGAAAGAAAGAGGTAGAAGAGGCTGTTCAATGTTTTGCTGTTTAGTTTGACATGAACATTAAAATATTAAATTTTTTCTTCATGCACAGTTTCACAGATTGGAGCTAGCTCATATTCAGTAAGCTGGAGAAACAGAAATAATCATTGTGTAAAAAGTAATTGTACACGTGCTAATAATAATAAAAATGAGCTTCACAACACAGTCCGGTATTTCTGTTTAATAAAATACTCAATTATCTAACCAACAATTTTAGCATACTGTATCCTGTTTATATAATGTTTATAAATATTTCTGCGGCTTGGTGAAAAAACAAATGTTTCCATAAATATTTAAAATTTGTCATTACATCTCTTCGAAACATTTTGTCATCTTTTCATCTGGTGTGTTCATTGTGTTTTGTTTCCCTGAGTTCTGTCAATCCTCTGAATGTCTGAAGTTGTGTGTAAAAGTAAAATATAAACATTTCAGGAGTCTGTGAGTGAGGTGAGAGGTCCATCCTGGAGGAGCGAGTGAGGGAGTTGGAGGAACTGCTGTGTGAGGCACAGCGAGAGTGTGAGAGAAAACATAAGGTGAGAGAGAAAAGACTCACAGTGACAGGACTTATTAAATTAACATGAGGAACAAATACAACCTTTATGTATTGTGCTCCCATGTCCAAGTACTAACCAGGCCCGACTCTGCTAAGTTTTTGAGAACAGATGAGAGGGCGTTCTCAGAGTGCTTTTGGCCATGAGCGCGAATCTGTTTGAAAATGTTCTTTTTATTTCTGAATGCATTTGTTTGTTTCTTTTATTGGTTTACTTTTTTTTGCCCATAAGCAAATGTCTGTTTGAAAAAAGCCTATTTATTTATGTTTTTATTTGTTTGCATGTTCTTTTTTTTTTTGTTTTCAAATCACAAAGTAAATTAAGGCTTGAGTCAAAAGCTTACAGCACTTGGTATTCCCAGGCCATCTCCCATCCAAGTACTAACCAGGCCCGACTCTGCCATGGTTCCAAGATCAGACGAGATCAGGCATTCTTGGAGTGGTATGGCCGTAAGCAAGAGTCTGTGTGAAAAGAAGCCTATTTATTCATGTTTGTATGTTCATTTTTTGGTTTTTCAAAACTTTGTGGCGATCTCCCATGTAAGCACTAACCAAGCCAAACGCTGCCAAGCTTTCGAGATCAGACAAGATTGTTTTTTTTTTTCTTTTCATTTACTCTTTACTGAAATACAGCACATACAAATACAAACATTACAAACATCATACAATTTCTTCTTATATGTTCAAATATTTAACCGTATTCGAGTATTTTTAAGTCCGGCACCTCTCCAAATCTCATAAAAACAGTTTTTCCCCATTCACATTTGCTCCTGTACCATCACAAAACCTCTTTACTTTTTCCATTACCATTTCAACACTTTTATAATGTTCTACAATTATTGTGGTATCATCAGCATATTGGAATACTCTACTTTCTTCTTGACCCTCTTCAATTTCAATCCCTTTTATGTCTTTATCTTTTTTAATTAACAACCCTAATGGTTCCACTATCAGTGTATATAGTTGTGCCAATAGCGGACAACCCTATCTTATAGATCGTGTAATTCGGATGAGATCTGTTAAGAAACCGTTACATTTCACTCATCATTATATTTCTACATAAAACCCTCAGCCAGGCTTTAAAATTCTCTCCAAAACCAAAATGTTCTAAAATAGCAAATAGAAAATCATGACATCCTCTCTGTCAAATGCTTTCTCAAAGTCTAAGCTTATCACATAACCCTTCCTATTACTTTCCTTTAATATGCTCATTATGTCCCTTGTACTATTTGTCATATCAGCTATATCTCTCTCTGTCACCCCATAAGCTTGGTTCGTCTCAATTATATTTGGAAAAACATTCTTCAATCTACTAGATAAAATTTTAGTTAAAATTTTCAAATCTGCATTCAACATTGTGATGTGTCTATAGTTCTTTAAACTTCTTTTATCTCCTTTCTTCTTAAATATCAATTTCATTAATCCCATGATCATTCGTTGGTCCAACTCCTTTTTCTGAAATATTTCATCATATAACTCTTTTAAAATGTTACAAATTTCCTTTTTAAAAACCGTGTAAAATTCATTTACTAGTCCATCTAATCCTGGACTTTTTTTCGTTTTTAAATTTTCTATTGCTTGTATTATTTAATCTTCATTTATTTCATTATCACAATCTCTTTTATCCTCTTCTTTTATTCTTGTTTTAATTTGTAGCAATAAGTAAACTTTCTCCTCCTCTTTTATCCCTTCTTTTCTAAATAAGCCTTCATAAAAAGCCTTAACTTCTTTTAAGATTAATTCTGTTCCTTTTATGCACTCATCATCCTTATTTTTTAGTTCCTTTATCATTTCTGCTTTTCCCTTTCTCTTTTCTAAATCAAAGAAAAATTTTTGGTACATTTTCCCGCTTCTACAGTATATTTAGCTTAATCTTGCCCCTTGACATTTTTCTTCTACAAACCCGATTCCAAAAAAGTTGGGACACTGTACAAATTGTGAATAAAAACAGAATGCAATGATGTGGAAGTTTTAAATTTCAATATTTTATTCAGAATACAACATAGATGACATATCAAATGTTTAAAGTGAGAAAATGGATCATTTTAAGGGAAAAATAAGTTTATTTTAAATTTCATGGCATCAACACATCTCAAAAAAGTTGGGACAAGGCCATGTTTCCCACTGTGTGGCATCCCCTCTTCTTTTTATAACAGTCTGCAAACGTCTGGGGACTGAGGAGACAAGTTGCTCAAGTTTAGGAATAGGAATGTTGTCCCATTCTTGTCTAATACAGGCTTCTAGGTGCTCAACTGTCTTAGGTCTTCTTTGTCGCATCTTCCTCTTTATGATGCACCAAATGTTTTCTATGGGTGAAAGATCTGGACTGCAGGCCGGCCATTTCAGTACCCGGATCCTTCTTCTACACAGCCATGATGTTGTAATTGATGCAGTATGTGGTCTGGCATTGTCATGTTGGAAAATGCAAGGTCTTCCCTGAAAGAGACGACGTCTGGATGGGAGCATATGTTGTTCTAGAACTTGGATATACCTTTCAGCATTGATGGTGCCTTTCCAGATGTGTAAGCTGCCCATGCCACACGCACTCATGCAACCCCATACCATCAGAGATGCAGGCTTCTGAACTGAGCGCTGATAACAACTTGGGTTGTCCTTGTCCTCTTTAGTCCGGATGACATGGCGTCCCAGTTTTCCAAATTTTGATTGGTCTGACCACAGAACAGTTTTCCACTTTGCCATGGTCCATTTTATATGAGCCTTGGCCCAGAGAAAACGCCTGCGCTTCTGGATCATGTTTAGATATGGCTCCTTTTTTGACCTATAGAGTTTTAGCCGGCGACGGCGAATGGCCCGGTGGATTGTGTTCACCGACAATGTTTTCTGGAAGTATTCCTGAGCCCATGTTGTGATTTCCATTACAGTAGCATTCCTGTATGTGATGCAGTGCCGTCTAAGGGCCCGAAGATCACGGGCATCCGGGTATGGTTTTCCGGCCTTGACCCTTACGCACAGAGATTGTTCCAGATTCTCTGAATCTTTGGATGATATTATGCACTGTAGATGATGATAACTTCAAACTCTTTGCAATTTTTCTCTGAGAAACTCCTTTCTGATATTGCTCCACTATTTTTGGCGGCAGCATTGGGGGAATTGGTGATCCTCTGCCCATCTTGACTTCTGAGAGACACTGCCACTCTGAGAGGCTCTTTTTATACCCAATCATGTTCCCAATTGACCTAATAAGTTGCAAATTGGTCCTCCAGCTGTTCCTTATATGTACATTGAACTTTTCCGGCCTCTTTTTGCTACCTGTCCCAACTTTTTTGGAATGTGTAGCTCTCATGAAATCCAAAATGAGCCAATATTTGGCATGACATTTCAAAAGGGTCTCACTTTCAACATTTGATATGTTATCTATATTCTATTGTGAATAAAATATAAGTTTATGAGTTATTATTATTAAAAATTATAAATTATTGCATTCCTTTTTTATTCACAATTTGTACAGTGTCCCAACTTTTTTGGAATCGGGTTTGTATTTTTTAAAAACTTTTATTCTAACTCTGTTACTATTTGAATACCAATATCTTTTCCCATCATTTCCGTTCTTAAGCATTCCCTAATTTTTCATTCTTTAGCTGGTTTAACCTTTTCCATAGTTTTACTAAATTTAATTGAAAATCTTTTTATTTCATATTTCACATTTTCCCACCATATTCTTTTATCCTCCAAGTACATGCAATTAATTTTTCTCATTCTATTAAATTATATAATTAAAAGTATACTCATTCTGTAACTTTCGCTCCTTAAAATTTCACTGTTTAAAATCTTATGATCACTAAAGCCAGTAACTTTATAAGCAATATCTTCTATAAAAGTATCTATATCTCTTGTACTTCTTGTACTAATCAATTCTTGTCTCATTTTCTCGTAAATTCCCTTTTGCATTCATTTCTCTCTCTCCAAACATCAATCACATTCTTTTCTTCCATTAAGTGAATCAACTCCTTTCTTCCTGTGTCCATTTTAAACACCATTCCTTCTGCCATATCTCTTTTGTTAGACAGTATTAAAAACCCCCACAATAATTACTGAATTCCATTTTTCTATTGTATTTCTGATATTGTACTTATATTTCTTTTTTCCTTTCTCTTCTATTTTTCATCCTGTCTTATTTCGATGGCATTACATTTCTCATTTCGATCATTATTCATTTCTTTAACTTCCCAATCAACATCTTTTATTAAAATTGCAACTCCCCTACCCATCCTTTCATCTCCATCATTATAATACCTATCCTCATTCCACATTCTTTTTAACATTGTCAACTATAACATTATTCTAATTAGTTTCTTGTAGTATAATAATATCTACTTTCTTGCCTAATTCCATAATCATTCTCAGCTTGTTCATATTCATTAAACCTCTTGCATTCCAACATATAACACTTAAAACCATAAGAAATAAATAGTTAAAAATTTTAATTTTTGAATTAGCCCTCCATTATATATATATAATATAATATAACCTCCATTCCCTATACCTCATCCGTTTTCTAGTTTTGCCAACCTTTTCCTTCTTGCCAATTCTAAATTAGGATTTATCTTTAATTGCTTTCTTCTTATCATTTGTCCTATCTCTCTGTCCCTCTGTACATCCTTTTGGCTTCTTTTAATCCCCTCTGTTGTCAGTTTAACACCATTCATCTCCTCTTCCCTTATTGATGTTTCCCCTAAGGGTTCATCTTCCTCCATTCTTTCCTCTTGATGGTCTTCTTTCCAATGCTCCTTTTTTCCTTGTTCTTTATTTAGCCCTTCATTCTCTCCCCTTATTGTCTCTGTGTTCTTCCTCCTCATTAGTTTCTGTAGCGTTGCTATGCATCTGCCTATTTACCTGATAGTGCTACTCTTCATCCTCATTGCTCTGCATCCAACATTCACATTTGTTTAGTGTCTTAAGACTGTCTGGACACTTCATTGCATTACATTCCTGTGCAAAATGACCATGCTCCTCACATTTATGGCACTTAAAATCTGGACAGTGTTTGAGGATATGTTCAGGGCTCATGCACAGCCTGCATGTTTTAATCTGCTTACTGTGCATCACTTGAAAGTACTGTGTCCCCTCTGCTGTCTCAAAGTGCATGCTATACGGGAGCGATGCCACCTCTCTCGGAAAATTTAACTTTGATGAACCTTGTTCGATCTTCAATGTTGGTTCCAGGATAACATCTCCTCTCCTGTTTTGTGATAATGCCGTTGTTCTCTAGGTAAACAGGCAGATGCATAAACAACACCACATACTCCCTGTCCTGCAACTTCTTTACTTCACATTTTGTCCATTAATATCCAGTCCATTCATCAGTTCATTGCATAAATCCTCACTTTCCATCGTTACCTCATAATGTTTCTGTTGTTCCGCACTGCTAAGATTCAATCCATGGCTCAATCCTAGGTTTAGTGGCACAAGGATTCAGTGAGGGTCAAGTTGCTTCTATCCTTAATATTTCAAAGACAGCAGTTCACAAAAACAAGATAAAGCAACAGACACTAGGAACAACAAAGCTACAGCCTGGAAGAAGCCAAAAACGGGACAGTAACAAGCGAGATGACCGCAGACTTATTCGAATGTTCTCAGCGATTGTGCATTAAATCATGTTATTACTTTGTTTATTAGAACATTGTTTATTAGTCCAACCTGAGAGAGAAGTGTAAAAGAATTAATGAAGGAATCTCACAGCATGGAAGCTCAGCACTTCTGAATGAGATCTACACAGAGCTCTACATCACAGAGGGTTGGAGTGGAGGCATCAATAATGAACATGAGGTGAGACAGATTGAGACAGCATCCAGGAGACCAGCAACACAGGAGACACCCATCAAATGTAATGACCTCTTTAAAGACAAGTCCATCAGAAGTGTGCTGACTAAAGGAGTTGCTGGAATTGGAAAAACAGTCTCTGTGCAGAAGTTCATTCTGGACTGGACTGAAGGAAAAGCAAATCAGGACGTCTTCTTCATGTTTCCACTTCCCTTTAGAGAGCTGAATCTGATGAAGCAGCAAAATCTCAGTCTGATGAAACTTCTTCATCACTTTTTCCCAGAAATGAAAAAACTAGAATTAATAGACTGTGACTCCTACAAAGTGGTGTTGATCTTTGATGGTCTGGATGAGTGTCGACTTCCTTTAAATTTCCAGAAGAATGAGAGATTGTGTGATGTGACAGAGTCAGCCTCAGTGGATGTGCTGCTGACGAACTTCATCAAGAGGAATCTGCTTCCCTCTGCTCTCCTCTGGATAACCTCTCGACCAGGAGCAGCCAATCAGATCCCTCCTGAGTGTGTAGACCAGGTAACAGAGGTACGAGGCTTCAGTGATCCTCAGAAAGAGGAGTACTTCAGGAAGAGGATCAGTGATCAGAGCCTGGCCAATAAAATCATCACACACATGAAGTCTTCAAGAAGCCTCTACATCATGTGCCACATCCCAGTCTTCTGCTGGATTTCAGCAACTGTTCTAGAGAGAATGTTGGGTGAAGCAGAGAGTGGAGAGATCTCCAAGACTCTGACTCAAATGTTCACACACTTCCTGATTTTTCAGATCAAACACAAGGACCAAAAGTACCATCAGAAATGTGACCCTGATCCTCAGCAGACCAGAGAGAATATTCTGGCACTGGGAAAACTGGCTTTCCAGCAGCTAGAGAAAGGAAACCTGATCTTCTATGAGGAAGACCTGAGAGAGTGTGGCATTGATGTGAGAGAAGTGTCAGTGTACCATCATTCTGGACCAGCATTCATCAGTGAATAAAAGTGTTTGAAAATTAGTCTTCATATATTTTTAAGCCCACTGCAAATGTTAGTGAACACTGGTTAAGGGTGGCAAAAATAAAGCTTCATGCACAACTGCAAGCATCTGGAGGAGCCTAGATCAAGAGGTTATTTACACTCCCGAGACACCAGCAGCTTAAGAAATCTGTTTATAGCTCAACAGTTTTTAATATTATTAATTTGCCTGACAGATACTTTCCTTAATAAGCATTTATCTGACTGAATTCACCTGTTCTCCAAATAACACATATTTTTTCACAGTTCAATGATCTCTCTTTAGTTTTTGTGAAATATCAATTGTTTCCATGCCTTTTCCAAGACATTGCACTATTTCACTCTTTTCTTCTTCAGAAAGATCTTTCTTCCTCCCCATATTGCATGAAAACTGTGACCTCCTTAATAATGTGGAACAACCTTCTTAAGAAGGTTTTTAATCTTTAGTCTTTAATCACCTTAAGAAGGTGATCTTTAATTAAGGTGACCTGGAAAAATATTTAACAAACCTGTCTGAGGGGATGTTACGGGTAGCAGGGCTGGTTGGGGTTGTCATGTTATGTCTGTTTTTGTTTACCTCGACCATGTGTTAGTTAAGCCCTGCCCTGTCCTATTGTATCTTAATTAATGTTTCACCTGCACCTAATGTTTCAATGATTACGTTTCCTATTTATAGTCCTGTCCTTGTCTGTTTTAGTTGCTAGTCCTCGTTTGTGTGTTGGCCGATGTAGTGTCGCGGTTTCTGTTTGTTTCCCGTTTGGTGTTCTTGTCTCGTGCTTTATGTTTAATAAAACCCCATTTTCACGTCAAGCTTCGCGTTGGGTCTGTTATATCCAGCCGGACACTACCGGCCGTAACAGGGGACAAGTTTATATACCAGACACAAGTTATCTAAAAAAAAAAAAAAACTTTCACTGAAACACTAAAAATTATATGTTTATTTAACTGAAATCCTACTGATATGTCAGTTGCTTAATAATTTAGAACACAGTGTACATTTTCTAATATAATTCCATTCTAATAAATAATTTAATAAATAAAAAAGCTGTATAATATTTTCTAAATCAATCTAAATCACTCCACCTGTACTCGGGTCCATACCAAACACCCGAACCAGTGTGTGTGTAAAATCAAAGGTCTGGAGGTGACAGATTTGTACCTGTACGAGCACAGAGAACAACACACACCAACTGTTTTACCGTCTCTATGAAATTCAACATATAACTCAGTGTAAATTAGGACTACATTTACATTTCTGGCATTTAGCAGACGCCCTTATCCAGAGCGACTTACAATTTTTTCATCTCACTTTTTATACAACTGAGCATTTTTGAGGTTAAGGGCCTTGCTCAGGGGCCCAGTAGTTGCAGCTTGTTGGACCTGGGATTCGAACACACAACCTTCCGATCAGTAGTCCAACGCCTTAACCACTAAGCTACCACATCCCGTATTGACATGTTATTAACTGCTAGTGTACAGCTCTATCATTCTTTATTTTCTGTAATAAAATGCACTGGATCTGCAGTGTTGCTTGTAGAAACTTGAACACAGATCAGAGTGTGTTGTTTGAACGCTGCTCGCTCTCACATGTGTATGTTATGTACATGACGTTCTGATATTTCACAATTTCTCTTCCAGGCTGTGTGAGTGTAATCTGACAGAGGAAAGCTGTAGAGCTCTGTCCTCAGTTCTCACCTCAAACTCCTCCAGTCTGAGAGAACTGGACCTGAGTAACAATAATCTGCAGGATTCAGGAGTGAAGCTGCTCTCTGCTGGACTGAAGAATCCACACTGTACACTGGAGATACGGAGGTTCACACACACATATTCTCACACTCTCTCTCTCACACACACACACACACAGACACACACACACACACGCACACACACTATTAAGTGTCCTGATTTTTGCCAAATGATGATGATAATAATAATAATAATACCTAGCAGTTTTCAAACATAAAATGCTAACATGCTTCACAATATAAAATATAACTAAAATGAAAAAATAAAATAACAGCAGTGCAATATTAAATCTAAGTGTAAAATGCTAAAATGTTATATGAAATAACCATAAGCAATCAAACAGAAAATAGAATATTAAGAAGATCATTAAGAGATAAAAATTTCTGATAAACCTGAACTACAGAAATGCTATGTACTTGTACAGAAATTATATGATGCTGTTAATTTAAAAATTCATTTTTACACATTCATGTATAGTGGATAATGCTGTGAAGAACACAACAACAACATATAAGGCTTGTCTTAATGCTACATTCTGTTCAAATGCACTGCTCCTCCCTGTTTCTCTTCTTGTGGTGAACTGAATGAACGACATCAGTGAGTCAGCAGATCCTCATTCATTCACCGAGTTCATTCACAAACATCAACAACCACCAGTTTGTTCAGAATCAGTAGGTCTACCACTTTCATTCACACTCAAGTAAGGGGCAGATTCATTCAATATGTCCAACCAGTGACCTGCTCCTTCACAGCCTGCACTCTGCTTTTACACTGGGATTATGATTCATGCACAGATAAGAGATCAGATAAGAGATACTCTATTGTCATTGTATACAATACAACCACATTTAGTGTGGCAAATTTAAAAAAACAAGGAGGCATAAGCAAGCAAGCAAGCAAGCAAGCAAGCAAGCAACTAACCCACCAACCCCTCAACCAAGAACACAGCTTGCAAATCCCAAATACAGGACATAGGCAGGAACCAAGCCTCCAACCTAGGGGTTGAAGATTCTGATTTTGCATGACATTGTGTAGAATAAATTATAAAAATGTAAAGAAATAACAATGATAAATTATAACATGGCAGTGAAGATGATTCTTATGTATGTTAAGATGTTGGGCCTCATTAGACTGTAATGTCTGTCAGGAATCTCAGTCGTGCTCTTCAGGGCGTGTTATTGCAAATGTCACAGTACAGATATACACGCCTAGTATTTATCAATTTGAGAAAGAAATAACAAGTGTTGCTGTCAGTGATGTTTTTGTGTTTCATTTGACTTATTCATTGGATGTAATGCCCCCACCTTACCGCCATAGGGAGCCTTCGCCCAAGTATTGAACCATTTCCAGGTTACTTCCGGGTATCACGGAACATTTAAGCTGTGCACACGCTATGTTCTACACAAAGTATTGGAGAAAATTGGAGATACAGTTCAACCGCATGCATTTAATCTTGACATAAAGAAATAAAACTATGAGGTAAGATACAAAAAAAACATTTAGGATTTTGTGCAACTATAGATGGAACTAGAAGTCAGTCAAGACAATGGTCATTTCTTCTGATATTCTACACCCTTTATCCATTTTCAGTGAAAAAGACTTAAGGTAATCTAAATTTAGCCTGCATACCAGATTAGTTTTCTAGCCAGGAATAACCTTAAAGTACCTCAACATTTATTTCAGAAAATAAAACTGAACACTTCATCAACCATTTCAAATACAAAGGGTTTTATAACAATCAACTGTTTATTAATATGGCATTAATATGGACTCAAAGACATTGCTTTCTTCAATCTAGCCATGGGGGTCACAGTCCAGTGACTTCTGTGCCGGTCCCAAGCCCGGATAAATAGAGAGGGTTGCATCAGGAAGGGCATCCGGCGTAAAACATTGCCAAATTTAACCATGCGAATCGTCAGTACGAATTTCATACCGGATCGGTCGAGGCCCGGGTTAACAACGACCGCCATCGGCGCCATTGACCTACAGGGCGCCGGTGGAAATTGGGCTACTGTTGGTCGAAGAAGTAGAAGAGGGAGGAGAGTGCACAGACAGAGAGAGAAGAGGAAAGGTAAGAGTGTAGGACTGAGAATAGGAACTCTGAATGTTGGTACTATGACAGGGAAAGGTAGAGAGCTGGCTGATGTGATGGAGAGAAGGAAGGTGGATATACTGTGTGTACAGGAGACCAGGTGGAAGGGGAGCAAGGCTCGTAGTATAGGAGCAGGATTCAAGCTGTTTTATTATGGTGTGGATAGTAAGAGAAATGGGGTAGGTGTGGTCCTGAAGGAGGAGTTTGTGAGGAATGTTCTGGAGGTGAAGAGAGTGTCAGACAGGGTGATGAGTCTGAAGTTAGAGATTGAAGGGGTGATGTTGAATGTTGTTAGTGGTTATGCCCCACAGGTAGGTTGTGAGTTAGAGGAGAAAGAGAGATTCTGAGTGGTGAGACCAGCCATGCTGTATGGTTTAGAGACAGTGTCACTGAGGAAGAGACAGGAGGGAAAAGCCGAAAGAAGAAGAAGAAGATGAAGAAGAAGAAGAAGACATTGCTTTCTTCAGCACAGGGATGATGTCGAATGAACTTGAGTTGCCATTTTTTACAGTTTCATTCCTGAGGGGATATTTTTCTACCAGACTTCCTAGTGTTTGTTGCTTCCTGTATTTCAGGAACACCTTAAAAGTCCACTAGGTGGTGCTATTTTGTTAAAAAACAGAACATTTGGTACAATGTAAAAGGCAAGCTACAGGACAGATCTTTTGTCATCTAATCTTATCAGCAATAAACTGATTCATTCATTCATTGTCTACCGCTTATACGATCTATTCTCGGGTAACCTGTGCCTATCTCAGGCATCATTGGGCATCAAGGCAGGATACACCCTGGACGGAGTGCCAACCCATTGCAGGGCACACACACACACACTCTCATTCACTCACACAATCACACAATTTAGAGATGCCAATCAACCTACCATGCATGTCTTTGGATTGGGGGAGGAAACCCCTGAGGCACGGGGAGAACATGCAAAGTCCACACACACGGCGGAGGCGGGAATCGAACCCC